>CM036618.1:124629690-125102190 GCA_020746105.1 Trogon surrucura | reverse complement strand
ACCACCGTGTCTCATTGTCTGCAGCAACAATAGAGCCTGTGCTGGGAGACAACAAAGGACCCACAGAGAAGTGTGGGTTAAGTGTAGGAGAAGCTCTGAAGGGCTCAGCTACTGAGCAACCTCTTGGCTGGTGGCAAAACACTTGCCTCGGAAGTGGGAGACTTGAATTTGAGTTCCTTCCAGCGACCTCACTTACATACACACTCCTGAGCATACTCTTCTTTGTTATGGAGATATCTGATGGCCTTCAGTAACTTACACCGCTAAACACAATCCCACCTGACAGTGCAGTGAATCACAGATATGAAATACTCTGCCCAATGTAGGTAAAAATTTACATTTTAATACAGTTGAGTTAGAACTGCTGGAGAACTTTTGAAAGGCTTGTGCAGATCCTGCACTCTGAATGTGAGTTTTAAAAAATACAATTAGAAATAACAACGTGGCTTTTGAGTAATCTTTTAGTGTTTTTTTTACAGCTTTTGTCTCTCATCCTGCACTGTTGTTTAAAAATCTGTACATACAGCTATGTCACTTTTAGCACAGATCTCTGGAAATAGGAATTTGTACTGTTTTCTGTTTTTTGACTGAGTAAGTAAACACCAGTAAGGCTGGTGTTGCATGGTGTGATTTAGTGTAGGTTAATGTAGTGCAGAGGGTATTTTGCAATAAAATTTTAAATTAGGGAGAATATATTTACTGCCTGTCGTGAGTCTGGCTTGTGAACTATAGGCTTGATATTTGGCAGAATGTGTAAGAACTGATAATTAGGTGTGTGTGTGTGTAGGTAGTGACATTTGTTTAAAACCAAGTACTGTAAAACCGAATTCATTTATGCCTCTTACTTTGTTCGGTTGCTCATAGACAAGTAATAAAATATACCAATAATATCTCTGTTTGCAATAAGCTTTAATTATACAGACACCTGATAAAATGCAGATGAGCTATCTGCTCTCTGTGTATGAGGAGTCTAATAAATAGAACTGGCAGCTCATCTCTGTGCATGTATGTGTATGCGTGAGAAAGTGAGTGGGGAAAGAGAGAGGGACTCATCTGTAATAACATTGATAGCTTTGAAGGTGGGATGTGGTCGTTTTCACAGCTTTATTGGCAGAAATTATCAGATGAAAAGGGTTGGCACCATTGTGGACGTGTGTCTGTATATACGCTTTTCTCCCCAAACGTGTAGGTAAAGGGATTAATGGACAGGTATCAAATTCTGTGCATTAACAATCTACCTTTATATTTTTATTTTCATTATTTGAAGATCTACTTTCTGCCCCTTTTAATAACATCAGTAAAAATGAAAGATTTACATACTCGAGAACAGATGTCAAAAATGCTGTGGGGAGGTGACACAGGATCCTTTTTTTTTTTTTAAACTTCTGAGTCCTGATCTGTGGTATTTTTAAGTCCATGAAGAGGCTAGCTCCTACATTAACTTTCTGTGCTGTGGTCAGTAAGAATCCATTTGATGCTGTTGCAGCCTTCTCCTGTTAGGTTGAATGTTGTAATGTCATGAGTGTGCTTTGAAAGCTGCGGTGGGGCTATGCCTCTCCTGTGTTCTTTAATCATGACACCTAGGTCATATATGAAAGCAAGTCTCAAGGCACGTAAGGTCAGTGAAAGTTGTGTATAGTTTAATTTCTGCCTCCCTCATCTTTTCAGTCTTACTGAATTATCCCAGACCTCATAAAAAAACATCTATTAGTGATCACTAATGATATACATACTTAGTGTTTGCTTATCAAAATTTTTTAGGGGATACTGGGGACTGGATCATATCAGGCCTGCAGTAGCATTCACTGTTCAGTGTCAGGCATTTATTCCAGCAACTGCTCTGAAAGAAAATATGTATTCTACATCTGGTGGAAGTTAAGGAATTTCGCCTTAGCTCCAGGAGCCTGAAGTCCAGATTTTTTTATAAAAGCATTACATGATATATGACAGGTATGCTATTTCTTACTCTTAGCTGATGATAAGTCTAGGAAAAAGAAGAATTGTAATTGTTGCTACAACAGGTATTTACCCGAATTTTTAATCTAGTCATGTGTCACAAGCTACCTCCCAGTAGCAGAGTGCATGGGCTGTGCTCCTGGGAGCGCCCTCCAGGTTAGCTACCAAAACACTCCTGTTTCAAACTAAAATATCCATATAGGTTCACCTTCAGAATCCCACAGTTATTTTGTCATTTGTGTAGTCCTTACAGTGTGATGCCAAGTTGAGACAAGCAGTTGGATCCAGACTGAGCGTATTAGATAAGGCTTTCTCACAAACAGGGCGTTAAGGTCAAAGTAGCATGTCTCTGTGCCAACATTCAGCTGGTCCTTCTATGAAGACCTCAGGATTCTGTAGCTCAGAATACCCAGAATAACGTATAGAAAGTTATTAAACTACAGCAGTTGGGACTCTCTGCCACTGCTGAGAGAACTGCAGGTTCCTTATGTTTCACACAGTAATTGACAAAACTTAGAACTATCCTAAGTGCTTGCTACTTTAAGGAATATACATAATCCTTTTCATAAGGGAGAAAGATCTTCTGTCAGAAGGTGATAGAAAACAGTGTTCTGGAAGCATTAGGCCTCGGTGAACAAGATTTGGTAGGAATAAAATTTAAGCTGCTGAGAAGTATTACAAAAAACATGGAGGGGTGGAGTCAGCCTTGTAGAGCAATTTTGACAGTGTTCAAAATTGCCTGCAAATAAAGCACACAGCGGCCATCAGTTCTGTGGGCTGGATCCGCCGGCATGTGGATATCATGTGAAGAGGGTAAAGGGGCAGCGGCTTCAGCATTCGGGTAGTTGGTTGTGGCATGTGCGAGATGCTGCGTGAAGGGGAAGAATTCATGCCCCTTCACCAGTGCTGGCTTGCGTTGTTAACAGCTGTGCTCAGCCCTTAAATATTTGTGTTGACCTGATGGCAAGTGAAGATGTGTAGAGAAAGGAGTTCAAACTGTTGAGCTGCCAACACAGGCTTTGGCGACTTGACTCCAGTTGTTTGACATCTATGATCTGCAGTTGAGCCAGTCTCTTCCCATTGAGGAGAAGTGAAAGGTGTATCACGTGTTACATGGACACGCAAGCGAGGTTACAGGTTGGAATGAAGGTTTAAATACTGAAATTCCATTACGTACTCTGGTTTGATGGTGCTAGGGAAAATCTGAAGAGTGCCGATATTAAAGATCCTGAAGAACATAGGAAAGGGTTCCTGATTTTTTTGTGTGATTTATTGGGAAAACTGGAATAAGAGCAGAAGTTCCCACTGAACCCACATAAGCCAGAATACTTGCACGTACACAGGAATGTCTCTGTTGTTGTGGCTAGCACTTGCAAGAACCAGTGTACAGAAATATATAGTACCTGTATATTTTTATACTCCTTGGAGTGACATATAAATTTATGTATATATGTATTTTCCATCAGAAGTTTAGACTTGACAGTATAATGTGCTCGTTGTCAAGGTGTTCAAGAGGGGCTTTTTGACAAGAATCTCAGATAAATCTGGGATAGATACCAAATTTCTGCACCAATTTCGTATTTTTCCTTTTTTTTTTTTTTTTTTTTTTTTTTTTTTTCAAATACTGCTTTATTTAGCCTGGGCTGGCACAGCTCCACATACGGGGTCTCTGTCCCATCTCTGCCTCTCAGGGAAACCTGATGCACCCTGGACTCAGATCCAAGGCTGGGGCACCTCTTCTTCCTCTCCCCTCTGGTCTCAGGGAACTGTTTCACAGGGATTTTTTTTTTCCCCTCCTGCCTCACCGCCGGGCACCATTTTCTCTTGTTCTGAAACCGGCTTCCCCTGAGGGAAGAGTCTGGTGAGGCTGAGGGGCCAGAACTGGCCGGAACCGGCTGGAACCGCCTGGCCTCCCAGTGCAGCTGACGCCTGGGCACCCAGCGCTCGGCTCTAGAGGCAAGTGAAAATGAAGGTGCTGGAAGACTAATTTAAAAAAAAAAGAAATGTGAGGAAAATGAAGGCAAATAACACATAAACAGTGATAATATCCAAGTCATGGAGGCAGCAAAAGGCAGTGACAGAAGGTGAGTGGGAGGGCAGACCTGAGGTGTGTGGGGGGCAAGCCCAGGGGAGAGCTTTGTTTAGGGGACCCGGACAGGGACTGAGATGTGAGGGGAAGGTGTCTGAGAAAAGGAGGGTGGAAGGGTCCTGGCGGGGAGAAGACCCTGGGAAGGAAGGGGAGGCTTCCGAAAAAGCAGAGGCAACATCAAGTCTCCTTAGAGGAGCCCAGGGGGATGATGTCCCAGGGGAAGGCACAACCCGTGTAGTCAACAAATGGGACAAGCTGAAGATGTTCATTATATATGAAATACAAAGATCAAAATATGCTTTAATGACTAGAGTGACAGTGTATGTATTTTCTGGTGTTACCCGCATGAGTAAGGTGGGGCTTCGCCCATTATGTGTGTAAAGAAAATAAATGTGTGAATTGCTGAAGTACTTTAAGGAAATCTTAATTTCTCTAAGGACAAGAAAGCAGTGATGTGCAGGTATGTTTCTGCACATGGACAATTGCTTTTTGGAGCTCCTAGAATCATTGAGTTTGAACAGAAACTGTAAACACTGGTGGATTTCCTGTAAACATGGAAGAGGCTTTGTTCACCTTGAGTTGTAAGGATTGCCTCAGATATCCTTGTGAACAACACATTTGTCTCTTAGATCAATTGAGTTTGATTGTAATACAGCAGGTAAGCTAAAATACTTGCCTCAAAGTATGCAGTAGCCAGCCAGACTACATTTCCTTTAGCACTAAATTTCCTTCTGTGCTGGCTACCATAAATTTTGCACATGTATGGTTAGATATTTGGCTCCATCTCTAATATCTTGAAAGAATAAAAACATTTTAATTACTCAAATTGTTAATTAATATGTGATTCATGCCACTATAACAAGATATATCAGCAACACTCCTAGAATCAATCAAGTGAAGGTTACTGTTTTATTTAGGAGCAAATTGAAGATTCCGTGTTTTAATTAAAAACTTTGTGTTATATCTAAAATATCTACGTTGCTTTTATCATTCTATGGTTCTATTTTTAATATTCCAATTTATTTAATCATGTGAATTAATTTTAATCTAAAATTGTCATTGAAGTTAGGCTACTATAGGGAAGGAAAATTTACAGCTGATAATAGCTTCAGTTTTAGGAATGGGCAGCAATTACATAAGAGAATCAACTCTTAAAATATGTGATCCTTTCCTTGAAAATCAGAATAGAAAGACTTAAGTTTTCAGGGTTAGTTGTGTGGAAACATACGTAAGTTTTATGAAGTAGGACAGAGAGCACTGACATAAAGCAAAAGAGAGGTAAAATATTCTAGCATGAAACTCCTGAGTTGCTAAATGCTTCTTCTCAGTTTGGCTTCTGAGTAATGGAACAAAGAAGATATTTTTACAGATGTTAGTGTGCTTTTTTCTAAAATCTGTAGAGAAGTTTCTCTTGGGTTCTTTTCCTCAAATATGAAAGGTAAGGATAATACTTGGCCCTGTGTACATATAGCTGTCTATCTATACATACACATTGTTAAGGCCCGTGTAATTTATACATTCCTTTTCATACATCTAACTGCAAGGCTGAAATTGGCTGGCAATATTAACTAGAGAGTGTAGCTTTGTGTGCATAATTATCTCAATTCTTAGAATCCAGTTATGCTCCTGTACATGTGGATGTGACTTTGTGCCTCCTTGCTGTATCTGTATATGTATCTAGAGACAGTACAACTGCATTTTTTTATTTTTTTTTCAAACGTCTGAAGCACAGATGTGTCTCATCTGTCACAAAATGGTATGTCATGTGTTATTCCATGGGCTGACTTATGACATGGGCTGGTTTTGCTGGTGACTCTGGCAATTGCATATACGCAAGAGACTTTCTGGCTGGTCAGGTCTTATTGAGACCTAAGTAAATAAGGACTGTATATAAGAAGTCTGTGAGTCTTTTTTTTTTTATTTTATTTTTGTGTCTGTCTGTGTATATTTTTGTGGTGGTTCTAGAGGCATTCAAACAGCAAGACTGGGGATGGACAGAGAATAGGAGAGACAGAGCAGATGGAAGAGGGAAGAACTAAAGAAACTGAACGTATGCAGGAGGACAAAATGTGTCTGGGGCAGAAGAAATTATGTGAAAATCTAGGGGATGTGGCATATGTTTATTTTCCATGATTGTTTTGGTAATACAAAAGGAGTTAAGGTGAATTTTTGGACCTTTATTGTTGTTATATTTTTTCTTTTTTTTTTTTTTTTTTACCACTTTCTACAGATTTGTGTCTTGTACCTTTGCTTTCTATTCTGTTTCCCCCTTGAAGATGAACATAGACTTCCAGGGGGACTTTTTCAATTATTTTATACATACTTTCTGCATAAGTTACTTTCTGTGTGATTACAAGTGACATAAACATTAGTGTCCGAAAGCCGGCAATGCAGATGGTTGGGTACAAGTGTCCTGGTGCTTGGCAGGGGGTGGTGGGGAGGGAGTGTGTGAAACTGATCTTGTTTAAAGGTAAAATCACTTTCACCTCTTTAATGCCTTACCCAGAGCTTTGAGTTGTTACTAAAATGTTTCAGTGTTGCTTCCTGCAGAATTACCACACTTAAAGACCTAATTTAGTAACTTAATTATCTAATTGGATTTTATGGTCTTGGAGTTCAGTGGTTAAACCTGGTATGTTGCTTCATGCCACAACAAAAAGCTCTCTGTAGTGAAACTGTGCACAAGTTTACTACCTGGTTTTTGTTTTTAATCTGAGAAACGGTGGTCAGATGTACTAAAGTACAATACACTACGTGTTTAAACCTTTATATATCTCAGAAACTGCCCCTGCTGCAATCACTATCTGACATTTCATCCTTCATGCAAGTTTGGGCGAGAAAGTTTCCTCTGTAGATCTCTGCTCAACCACAGTGATTTCATCCTGCGTCCTACCAGAGGAAGCTGTATGGCAAGCTCACCGTTGCTAGACCTGACTTCAGTTTAGTGTCTGATGCTGTAGCTTAATGGATGTTAACATCATGTCCGTGGCTCCACTCTAAAGTCTTTGGGTTTTGCTTTCTATCACTGAAACAGCAGGAGCTCATATAAAGTTTTGCAAGTTTCTCCTGAAAATATGTAGTGTGTTTGCAGATCACAACCTTTCAAGTTGAATTCAGCCTTTAAAATTTGCGGTGAATTTTTTGTACAAAGACCACTTTGAAGCAAAGGTGCAGGTCTAAAACTTCTTTCCTGAAAATTTGAATTTAAATTGCAATGGGTGACCATTGTATTCAAATTAGATATGGCTAGTACCCAGGAATAAGACTTCTGAAAATTTTGACCATTTTGCCTTGTTGGCTTAAATATTTTCAAGGAAATGGAAAACCATTAAAAAATACTGACAAAACAGCAAAGAAATATTTATCCACATCAAGACTTAGCTTTGTACTTATAGCTAATATGTCATTAACAGTATATCCTTAAAAAAACTGGGTGGTTTTTTTTAAAGTATCAGGCTTTTACAGAAACTGTGTTTTGTCACTCAGTATTGTGAAAGGAAGACTGAAGGGTTTGCCTTTTCCTTATACCTCTGAGGTAGCCAAAGCATATCCATAGTTCAATGTCATCTGAGGGAACTGGGGATGACTTCTCCGCAGAAGTCAATACAACTTATGCCATCGACTTCTGGATCCAGTGTTTCACCCAAGCAGTCTGCCTAGTGATTTTTAGTATTGATGTTCTTTGACAAAACTTATACTTCCTTTTTATAGAAACATGCTTCTTCCAGTGATGGACATGACCCAGCAGTTTAAGTGGTTTGACTATATCAATTTATTCAAGGAAAAAAAATTTTTTAAAAGGTAGTCTGTTTAAGTGATTTAGCTGAAAGCTCGTCACACTGTCTCCTTTCTTCATTCCGCAGTCTTTTTAAGTAATGTGCTAGGGAGATGAACTGTAATAAATAAAGTATAAAGAATCCTATGTTCTGAGACTGTATTTGTTTAGTGAACCTGAGAATTTCCAAGATGAAAGTTAGAAATATTTATTTGAAAAATGACACAAGAAGGGTTTGCAATGAACAATTTTGGTGCAGGCAAACCATAATGCTATTAAACAAGTTACACCTACAGGTATCTGTTGTCAAGTAAAAAATAAGATTGGTTGAACTCAAAGAAATGCCAGAAACCTCTTCATGCTTCAGCAGAGCAAAATTTGTTTGAAATAATGGTGACTAGTTACATGCAATTATCTGATTTTGATGGGGTTTTTTTTATTGGGAAGGAGACATAGTAAGAAGAATACATCTAAACAGCTTTTTTTTTCTATTTTCTCACAATGTCCTGTTTATCTCAGGTTTCATTTCAAACTTCCAAATGACAAAATGAAAACCAATTATAAAATCTCTCAATCTCTCTGAACTTGCAACTTAGGTAAGAAGCTACTTACTGAGATGCAGTCTTAAAAATGCAGCTCTTTTAGTTGCTTGAAACCGAATTTGTGTGATTATTTGGAAGTTGCTCTGCATGTCCAGGCAAGGCAGGCTGAGGTCAAGCAGGCACAGTATATTCAAATGTATCTTTAGCCTCCCTCCTATGGATGTGCTTCCTCTTGCTGTGCTCCCCAAACCAAAACCATGAAGTTTTGTAAAATTCAGATGATTTTAGGAATAATTTCACTTGTGTTTATTTATTTGTAGTTATTATTGATGTTTCATTGTTGTTATAGGAGGTTTGATTTTATACTTGGGCACTGTATGGGATAACCTGGGCTTCTTGGTCCCTCAAGTCACTGAAATTCATGAGTTTGAGTTTCTCACAAAATGGAAATTTCGAAAGAGCAAAAATGAGCACAGAGGGGAGGGTGAGAAAGTATAACATAACCATGTAGCCATTGTGCTATGGAAATGACATAGCGAGTGACTTATTTGTATGGTTAGGTCGTATTTTCAAAGTCAGCAAAAGTTTCCAGAGCTCAGCATCTTGGAAATCAGGGTATAACATATAATTACATACAACATTCAGCCTTAGTTAAATGGTCTGATGACTTGGATTGTATACGTAAGCTGTAAAAGGAGCTGTGTGTGGAAGCTGTCTCACATATATGGCTTGGAATGCAGGCTTTTACAGTTCAAGGAATTCTTAAGGATTATTATTTATTGGATTGTTTATTAAATGTGTGTATTTTATTGACTTTTGGTGTAGAAGATGTGAGAGATATATATTTATCCTTTGGACAAGTGATTGAAGACCTTAGCCAGCCCCAACATTACTAATGACAAATGAATATATGCAGAAGCCCAGAAGTGGAGTCCAAAAGACTTTCAGATATTGTTTTTCTTGGATGGATGTTAAAAACCTTTAAGTTTTGAGAGGATTCCTATGAGAAAGCACCTTTAAACTGAGAAAGGTCAATTTCTTTGACAGCCACGACAGGAGGTTTCAGAGGGGTTACTGTGATCCAAAACCTGAATTATGTATGTCAGTCCTTAGGGTGTATCTTTTAAAATGGGAGTGACTAGGGCTGGAAACCTGGTGGGATGGTAGCTGTTCATTTCCAAATGCAAGTAGGATATTATATTTAAAACCAATGTTGTAAGAATGCTAAGATTACAAATTTAGGCACTCTGAAGACAGGAAATGCCCCAGTGAAGGTTGCTGGAACCTCTGAGTTATTCGCTGGATGTTTTCAAAAGTCTGTGTCAATAGAGGTGGGGATCCCTGTGCCCACAGCCACATGCGCCAGTGTACTTGTGATACACACTCTCTTCCACAGTGACTGAGGCAAGGGTGCTGCCAAAAGGAGTGCCATGGGTATTTGCCTACGCTTTAGCCCAAGCTCTCACATTAAGGTAGCTCTTCTGGAGAATGCTCAGTGCAGCAATAGCTTCACAGAGATCTTTTTGGTCACCAAAATGTACGGGAGGTGTTGAGGACTGGGAGGGACAAAGGGAGAAGAGCCCAATGGGGCACTGCCCTGGCAGCCCTCGACTGGAACATCCTCAAAGCAGGCTGAATTTTCAGGGAAATTTTTTGATGCCAAATCTAAGGCTCCATTGAATAGTGGAGCTTTTTTTTTTTTTTTCCTCTTTTCAGAGACAACAAAAGACAAAACAAAATTCTGATCTTGCATTGACTTCCCTGCCAAATCTTAAGTCAGTTTCAAAGCACAAAGGCATATTTCTCAGTGAAAGGCAGATTGTGTTTGGAGAGGATTTTTGATCTTTATTTGCAAGGTCAATGTTTTCTCTTTAGCATCATTTGAGAAACAAGCCTACTGTTTCTGCTTAAACTTTACTAAGCAATTTTTTTGAGGATATTTTGACCCAAATTGTTTAAGTCTGGCAAAGTTGTAAGCACCTTAAATGAAGAGTCCTGCAACAGAAAGTGTCTGACAAGCTACTGTGGAACTATTGCATTAATGTCAAACGTGCTGCCTGTGTTCCACTGCAATGACAAAGTTTGCATGTAGATGTTACAGAGCACATTCTTCTTCGAACTGTGTTTTCACCCCTTTTCATGCTGACTCTATTCCTCGATTATATTTTCACTCTGATTAAGAAAATACTCTCAGACTGTTGGAATGCCAGCAATTGAAGACCCTGGTTAAATTACACACTTTCCAGCATCCTTGGTCTATTTTTATTTCAGTATTCAGATCACAGGAAACCATCTTATGGGATGTAGTAGCTTTCACACAGAGTTTCAGCCAACTGTTTTCCAAAGGTTTTGAATGCTAGAAAGCAAGTCTCACCAAATTCATGGGCTTAATGTTCTTCACCTGTCAGTCAGTAGAGAGGGGAAAATATCACATCCCTGAACTAAATATCTTTCTAACTTCCTCATTGATCAATTATTTTGAAAGTTTCCAGTGAACAGGTCCATGAGCATTTTTCTAAGTTGATTTATACTTCTAAATGTCTGCATGATTGGTTTGTTTTCATTGTGGTAAGGTTCATGATGGGCACTTCAAAACTCACAGCAATATTGTCTGTCAGCTAAGGATTTGAGTAGGAGGAATCCACTTTGTTGGAGAAAATAGAGCTTGATGACCAAAACATAATAAGTGTACTTTTACTTGAAAATACCTTTGTTGAAATTAGCTAAGATCTTGACTTGTTTTCAAAGAGCTGCGTATACTTTGGGCAAGCATCTCTATGGTAGGTTAATGGGAAAACTAAGAAAGGCATCTTGTACTTCAAAACAGAAGATGTAAAATGTAGGCTGTTCTAATGCACTGAGTAAATTTCTTCTTGATTCAAAACTAACAAACCTAGCCCAAAGCATCCAAAAAGCTGATGTAAGATTTCCTTGCATGGAGCACAGTAAAATCTTAATGGCTTACTTCCTATGTTTTCATTTCATAATGCAGGAGACAACTGAAATAAAACCTTGACAAGAAATTATACCTCTGACTCACTATGAACACAGATTTCCTGAAATTTTAAAATTCAGCTGATCTGTTAAATAATAGTTAGTATGAGGTGAACTTCTGCTCGTGCTGTTGGAGTTTGCTCATATCAGTATTCATTATAAAGCTTTGCAAAGGTATTTTCTTGCAAAAATGAAAGCTTCCATGCTAAAAATCATAGAACTCCCTCCTCAGACTCTATTATTTTGGCTTAGCTTCTCCCCCCTCCCCATATGAAAAATCTTGGGTCCAAAATAATGATTTTACTTCTCGTTCCTGTCACACTGAGGCCAAAAGAGCAGCTGATTTTGTGAACTGCTATTGATAATCAAAGTGGATAACATACTTTTTTCAGAGGCATTTTTCTTAGGGTACTTAATCCGATCCTGAGTGAGGAGCAACACTAGAGGAGGGATTCTTGTAATATTTTTGCTCTCTCTAGATATCCTGAGGTCAGAATATTCCAGTTGCAGTCTTTATGGTCATAAAAGACCTGTGAACTTTGAACAAAAGACTCTTGTGGCGGTTAGTGCAGAAATATAAATGGCAGAAGCTAAAAGGGTTGATTGTCTTTGGTGGAAATATATATACTTTTTGGAACACTGGAGTGGAAGTAAAGACAAATGAACATCCTTATGGTGTAATCACCAGGTTGAAAAATCAGGTGACTTTAGTACTCAAACTCCCTGTTAGCACAGTGAGTTTTTATGTTCTTTATATCTTCGTTGTTGGATGAGTCAATGTTTAAATGCTCATTTATCATTTACTATATAAAAGAAAAGCTATTACCTGAAACTCATTTTTACAGTTGCAGGCAAACTGAAATAATCATTTTCAAGGACCTAAAGCTGTTTCTTGAAGAAAGTCATCATTTTCTTCTTATTTTACTTACCACTTACACTAGTATATGAGGTACCTTCAAGAGCTGTACCTTACACAACTTGGCTGCAGATATTGCCAGCCACCATACCTGTACAAACTGGGCTGAAGAAACTCGGTTTGAGCAAATGACATTCATCTTGCAGACAGGACAAAAGAACCACTTTAAAGGCACAGCTTGCGCTGAACACTTGCACTGCTCGCTCAGTGCTAGCCCGTAACATGCCTTGCCCTGAAGGCTGAGCAGCCCACTTGGCCCCTAGAAAATACTTCAGGAGTTCCAGGTAAAGTCCCTGCTCTGCCACAGAATCACATTCCTTATGCCCTTCAAGAGGTGGGTTGCCACAAGATTGCTGTTCTCTGCTTTTCTTTCGATGCTAAGAGTCTCTCCGAGTAATTGAACTATCTGTCTGAAGTGGTTGGGGAGTAGTCTTCATTTTGCATTGTAATTTGCTGACTGTCAAATTGATCATGTTTAATATTAATTGTGTGCGTCGTCCTCTCCGTTCTCATAGTCTGCATGTTTGTAGCTTATGTGCACATCTGCATGCAGAAGTTTCTACGCACTGATATTTCTTAGGACTTGTGTTCTAAGCCAGCAGCAAGAGTTTTGTGTTACCGCTAGGGAAAAGCGCAACTTTGCACATCTACTTGCAATGGCATATTCTGTCACAGCTGTTTTGTTGCACTGGGGCTATACCTCTTCATATGCTGGGCCTACGTAGGCAAAAAAGTGATGCAGACTATACCATACATTTACCTTTGGTAGTTTAACCTCGTGTATCTTCATTTAATTTTCATTCCCTCAGTGTCACCATAGTTTGCCATCCCTTTGTGCCTCATTCTTTATCTCACCAAATGGCCCAAGGAGCCAAATGAGGTGATTAGTAGAGGCAACCAAGTGGTGAGACCAGCAGTGGTGTCCCTACAATTACCCCACTCGTACGACTGTGGATCACTGAGAGTTTTGCTCTTCGCTTGCACGTGCAGCCACGCTGCCTCTGACCTAAACTCGCATCATCCTGCCTCTGCGTGTTCTGTGTCTCCTTCTCGCTTGCTGGTGAATAGACTTAGTCTGTCTGTTTTATTTAGTGGCAGAAGGGTAGAGTCCTGTAAGCAGGAGACCTGTTCTCCCTTAGTTCCACTCTACACTCAGGTTGCAAACAAAAGTATTATAGGTGTTAATTTACAGCAGCATCTAATTTTTAAAGTTTTCTTGTTAGGATGACATGTGACAATAAAAGTAAGTTACGTATAGTCTTTTAAATTCTTCTGTATCTGCTGCACATCTTGCAGTTTGAGCATCAAAAGACTCTTAATTTACTTAAGTGCTTGTACCTTCATTTTATAAAAATCTATAGGTACTTTTGGCAATCAAATGTACTTTTTATAGTGTGATATTTTGAGACTAATATGGTGAGAATTGAATTATCTGTAATGTATGAGAATGGTATATCTTGTGAAAAACTGGAGGTTTTCTAGCAGTGCTACAAGAATGAGTGCATTGGATGTTAGCTCATTAAGTCAATGTTGAGACAAAGCACATATTAGAAAAAAAATATAATTATCTGATACTGAGAGACATAAACCTATTTATTTTCACTTTTCCAGCTGTTTTGAGGGGTGGTGGGGTTTTCTGGATGTGTATTAGTCCCTCAAGCAACTTAGAATTCGTCCAAATTTGCACTACAAGGGAATCATAGAATGCAAATATTGTAAGTAAAATGGCTGCAGGTTTTGCTTAGGTTACTTTGAGTGTTCAGTTTACTTGTGTCTGATAGTTAGAGCAGAAAGTCTCGACAGTTTAACATGATAGAAGATGCGGTGCTGGTGGTAAGTGTGCTCATTATATACTAATTAAAAGGTGCACTAGCAGTGATAGAATGTCACCCAGGACCCTCATGTTCTGTCTGTCTATTTAAAAATTGTATATTACTTTTGTATATGTTGTTGAGCAGGCAAAAGTTTTTAGTGGTAATGCATTCTTAACCTGTTGTGTCATTTTAACAAATCGCCTTCTCAGTCACATGATCATATGTAAGTCTTACGGTTTATTAGCTGGTTCAAGGAAAAAAAAAATATTTCTTATATTCTCACGTGGCAATTTAGAATTTGTCCCTGTATTTAGTACTATGTGTGGTAAGGGAATCAAAGTCAGTGAACAGCTGCAGGCTCTCAGACTTCTAGAGCAGGCATGTTTGCTCAGTCCATGAAGATTACACCCAAAAGGCATTGATTTTACTTTTTTTTTCTCTCTTTTTCTTTCCTGCCTCCCCTACTTCTCACTCTGGGGCTGATGCTGAGAGGTTGGGACTAGGTTCACTGAACATAGAAGTAACATGAGATGCTTAGTACTGCTCAAGAGGTGGTCAGTACTTGGCAGGATTGGTTCCATACACCTCTGCCCTTGAAAGGAATTATAAGGTAGACTAATGTTGGTTTGAAAAATCTTTTTCTGCCTGATTTTTCCAGCTGATTTCAATATTAGGAGTCCCCGTTTCTACCCGCTTTTCAGGAAAGAAATTTTGCGTTTGCATGAGTCATCTTCCACAGAAACAGATTTCAGTACTGTGCTTTGAATGCAAGCGTGTCGTTGTTTGAGTTCACAATTAACCTCTGACAGAGGTTTTTAGCATCAGAGAATTATATTGCTTGGAGACAAGGGGACTCTTAAACTCTTTCTGAAACAGGAAAAAGAAAAATAAAATTTGTTTCCTACTTAAGAAGAAATCAAAATTGGTACATGTAGAGAGAATTCTTTAAGTAGGTATATGATCTGCCTGGTAACATCTCAGAATCTGTATGTCTACACATAAACATCAGGTAAAGGTATTTCTACTACTTCTCTATTCTGTCAAGTTCATGCAGTATAAATACTGTTCTCACCACTAAAGAAAACAATTGACTAATACAAATGCTGGCTTTTATATGCACGCTTTCATATGGGCCCACTGGATAATAATGAAATTAAGGTTTCTGGCTCTTCCTAATGTTGAGACTGTGAATGTCTGAAACTCTGATTGATCAAAGAAGTTCAAGTTAACTGTAAAATTGATCAAAAAGTAAGCAAAAAATAACGGCTCAGCTGAGCAGTACTGGTAAGTGATAAACCAACTGCTAGAGAATGTGACTGGAATGATGCTGCAAAAGCCTGGGTTTATTTTAATGTATTTAGCTTGGGACTGTCATGTGATGGTGCTGTAATTGTTTCCATTTGACAAAGAGAATTGAAGACTGACATGTCACATGCATTTGTATCTGTAGCATTCCTTTTCTCATAGAGAGAGAGAAAAGGATATAAAATGTGATCAAAAAAGCAACTGAGTCTTTGTTACTAATTGGACACGTTGCCCGCTGGTTTTGTTCTGGGGAGTGCACTGGGCTTTCAAGTTAAGTGGCTGATTGTGTGACTTCTCGTGGTGGCAAGCAGTTCTCGCTCTCACAAATAGTCTCACTCAAGGAACCTTTCCTCCATGGGCCATTTCTGTCAGGTACTGCACACAAGCAACTTCCCTCAAAGTAAAAAATGAACTGTTGGAGTAGACTCTCAAAGATTTCTTTGATGGGACAAGGATTTTAATCTCCTGATAGCCTGGGCATGCCATGTGTCTGTGGCTGGGAATAAACAGCTGTATTAGCCCTTTAATTATGTGATTCACCCTTCCTAAGCACGTAAGCACCAATTGTAATTTTGAGACTACTCGTCTGTCATGGGAGAACGCAAGCAGTCATGTCTTATGTTTATTCTAGATGCAGGCCTCGTGGCTTTTATGACGTTGTGGTAGAAAAAGAGGTTTGACTCACTCCTGTATCCCATGTCCTAAACTGAACACTAAGCTTTGCACTGATTTAATCAATTTTTTCTATGAGTTTATGTTCAGGATGGGAAAAGGGCAGGATGCAAAATTTAGGTTTCATCCTTTAAGGTTTGAAGCACTCTGACCTTCATCCAGCAAAGCACTTAAGCAAATGAGCAACTACATATGCTTAATATTAAGCACATCATCAATTTTTTTGCCTCATCATTGCAAAAATCAAGCTTGCCCTGCATGAAGAGGAAAGAAAAGATGAGGATTGAGCCATTTAGCTTTGGGGTTTTTTCATATTTGGTATCATTTTTACAGACACCAAAGGTTTGTTAACTGTAAATTAGTCAAAAAGTATTGTTCAAAGCCTTAATTTCAAAGGCAGAATTATTTATGAATAAGAACAAGGTGGCCTAGGAGTCAGTGGTGGTGAAAGGGATTAGTTTCATGGACATTTGTTTTGGTATTTTGTTACAGTACTGATGCTGGAGATCTGATTATTTTTTACATGCAATTGTGTATATATCTGAGAGAGATAATGGGTAAGTTGAGTTTTTAGGTGGAGATTTAAGGTTTTGAACTGTATTTCTGAGTTCTAGCAAGCTTTTTTCATTTTTCCTGACACAGAAGACTTGCATCAGGTCTTAGGAACTACCTAAGCTTTGACAGGCATAGAAGAGGCTGAACAAAGGGTGCATGTCGCTCACCTAGAAACCTAGAAAAAAAATAAAACAGGTAGAATAACACTAAGAAATAATTTTTTATGCTGTTCATTGTATAGATGCAGTAAACAGTATCATGAACACAGTTTATGGAACTGCTGTATCTAACGGACCATTTGTACTATTTCTGTCAAACTGCTGCCTAATAGTGTACAGTGATTTGTCTTGGGATAACCCCAGGACTGCCAAATGAAGTATCTGTAGTATTTTCCCCATGGGCTCCCCCTGCTCTGTCTTATTCTCTGGAATATGAAGAGCACACACCAACTCTTCCAAAAATTTGGGAAGGAAAAATTTTTCTTGACTAATGAGTCTTTCTAACCCCAGGGATAACAACAGATATTGGACTACATTTCTTTACGTGACTGTGGTCTGAGGCTTCTAAATAAATTTTCATAATTCCATGGGATTTTTGTGTTCATCTGATGGGACAAAAAGTGCTAAGCTTTACTTTGAAAGTTCATGCAAGTAAATACCCTCTTCTTTGTGATTTTTTTGCGTAAATTGCCTATTAGCTGGACTGGTCAGAGTAGGTCCAAGATTTTGTTCAAAATAGGACTCAAATAAATATTTAGAAAATTATTTGCTGTTTCAACATCTTAATTAAACCTTAAAATGAAAATTTTATATTGCTGGTTATAAAAATTCCTCATGCCATATGGAAAACTAATTTGGAAACTGCTATACTGACTATTGAATCAAATCATATCTCACCCTGAAGGACAACACTATCACATTGTGTTGAAGATTCTCTCCCTTTATTATGTGGATTATCAGGATGAATTGTAATCTTTATTTTCTCAGAATAATGGCAATAACTGTATTTTTATATGCTGTATTTACTAGATCTACGTATGTATGAAATTAACTTCAGGAACAGTCCCCTTTTCTAAAAAAACCCACCAAAAACTGCTGTAACACGCATTTTTTTTGATGACTGTGGAAGAAACATTGAGATAGTGAAGCATTTGTCAGAACTGGTCCTTTGTGTTGCCTCACAGAACCATGTTGTTTTAAAAGGATATTTATACAGTAGTGGGCTGCTGTATAATACCTGGTATATATTCTCTGTGCAATGCCAAAAATGTGAGGTGCTATGCTCTTTAGTTTTAAAAATGTCAAAAATGGAAATTCAGGCTATTTGACATTGCAATAATTTGCTGAGAGATGTCAGAATATGTATCCCTTTCTGTAATTTTGCACAACAGTCTGAGCTGTAATATTGCAATAATTACCCAGTGAAATCATAATTGAAGGGTAAAAATTGAATTTAGGGCTACATAATTTAAGCAGAACAAGGTTTTACCAGGTATGACACATTTATGGTGTCTGCTGTGTGCCTTATAAAACATACTAAATTTTAAGCCGATAACTCAAATGGTTCCTGAGGTATAAACTTGTGAAAAGTCACAATTTTGCATTGTGCTGAAAAGCCACCTTACAATACAGTGACTACCATAGCTCTTTAATATCCAGCAGAGTTCTCCTGCTGTGCTTTGTCAGTCGGTAGCAACATCCAAGTCTTCTTGTAAAAGTAATTCACACTTTTTTCACAACACTGTTGCTTTAATTACCACTGAACTCTGCTGTTGCTCAGACAGGCCTAGCAGGACCAAGAGAGGGTCAGCGCTGCAGTCACTGCAAAAGAAGCAAATGGCTTTTTTTCTTACTTTATCATTAACAAACCATCTTTGATTGAAATGCTCCCAGCTTCTGAGACCCAGTCTTGTCTCTGTGCTCTCTTGGGGTATTCATTATCAAAGAAGACCATGGATGTCAATCTGGAAAAACATCAGAAATAGTATCTAAAATCCTAATCAGAAAACTTCAAGTAAAGACAAGACTTACATATCTTTTACATGTAAACAGCTGATCACACTGTGTTTCTGATAGAAACAGACTAACTCATCAACATACTGTACGTTTTTTATGTGTAAAAATGATTGTTTGTCATCCTTTGTTTTTTTCTTCATGTTTATTTGATTTGTTATATCTTGTCAGATCCAAAGGCATTCATAGGAAGCACTGGAAGACAAAAAAAATGTATTTAAAATTATAAAATGCTGCTTCTGTAGCTTTGTCTCACCAAAATGTTCCATATTTATATATTGTCTTTCATATTGAAGAACTGTAAAATAGTCCTTTATTAGCACAAACTTCATTTTCAAACTGAAGTTTGAGTGTGTTTGTTTCACTGCTTACCTTAGAAGGTCAGGTTTGAAAGCAGTCCTGTCCCTTTTGTGTCCCTGTATGTGGGAATCAACTCCTTGGGAGAGAAATGCAGCACTTTGAGCATGGCAGTATTCTTCATAAAATGTGACATTACATTTTAAGAGCAGGATGCGAGTATGACTTCTGTGTTCAAGGGAGAATGCAAAGGACATCTTAGGGTTGAAACTGAGTTGATCAACATTAAAACCAGAACAGCCTGCCAGCCTTAACACTTATTAATACCTTATGATCTAGGAATACGATTATAGATTAGCCCTCTGTTTCATATCTCACCTAAAAGATGGCACTGCAAACTGACACCACACCACTTCACACCACAATAATGCACTGATTCATTTCTAGTTTGGAAATAAAGTGGTACCTGTTGGATGAATATTGAGTTAATTAATTAGAGAGCAGTGCTGTCTACCCAAAAATGCTGTGTTTTGCCTGGATTTTTCACAATCTAAGAATCTGAATATTTTTAATTTTTGAATGTAACAAGATTAAAGCTAATTAGGTAAGCTATCATCTGCGAAATGCTCAATAATACTGTGCAGGAATCAGGGCTATTATTTTTAGCTGTTTGTCAGCCCCATAACTCCTTGACTTTGACTAAAGGTTTGACATAAAATACCTATCTATATCTGTAATATAGAAATAATTCGAAATAATAGAAATGCCTGCCCCAAGTTACTCGTTCTTTAATGTCTGGAATTAGGAGGAATAGCAAGTACAGGTCTGAAAAAAATCAAGCCACTCCCCCTTGCTGTTGAGGTACCCTGTGCTAACTGGTGTGGATGCTAGTTATGTTACAGCTACACCAGGTCACCCTGAGTTAGCGCACAGGCATCTTCTTTGGCAAGGACAATTCCCAGCGCGATGTTTCAAAGTGGGTGTTTCAAATGCTATTCTGCTTCTCCGTTCAGGGAGATTAAGGAACTTGTGATGGGCAAGATTAACTTTCCTTTGCAGCTCTTTAGGCAATGGTAGGTTCTTTGAAGTCCTCATTCCCAATGTTGGGACATGCATACTAGAGGGGTTTGACTTCTTCCCAATGCACACTGCACAATATGGCACAGTAAATAAAGCAACAGAAATTACACGTATTTGACATACACACTTGCAGTGACCTTGGATACATCTGATTGTGTGTGTCGAGAATAAAGATGAGAAGAGGGGAGGGACTTTTTTTTCTTCATAACCTGCTCCTGGCAGGTTCAGTCAGCAGCACCGTTCTCACTTCTCTATCTCCTTTTCCGTAACTGAGTAGCAGATTATTCGCTCTGCAGAAAGACAGTTGCAGGATCACAGAATCACAGAATGTTAGAGGTTGGAAGGGACCTTGTATCACTTCCTCCAAATTCTTTATTTCACATGGACTAAATAAAAGTTCTTAGTTCTTTAGCGATTTATGCAGTACTAAACCCAGCACTGATCATATGCAACAGTCTGTGTGGTGCTTTCAAGAAGTAATATTCCTGCCCTTGCATGAATGAATGGTTACTAGTACCTGAATATAGCGATGCCAGTATTTGCTACTCTCTGCGCTGAAAATATCTGTAAATTCACAGGGAAATGGTGCAGCTAAAGCTATAGCTGCTTCTACCATGAATTTAGTATTTTTTCCTGTTTTTTCTCTCCTAAATGCTTGGATGGTGTGTCTGTTTCCTCTTCACAAATGTTCAGATGTTATATATGGTAAAAAAAAAAAACTCCTTGAAGGTGTCAGTAGATCTAATGGGAAGTTATGAAGGGTGGGAAGGGACAGGAACAGAAAATTAAGATCTGAAAATTAAGATTTGAAAAATTAGAAAAGAATTTAAAAGAAGAGCAAGTAATCTTTCACCGTTTAATACAATGAGTTATTTGGTATGGCCTGGAATCCTACAGCTGATTCCCACAAAGGCAATGCTTTTGTCAGCATCAGAATATTACAAAAACATAAGTGGATGACATAGGTGAAACAGAGGTCCAAATGACTGCAGACTGAGAAAGGTTGGTGAGCCCAGTTTTGGGGGTGGATAGGGAAGGTCTCTGAGAGGGTGCTGCATGTAGTCCAAGGCAGCCGAATGGAGAGGGGCAGCAATAATTGTACGTTTTGCTGGGGTACAACACCAATGACAAGCATGTGTAGATGCAAGACACCTGTTCTCACCAGGGGGAAAAAAACCTCCCAGTTTGAATATCAGTACTGATAAGAGCTTCTGTGGTTCCTCTGTGTTCAGTATGTAAGGAGGTACCTAGTGTGGTGCTGAAGAGCTTGTACCTGCTGTTCCTCTAGAAGGAACTGACCCACATCTGTTTGAAAAGGTTGGGCCAGAAGGTGGCAAGGTGTTAGTCTGTGGATTGGGTGTTGACATGTTACATTCCCTTATATTACAGGACTTATATTACAGTCCAGCATTTCCAGTTGTGTTGGGAGGAGGAAAAAAGTGGACAGCATTTGTATTTGAGGATGATTTAGACCACCTATAATATATTGGTCAGAAACAACATTTGCTCTGTGCCGGGTGGTTTGATGAGTATAGAGCAAATCTGAGTTTACAGGCTCTTTTTCTTTGAGATTAATCAAATGTGAAGCAGCATGAAACTACTGGATCTGAGAAAATAAGTTAGATTGTAAAAACTGATATTGCTAGTCTTTATAGTAAAATTTAATGTGAGGTAGATGCGCAGAAATAGTCTATACTTATTGCTTAAAGACTAAATGCATCCCATTGGAATTAAAGACATACTTGTTGGCAAACAGTATTTTAAACTGATGTTCTGAAAGCAAGGTGGAAAAATGAAAGGAGCTGACATCTTTCGGAACATGGGAACAATTTTAGCACCCTGCTGAGAATGAGAACTGCTTTAGCAACCTGTTGTAGAACAGGCAGTGAATACAATTGCATCCCTAAAAGATCTCTGTAGGCTTCATCCTGACCATCTGACCTTATTGTGTGACAACTCCACTTGCCAGCCATACCAAACAAACAGAGAAATACCTTACCCTTTTCAGATTTAAGATAACATTACAGCTTGTGAATAAGATTCCCAGTATGTGGACATGACAACTATGAAAAACTATAATTTAGGACATAGAGTATTCTCTTTATGCTTTTATGTGGAATTTCACTTTAATGTGATGTAAATGACAGTAAGAAATACATTCACAGAATGTTAAAGCCTTCCATTAAAAATTCTGTATGCATTTTATATTCTAATTCATGTACAGTCAAAAACCCTGATAAAATCATAGTACTGATTTGACTGCTGCACTTATCGTATTAATGAGGATACTTTATGCCTTTTGAAAATTGGGATATAGTCCATTATGTGATTGTGAATGATGTGATTGTATCGCATCAATTTGTTATTCGATCCCACCCCTCCCTTCAGTCGACTTTGTGTATAGGAAAAGCCATTGGTGTGAGCACGCATGGAGGCAAGAAAAGCTCCATTTCAAATTAGTCTTTTCTTCTATCTTTTCGGCTGTTAAACAGATTATATATATTTGTTCCAAATCCTGAAATTTACTCCAGAGAGGGGTTCATAGAGGGATCCAAAAATCTCTAGAGGAGCACCAGCTAAGGTTGGCTGAAGGTAAGACTCAGCTAGGTCAACTCTCCAGCTTTCTGGATGACTGTGTAAGGTGGGATTCATCTCCCTTAATGTTGGATATATTTCATCGTCTGGACTAATCGTCTTGGTTCTGTATGGTCACATCCACAGGATGATTCACTTTGTTCTACGCCTGTCCACCTCCACAAGCTGTATAAGGAGTTGGGGTTCTACTTTGTATTTTAGACAGTGGGAAGTTAGACAAGAAAAATCTAGTTTTCTATGATGTCTTTAAAATCCTTTCTAACCCCATTTTAACCCCTCCAAAATGGGAAGAGTCGGGGACTGAAAAACAGTGTTTTTCTTGTGGGCAACATGTTTATATTTGGAACTGCATGGATAATCTTAAATATTTGTCTTCTCTTTACTAGTCATTATATGCTTTGCCTTTAGGAACACCATTGTTCTTACAGTTTTCTCTCTGGTAGTTTCTGTTTTTTCAGTCTGTGGCAAATATTTTATCCTGATTGGAGTAAGCCTGCCTGTTTTTCTCGTGTGTGGCTACTGTGAGTGTTTCCAGACTGAGTACAATTCCCTGTCTCATACGATGAAGAGATATAAATTCTCCCAGACACAATAGCTGAGGTATAGAAATCCTGCCTCAAAGACATCCTGAAAGCAGCATTCTAACCAGCAAATTAAATCTACATTCTGGTGTCTTTTCATTAGAATCTATCCATTAAATATTTAATTCTGTCTGTAATGATGGTCTCTATCATTAACTTGTCTACTGAATGTGTTTTTCTGATGCTGCCACCTCCTCTCAGTGTCCTGTTGCTGCTTGTATTTTTCTGGTTTTGAACATTACAGCCCAGTCCATTTTTGTTTTCATCTCTTCATAAAAAATTTCTCGCTACTGATTTAAAGTTCTCTGAGTTGGTGCTGCCACGTGCTACAGCGCATCTTCCAGTGGAGTGTTCGTGGGAGCTTTGAGACAAAAATTGCCGAGTCCCTACTCTAAAATCTCGTACTTCTAATTTTTGGACTTGTTAATGCAGGAACATAACTTGAAGGGTTTATCGTGGTGTGCATCCTATTCAGTTTGACTGTTGGTGTCAAAGCAGTTTGTGTGTAATGGCTTGCTTGATTTTCTTATTCTAGTGCAAAGGAATGTGATAGACAGTGCGCATGTGTGCGTATGCGTGCATGCACACATGTGCAGGCAGTATAAATCAGTGGAGTGTAAACATTTTCAAGTGTCCTTTTTGAGGGGTGAAGGGAAGATATATTTAAAGGTCAAAGGGAAACATTAATAGTGTTAGATAAATTTTAACCTATTTAAATTCAAAGCCAGTAAGAACTTCATACAATCTTTTGGACAAAGACTGCAACGTTCTAATCTCTGCAAATCCACTCTGTACTGTTCGCTGCTCTTCTTATTAATCAGTTCTACAGAGCTGTACTCTTCTCAATATTGTTACACACACTGCATTTTTATTCTTTGGCTTCATCTTGGCCTTTTCTATATATTTGCTTCGTCTTACATTCAATTACCCACATCTCGGTTTTCAGAATAGGGTACTATCGGTGGCTGCATTTAAGCAACAGCCCATTATGTCAGCTTGCTTCATATATTTTACTCTGATCTTTTTTAGGATGAAGCTCATTTGAGAAATCTTTCCTATGCATTTAGGGAGAAATTATGTGCCTTCTTCCTCAGGGTCTGAATTTTGCCTTCTCAATGCCTTTTGTTATTAAAAGAACAAGCAAATGCCCAACTAGTTTGCATCTTGGATCCTGTTACTTTGCTAAACTGCAAATGCATTGCTGTGGTTTCAGGAATAGCAAGGTATTCTAATTATTGTTACTCTATTTATTGCTTTCATAATAATATTTAGTGCTTCAAATTCAATGTCTGCTTTCTGCAGAAGCCTATTATTTGTAGTATATGCTTTTGTATTTAAGAAGTCCTTCTCCCTTCCAAATGTGTGAGTTTATGACAAGCATTTGTGAAACTGGAAGCTGTTTGCCCAGTGAGAGTTCTCTTTGAAAAAAAAAATCCACAGTACAAAGCTTATGACATTTGATGAAAGTCTTGGTCATTCTTAAGAGATGGTGCCTGGGATTGAATTTTAGGCTTACTCAGAACTGCCATGCTTTTTATGTCATTTTTACAATGTTGTTTGAATTAATTTTTCTGGTTAAGATACAAGGGACCTTTTTTTTTTTTTTAGCCTGAGCCTTCATAAGCAAGAGTATGTTGTTTAAAAAAAACAATTTGTAAGTATATATGCTAAAATACACATATATGTACACAATAATTTTTTATGTTTATCTGTAGGTGATAAAAACAGTCATCTTATACAGTTTCGTTGCATTGATAAGAGTTATTGTTACCAACCAAATCTTTTCTGAGGCCTTTTTGTCCACAAATTCCATCTACGGCAAAATTCCTTTGGAAAATTGATGGCACTATTTCCTTTTTAGTATCAAATTAGACTTCTTCCTACTATATGTTTCCAAATAATTTTGAACTGTCTGCTATGATTTTTCTCCTAGAACTCATGCTTCATGTTCTTCTTGGAGAACTGGAAGTACATGCTATGTTTTGATTTCATGATGGAGGCATATGTTGTTGGTCATTTAATATAACTGCTGTGTACAAATATTTAGTGTCTAGGATTCTGGTTAAAGAGAAATCAAAACCAGCATAATCCATGCAATTGGCCAGTTTCTGTATTTTGGGTAAGGTTGTAATGTTTGTGTTATCTTCAGTGTGGTTTCTGTGAGGTATGTTTACTGAACTATATACAGGCACACAGATTTTGGTATTAGGAACTGCACTGGGTACCAAAATAGAAAGCAAAAATCGCAGCCATGATACTTTAGAATCCTTGTACTGGAAATACAGAAGGCTTTCACAGATGATAGCTAAACAAATCTTTATCTTTTAATAGTATAAAACATAGTAAAAGCTGAAAGTTCATGCCAGTCCTTCAAAATAATTGTCTTTAATTAATATTATTATTGATCATGTGGTAGGAGACACAGCCTGAGTGATACAAGGATTTCAAGGGAATGCTTTACAGCTTAATTATGTTTCCCTGGGAGATTTAACATAATTCAATTTATTTTCCCTTGTGTTTCATCAATCATTATATGAATAGAAGGGATATCTGAGGTTCATTTCTAAGTGAATTCCTGTAGATTCAAGAACTTTTGACAATATACAGATTAGGGAGAGGAATGGAGAATACCTTCTGTGGAGGAATGAACCTTCATAGCCTCTAAGACGATGGTAACACTGTTCTCTCCTGTGGGCAAGTTTTCTGAGGACAAACTGGTGAGGCATATGGCCTCTGTAAACCCAGTTCTGCTACAAGAATCACATGGAAATTGGGCCAATTAATTCTTCTTAGCCAGCTATTTATGAAAAGGATTTATTGTACATGCAAGATGCACATGCATGTTCTTTTTGTCTTGAAAAAGGTGCTGATGAATTTAGCTCGTTTTCTGTACAGTACTCTATTACAGCTATAATCTGTGTCACAGAGTAAGTTATAGGTGGTGGTGAATCTTTCTGTTGCTCAGTACCCAGCAGGCTCTTCATCTCCATTTTGGAGACTGCCAAAGTTATTCAGGATATTCATCACCTTTTATGGCAGGCTTCCAAAGCACCCATTGAAGTGAAATGGAGATTATTTTTAGGGCAAAATGATCATCACCTGAGATTTTATTTTTATGTAGTGTATTCGTATTCATAGACATGTTTTATGCAAAGAAAAGTCCTACATTAAGCGAGTACACGTACTTTGCTAATACTGTGTTGGTACAAACCACTGTAAGTGGTTCTCTCTTACCTGTCTCAGCACAGCCTTAGCAGCTGGCGAGCTTGCTGTGTGCGCGGGGGCTGTGAGCAGGCGGGGTGGGGGGGCGAGAGCTGTGCCGAACCCAGCGGAGGGCGCAGGGGGCTGCGGGCAGAAGTTTCATTTACCCCCTTCGTGCACCTGCTGCACAGTCTGGTTAGCGAGCACAGGAGGAACTGCAGATCGTCTATTGCTAGGGGGTTAGAAGAAGGAGCTTTTTAAAAAATATCAAATAAGTCCAGATCTGAGTCAGTGACTTTTAAAATGAAAGGTCTGCTCTGTTACCATTAATGGGCAGGCTTTCATAATTCTTTGCTATTAGAGTACTAACTCCCTCTTTTCAAAGCTTTCCTGAACCTCTCATTGTCCAGCATTTGTATCCCTCGCTTTAATGAGTGCTAAATAAGAATTATATAAGTATTTCAATAATTCTCACTGGACAGTTAATTAAGCAGCACTGACTCTAAGGAGCAGTCAGCTATTACCTCTTTTTACAGACAAGTGCTTCCACAGACACAAAGGGAAGAGGTCAATTTAAAAAAAAAAATTGTGTGGATTAGTAATCTTTCTCCGTAATAAATGACCTAGCTAACAAGCTGAAACAGTGAAATAAAAACTCACTTTTTTTTTTTTTTTGTCCCCTCATTTTTCTGATCCAATCTCTTGTGTTCCTTCAACCTTCTTTTATATGGGAAATAAATTCCCTTTAACTTTTGGGGGGCCTGAAAATTTTGAACTCAAGCTCTCCAAATTTACTTTCCTCGGAAAATCGTGTGGGGCAGGATTCTTCATTAGAGACTCTTTTTTAACAGCTGCTGATTTTTCTCATATTTGATACATCCTACCACAAACTTGAACTAGAGTGAGTGCAGAGGACCATAATACCAGTCTTACACACAGGGTATTTTATTAAGTCCAGCAGTTAAAAATGTACAAAGTTCCTTGTAATAATCCATTCATTCTGTTCTCGCCTGATTCTTGGAGTAAGCCTGCACAATTATTCAAATCCCAGCTTTTAGCTACAGCATACACCTCGCCATGGGGCTATGCCTCTGTAATCTTGCTTTGGTCTTGCATGTCAAATGGAATTAACTCCCATAAGAAATGTATGCCAAGACAACCCAAAGTGTCTAATCCTACTGCTGTCTTAAATTTCTGAAACTCAGACCTGTCATCTTTTTCTATAGCTTTGTTGAAGTTCTCACTTATGCTTCAGTCCATCCAAAGATGAAGTTCAGGGAAATTTGCATTTTTATATATTTTTCAGTTGTGCACTCCTGTGGCCTTTTCACGTGTTTCTTTTGTAGAATTATTTTTTTTTCTGAGCTCAAGTCCTATTTTATACTCAGTGGAATGCCTGGTGGAGGTGGATTCAGTTGCTTTTAGCTGGCAGTATAGAAGTTTAAACGTACAGAGTCTTACACTGCGTGACGATGCTCGTGCCACATGGGTGTGTGGAAATAACAATATCATCATGACTATACCTTAACAGCTCAGCCTAGCTAATCACAAAACTCAATTCTGACATGATTAAATCTCAAATCACATTGCTTTCTTCATGAATAAAGTGCTAGCTGAAATTAGTTTTGCTTAGTGTAACTACATTGTTTGTGTGTTGTACTAGATCAGCTTTTAAAACAGCCTTTTCCATGTGTCTGTCTTCTGCAGCTCTCTAGGGGGCATGCTTTTGAATTTCAACAAAAAAATGCCTCCGTTACAAATAACGAAAGGGAGGAAAAAGCAAAGCATTATCAGAGAGAAACTTAATTTTCCACTTATTCAATCAAATACCAACCAGATCTGATTAGGGGTGGCCAATTTTGGATGAACCAGGCAAAATACATTTACATAGGGGGTCTAGTTTCAACATAATTTCAGTAAAAAGCAATTACAAAATTATAGGCAGATAGAAAGCTGGTTCTTCTAGGTGTCTTGGCTAAGTGAGGTTGGAAGGGTAAAACTGTAACTTATTGTAGTGGATATTTAATAAGTGGTAAGCCACAGCACTCTCCACTTGAAAGTTAATTAAGGCCGTAGAATGACCATACTTGTACAGCAAATATGTTAATGGACTAGCCATGGTAACTGTCACAACAAAGCCCAGCAAAAAATAATGGCTTTATGCATCATTTTGCTGATCATTACATCTTTTAAAAAAATGCTGTTGTATTTAGTTTTGTTCTGTTCTGTTTTCACTATTTTTGAGAAACAGTGTAGTAGCATTTAATTTAGGATCTGCTTAATGTCATTATTAGAAACTGAGCATGAAATACTGAGATAGAGAAAAAGGTTAAAATATTTGCTTGTGCAGTGGCACTATGTAAACGCCAATAAATACTGCATGTCAGCAAGACCTTCTCTTTATTTAATATTTTTAGGCAGGCGACGTGGCTTTTTAGAGTACAATTCTGCTCAGAAAGCTTGAGCTAATCCTTTAGATATAGTATTTCATTTATGGGTGTAATTGCTGCATTATTTTTGTTGCTGTTGAATAAGTGAACTCAGTTGCAAACAGCCTATCAATTGACTATTCTGCTCTAAGTGGATTAAATCTTAAATTTCCTTCCAAGAAGTCTCTGCATTCAGAGTGTGTTCAGTTCTGGCCTTCGGGGTTGATTTTCTATGTTCAGTTCCTACAAATTTTGAACTTATTTAGGAGTCTATGTAAGGATGGGGCAGGGGAGCATTTTAGTTCTGGATTTTCATCCCCTCTACCCCCCACCCCAGCTGTGTAGCCTGTATTTCAAGAAGCTTGAAAGGCTTCATGTTGAAAATTATGAAAATTATTTTCTGCGAGACACTGACTGAAATACTTTGTACATTGCTCTTTCTTGTCGTTGAACTGATTGTGACAATCCTCAGAATTTGTAAATGGTACAGATCTACTGAAGTTAGGCAGCGAGGGTTTTCTTTCTTTGCATCTACTAGTTTAAAAATTTAGGATGAAATTAATATTTGGATTACTTCTGTAGCAGCATTGTCTTATCAGTAAAAAAATTTTGAAAGGTATTTTTCAGTCTCTCTCATTATTCTTTAACATAGCCCTTAATTACTTACACAATTATGCTGAGAAATGTGTTGAATTTTTCAGTGCATTCTATTACTGTAAGGAATTTATACATGTTTACTTATAGAAATTAATTCTGTGCTGAAACTTAGTGTGCATTTCTCTTGATACTGCTTTCACTATTAATATGCTGCTTTGCTCATGCTTCCAAGGAAGAATAAACACCTTTAGTTGTCCCTGATTCTAGTGAAGAACAGAACATGGAGGTTTATCAGTAGAACTGGTTTGAATGTGTTTGGTTTTTTTTTTCTTTATGATGAAACATCTTCATAAGAAAATTCTGTTTGGTTGAAATTGAACCTCTCTGTAGAAACAGGTTGGATTTTAACAATATTTTAAATAAAAGCCAGCAATGGAATAAAAATAAAAGCATTTTGAGGATGTCACTCTGTTAATTTTCTCTACTTTTGGAAGGCCTGGCTGTTTTCCCCAGCTTTACACACTCTCCCTGTAGCCAGCTGAGCAAGCAGCAAGGAAGTTTGTCCCAAGGTGTGTATCTCTGGCAAGGCTTGGGAAGAGTCTGTCAACTTTTAGTCTTCTGGTGATCTCTTCACTGCTATGGTGATGGGAGGTGTCATTTTAAAATTTTGCTGCCATGGACTGTGGTAAAGACACTGAGAAGATTTGCAGTGTGGGGAAAGCTGAAGAAAAACCATACCTTGAGAAGCGTTAAGAGAAAATGAAAACTACCTGTCGAACTGCAGTACCTGGAGAAATGTGAGGTTGGCAAGTCATGGTACCTGGAAGTGGGTGGCCTGTTATGGCATAACTAGGAAACCTGGCTAATAGAAAAGGATCTTAAGGGAATATGTAATTATGAAGGTTGAATTAAATGGGAAAAGAATAAAAGTGTGTTTGGAGAGTAGAAATGGTAGCAGGTAGCACATCAGAAGAGGAAAAAGCAGTGCATGTTTCAAGCAGCTGCAGAAAAAAAAACAGATAAAGAACGGTATGGAGAGGTGGGAATATTTCCAGGTCATCACATCAGTGCAAGTGAGGGAAATGAGGCCTAGCTGTTATATTCCAATAAATGAGGCTGCTGTCAGCTTTGCTCAGTTAATGAGTGAATCCTGCGTGAAATCGTAAGTTGGACGTGAGTCACAGCCTACACACGACTGTGCCATGCATGGGGCGACTGGCAATTGTACGTGATGAATTCTTGGTCAACAAAGAGCGGTAGTAATGTTGAGTGTGGAAAACTTATTTGAAATGGGAAAATGATGGGTCTTTGCAAAAGTTACGGCAATTTGGGGATCCTCAATTGACAAATGAGAACTGTTCCAGTGCATGGTAGCCCTTGGTGTTTGTGCAGCCCCTAGCTCTCAGTCCACTGTGATGCTCATCTCAGCATTGAGATGGACGCATACCTCTAAACAATGTTTCTTTTTCTTGATATACAGCAGTTCCACACCTGAAATGCAGATAATTGAGTCAGCCCTGCAGCAAGTCTGAAAGGAGTGAGGCAGCGAGCTGGCTACAGGTTGTATCCCATTGCTCCGATTCTATTCACTCTTGGGTGAATTTTCTGTTCTTCAAGCATTCCCTGGTTTACACAACTCTTCCATATAGCGAACAAATTGATCGAGACTCACTGTGACGTGGGCCATGGGAGACGGGAGCCTTGTTAGCCAAACCTAGCTGTCTGTGAAGACTATAACTTTATTTCTCCTCAGAGATTGCTTGGAAGTGCTGCAGAAATTTCATGTTCTCTTCTTCTAATGCTCTTCCAGTACAGGTGTCCCAGGCCTGTTACTGATCTAACCCAACAGCTAAAACTGTGGGCACAGACCACAAAATGTTGTGGGCTGTAATTTCATTACTGTGTCAATACTGCCTATCCCTTTGGATAACCTTCTTCTCTGATACTGTAACTAGGTGAAGCTGAGGCATAAATGAAAAGCAGCTGACTTGAGATTAATGTGGTCAAAGCAACTTTCATGCAGGTTCACAGGCAGAAGTGTTTGATAAACTTGGAGGCACTGTCTCAGCTGAAGACCTCTGCCCAATGATCAGCAGGTTGTCGTGTTATTTTTTGCAGCTAGAATATCTGCTTCTCAGTTCACTGTTCCCTATCAAAAATAGCTTCTAATATGTGACTAAGCAAAGTGACTTCATTTCCCTTTAAGTGAGGACAGAAGGCAGTTCTTTGCAGTTTCTAGTTGGACATAAATTAGATGGGTAAATAAAATTAAAAATTGTTGCAGTCTCCTTCACCACCCTGTGAAGTTTATGTCACATACTTGATAAAGGCTGTGCTCAGACAAATTGCATTCTCTGTGCAGTATTGGGTAAGGATACTACAGAGTTCCTCCCATGTGTGTCTCTCTTGTCTAACTGAAAGGTCTTTGGGGAAGGTGATGTCTTGTAATACACACTCTGAGACCAGTGTCCCACTTTTGCCTGAGATCTTGAGATGCCAGTGAAATATGAATAAGAATTGCAGCCATGCATGAATGATTCAGTTCTGATTTATTTTTTTAAGAAAGTGTTTAATTTTGCTATCTATTTCATGATAAAGAATGCAAAACCTGGCCATTTTAAGGAAATGATGCATAATCATGGACCTTAAGCACCTTAGCACCAAGCTAAGGAAGAAAGTTTGGATATGCTCGGTGCTTTCTCAAGAGATATGCAAGGGACACTGCTGGGACAGCAGAGACAGATACCCTGCCCAAAGTTGTGTTTTGGTTCCAGATGACTTGGGGATTCTTCTGGAAGTTTACTGTTACAGAAATGGGGCTGTTTTGTTAACCCAAATACTTCTACATATAACTATTGATTCGGTGTTTGCAATTTATTTTAAGCCAGAAGGTGTAAGGCCAGTGTACCACACTGGAAAACTTTAAAATATATCCAGTCTTCTTGAAGATCGTTTCAAAATAATCCATTATCTCTTTTTTGAAGATTTCATGCTGCAGGACTAGCTTCAGGTTGTTCTGAAGGACAGAATGCATCCTGAGCAACAGCTTGAATGAGAACTACAAAACAATTTCCCTAGGGCTAGTAATTTAGACAATTGAATTTTATTCTCCATAAGTATGTCAAATGTCCTAGACAAGTGGTAGTGCCTCTGTTGTCTTCTTTCTGCTGACTGCATCCCTCTTGGTCCTTACAGAAAGACCTCTGAAGAACATGGCTAGGAAATGACAAGATGCAGGGAACTGAGGCAATAATATTTTTGTAGCTGTTTCTACCGAAAGAGAAAAATGGTTGTCTTTACTATGCTTTCATGCATTCCATGCCTTCATCTCTGCCTGCCAGTTTTTTCAACCAGTTTTTGTGTTGTTTTCCTCCGTGTTAAAACTTTTTCAGCAGTGTAAAGTTACTTTTCATACTTTTTGCTGCAGCTCCCTCCCCCAACCTCCCTTTTTCCTGTGTCACTTCCAGAGCTGCAGATTTATTCTGCCCATAATCAGTTTCTGCATCAGTTTGGGTGACCTTGATTCTGGCTGCAATTTTGTGACTTCGGTGTCATCGGTTCACTTTTCTTTGTGTTTTCCTTCTCACCCTTTCTCTGCCTTGCCTGTTTAAGTCTCTAGCTTTCCATAGAGTTTTTCCATACAGGATATAGCCTGGGGTATTATTGGTTGAGTATACTAATTAAGTGTGTAAGTGTGAAGATGTGTGTGTCTACAGTACCAGAAATATCTTAAACACTTTCTAGGCATGGGAAGAGTCAGTCCTTTACTTGAAACTGGTTACATTTAGAAAGTCTGCTCCTGCAATCCAGCACCTTGTGCTGAGGTCTGCTCTGGACTGGAGAGCTCTGACGATGCACCCATCCTTTTGCAAAAGATGGCGATGGATGCACAGTAGTGTAGAAAAAGGATAGAAGGCAGCAAATGTGTCGTTTTAATTTGGGTGGGGCAAGAGGAGCCACCAAACCCCACCAAAACAAAACCAAAAACTCCTTTGTCCATATGCGTTTTTTATTCTTTTAGTGTTGCCTACTTGTTTTCTTTTAATTTAGCTTGTTTGTTATAAAAACACCCTCGCAAACTTTTGCTTTGATTCCAACTTGGCTCATTCAGCGTGACTCTAAAGCTTGCCTTTTATCATGTATTGCTTTCCTGATTGTTTAAACTCTCATTGCTTCAGTATCTAAATGTATGAGCGTGGTCTTAAGATGATGGTCTCACTTTCAAATGGGAGTATCAAAAACACTTAGCATGTGCTTGCAAAGTGATTTTTAAATCATCTGATAGAAACTATCTATTATAATCACATCAAGTACTATTATTAACGTCTTCAGCCTCTCCGTTTTGTTTTTGCTCAAACCATGCCCAAGAACAATTAGCTGTTTGTTTGACCTGCATTATAACATCAACTCTCCATTATGATAGCAGTGGACTCACTAAGAACAACACATAATCTTCAGATTTAATGGGGCAGAAGACTGCAAAGGGCCAAACCCATCTTGATAAAATGCCCTAAAGCCAGCAACTTTATGCAGAGGTGGATCTGGTACGATGTGATTTCTGTAGCTGTATCTGATTGTTACGTGAAAATATAGGACTAATATCAGTGCCACTGCAGCAGATTAGTCATAAACTGCTGCTGAAGATAGCAAATACTGTGGGGGAATCTCAGCATTGCAATCTCTGTCTTTAGGGGAGCCAAAATTATTTTATCCTGTCTGTGGGTATGCATGGAAATGAGAAACAAAATTTTATGAAGAGGGAAGTATGTGCACATAATCCTCACCGGCTATACTGTTCACCACTAAAATTATCTGTGCAGGGACTGTGGCTTTTATAAGGTCATTGGTAGTTGACCACTATCGTGGCACATCAACGGATGGACACGGTACCAAGGGCATGGTATGTACTAATTTGCTGAATAGAACTATTGGTATGAGGCACTGTAAATAGAGTTGCCTCTTGTCTTGTATACACTGTGTTTGTAGAACACAACCTGCATTAAATACGTTGCATTCTGAGATTCCGTGGCTTAAAATGTGTATGTTGGTCCGATAAATGGCATCATGTTATCTGTTTTATGATTCTATTGAAGGCAGAACACGTGCTGCTAAGAAACAAAAAGGACATGCATTTATTTTCAGGCGTAGGACTTTGCAACCACTTGGGAAGAATATTCTTGATTGAGAACCAAAACATTCCATGATGCTTAACAAACCTGCAAATTGAAAAATCAACATCTGCCCTCTGTAGCAACATAGCAGAGGAAAGACCTGTAGCCTGAAAAATTCAAAATATTCCTTAAATTATATTTCTGTGCATTTACGAGATGACTACTCTCTGAATCAAAAGTCTCAAGCTGTTTTCATATGAGAGCATATGTTGTGTCAATAGACAATATCTCAGCCTGTAGTTGTACATGAAAAGCCCTGCTGCATAACATAATGGACAGTCCTTTGAACACGAAGCTGCATCTTGGTGAATGCTCCTATAACAATATTTTAAAATAAATGATACGCATCATTAAATCACTGAGGACGACTGACTCAATTGTAGAAAACTCACAACTCCTGCAATCACAGCTACAGTTCTTGCTTGAATATTTTAGTTTTCACCTGAGCAGCCAATGGAAGCGAGTGAAGCAAAGTCTGCGTTCAAACAGATGAAGGCACTACTCTAAAAGAAACTGAGAGAAACCTGTGATTATGTAGTTACTGTAATGCTGGCTGCTTGCTTAATGTCTGTGTGGGGTTTGTTTTTTTTTTTTGCCTTATTTACATATCACAGCCCTGACTTTATAAAGTTACTTTAAATAATTTAATAGATTGATCTTTTCAAAATCCTGTTCAGGGTAGGTGTCATTAGGAAAAGTTATTTAAACTTATTTAAGGGTTTGTGTCTGAGTAGGGCATTTACCTGCTTCACTGCTGATATTCTAAAAATACTTCTGTGTCCATACTATTACCCATTCTTCACGTCCAATTGCTCTGTTATGGTAATAGTCAGAAGCACACCATGTAGTAATTACTTACAGCTGACTTAAGAAAAGAATATTCAACTCCCCCACTGTTCCACTAGAAGGTCTTTATGCACTATTAACTCATTCCTGTTTATTAATACTCTACTGGTAATTCTAGCTGCTGCTTTTTAGGTTTGTAATAGGAGGACTATTAAACAGCAATTATTGACCATATGGGTTAGTGAATATTTGTCGTGGTTGTTGGATGATTGTCTTGTTGTTGTGGTTTTTCTTTCCTTTTTTTTTTTTTATCCTTTTGAGATGTTTTTAAGGAGCCACATCACAATATAGTAGTGCAAGTTTACGTCTGCCTGGGATTAACAGCCTTGGCAGCGTTCCCCACCTAGAAAATGCAAATTTCATATTTCAGAAATATCAGCTGAAGCTGTGAAAATACAGAACAATTTAAAAAACCATGAAAACACTGTGCCAGACAAAGTGAAAAATCTTTGTCTTTTTTCTTTTCTTTTCCCCAACACTGTATGGTTTGATCTTCTTTCTTGTCTGTCCATCTTTCCATTTCTCAGTTTTTAGGTCTTGTCCTAGAATTTCAAAATGGTCAAGTGTAAATTTCAAACTAGCGAAACTTATAGAAAAGTGTGAATTCTTGCACTTTTAAGAACTTGCCTTCCTCAGTAAGCTTCTCAATCAAGTGAGAAGATTGAGGAGAGACAAAATTGCAGCAATTATCTCTTGAATTGCTGGTCTGAAAAAATGGTGTCTTCCCCCCTTTCCTCTCCTTCCTTTTTTTTTTTTTAATCATAAAATCTGACTGCATTTCTTGCCTTTGCCAGCACCAATAGCTGTCACTTGGGCAAGTTTGTAGTGATGACTCCTTTTTCCACTGCTCTGCACTGGGAAGGCCCAAATGCAGTTTTGGTATCCACTTTCATTATGGTGAGAAAATAAACCAGCAGAAAGCTGAGGAGAAAAAAAGGTTGCTATAAAGAGAGCGAGGTGGAAGGATGGTGCAAAGGCTTTAGTAGAGAAAGATGATTGAGCAGCAGTAAGAAAGTCTAAAGGGAAAGGTAGGATGTGGTATAGGAGAAAAAAACCTGAATTTTAGAAAAAAAAAAAAGCCAGCGCATCCTGGCTGCAGAGGGCAGAATGTGAGGCTGCCATTCCAGGCCACATTACTTCTTTCTTCTTCTGTCTTATAAGACAATTCCATCAGTATAAAAGAACATGGCTTGGGGAGTGTTGGTGACTGCTCGTGAATTCTATGGGACACAGAAAACTCTATTCTAGAATAAACAAAAACTATTTGGTGAGTTGATTTGCAATACAGAAGCACTGTGCTACAAGCAAATATTTTGCAAAGTATGCTCTCATTTCTAAATTCCCTTTAAGATTGTCTCTAACATGATTAGATGAGAAGTCAAACTTTCAAAACCAATTACCTGTGTTTGCTACTGATTCTGCTTTTTTTCTCAAATTTTCTTAATCCTTTAATACTATTCTTACACTTTCTTAGTTTTCCTGCTTGTGTGTGTTTGACTTGGATTATGAGTCTTCTCTGTGTCACTGTGGTCTGAGATGATGACCAGTAACAACTCCTTTTAGACTCTCGTTGTGAGCACAGTTGTTTCTGGTGGTCATTGCATCATTCAAAAATGTCTGCAATTCTAAAATAATGAATGTCAAAGACAATTAGTTTGCAATTTGAATTCTGCTACTTTATTGTGAGCAGAACACTGCTGTGTTTCTTTTCCCTTTTTATTTCCTTTTAAGTTGAAATGATTTCTTGGACTAAGAAAAAAATGTAGAAAAGATGGTTATGTATGATGTCACCATGGAAGTAGTTTCTAACTTAGTTCACATATTAACAAGTTGCACTCAGCATTGACTGCTTAACCTGTTGAGATACAGGGGCCTTTTGTGCAATCACATATGTACTAGCCTGATGCAGGCACGAAAGTGTGCCGATACCGTACTAGAAATAACTACAACAACAAAAAATTCTGTCCAGCTTCTGGGCTGTTAAAAGGAAACTAGAGGTTCTATTCTGTTTACACCTATCGTGCTAAAATGCCAAGCTGTCATTCATTCTAAAAACAAGCACCATGTCATGCAGTCCTTTGTTCTCTGTTGCTGCCTCAGTTCTCGTTATAAAATTTGTGTGTGGCGTATTACACCAGCAGTGTTCCCTCTTTCAACAGTTACTGCTTGGAAGGGGTACATTTTTATAAAAGCTAGTGCATTTCAGCATGATGAATGTTGTAGAGGCTTTTTTTTTTTCTCCAGGTGACAAAGCTAGGAGAGGAAGAGCTGAGGGGATGTGCCCTTCCTAAAGAAACATGAGACCAGTGTAAGGTGGGAGGTCCTTATTCATGGGCTTTACCCCTACCTAGCTCCAAATAGCTGCACAGCACTGGTAGGAATCTGTTGAGTGACGTTAGACATGTCGGTTTAAGGAATAAAAAGGCAACATTGGGTTTATTGCTTAGAAACATGGGCTAATAAACTTTCCTTATGTGCCTGGCATCTTTGCCATGTTGCAGGATTATTTATTTTTCTCTTGTACAGATTGTTATTTTAAATCGTTATTTGGGTGGATAGGTGTCGTTTCAAGTTTGAAAAAAAATGAATACCTATGAATCCTGAGTGAGATGGCCCTTAAGGCACTGCAGGGCTGCAGTGGGTCTCTGAGTATGGGCCACATGCAAAATTTACGTTAGATTGATGTCAGAGCCATCAGGATGCTGCCACGGCTGCTGGGCTTGACAAGTTAGTGCTGAACATGAGAGATTTGTGGGGAAGGGCCTCAACCCCAAAAGACAGATGAGTTTGCATCAGTTAAGTGCCTGGATTCTCTCATCTCTAATTTAAACCTGTCCCTAAATAGTCAACAATATTCTAGTAAGAGAGTGTTCAGAAATTACATTTTCACAAGATAAAATTACAGGTTAAAACTGAGTATGCTGCTGGTCTGCAGTTTAGTCAATCTGGTAAATTAGTAGAGCGTGATATTCTTAGAGAAAGTGGAGTGGTAGGAGCAATCCCTGAACATGCTTAAAGAAAAATGTTATGTGAGTGATTCAGCTCTTCTCGCTGTTGCAGGGAAGAGATTAGAGGTGCACCACTTTGTCAGTTCATCTCCTTAACTCATAATATATTATTTATTACAAGGATTTGGTTTCTTAAGCCTGTCTTCTTTTTTTTTTCTTTTAAGATATCACTGACTATTTGATCTTGAGGGCTTATTTTTTTTCATGATGATTATTATTATTATTATGTACAGGTATGTGGGGAGGGAAGGATTTTGGTCTACAGCAAAACCCAGCCTTTTTAACATATGGAATGTCAGTGTTTTCATCTTCATTTGACACTTTTTACACCTCATGCTGATGGTGTGATTGTGGTTGGTTCAAGTACATCTGGGGTCCCCATAGCCTCGCTTTTCAGGGGCTTTCTGACTCAGTTGTAATTTGCTTCTCCCTTTACCGGTATAACCAAGCATGAGCTCTCAGTGTGAAATGTAAACTGATATGCTGTCCGTGTGTTAGATGGCTTTGTCTCACCTCAAAAATCCAGTGTTAGCCAGGCTTGCTGTGCGGCACATCCCACCTCCTGTGGGCCATGTGCTGCCTCTGCCTGCCTCGCATACGTGTGCACACGTGCACATACGTGAGCCCACGCTTGAGTGCCCACCTTTGGATGCAGCTTCTTTCTTGAGGACATCACGCAGCCCCAGCGCAGGTTGTGGAGTTCTCTGGGTTTGTGTTTTGCGCTCACAGGGGTGCTGTGATTCCAGAGCAAAAGCAGTGACTCCTTTTGTTCCTGAGATAAGCTGTGTGGACAAGGAGCGGGAGGTGAAAATGTATAAAAGACGATAAAATTATGAAATGTTTCATGTTCTGATTGAGCTTGCACATCAGGAGGGTGTGTGAGGGATGAAGAGCGACAGAGCACGTTTACCACAGAAGTACAGACGAGAGGAAACGCCAGTGGCTGGGGCAGGAAGGGAAAGTGTGGTAGAACTGCTGCTGCAGAGCAGCAGGCTTTGTGTTGCTGGAGGTATGGCTGCAGGTCTTACGTCAACTAACCAAACGGCAGTTGCGCAGTGACTTTTATGTGGTAGTATACTTATGGGAGTGAGGATATTGTCAGACCTATTGGATAATTTGGGGAATTTAGTTTTCTGTGATTAAAGCTGTTGGAAAAGGAAGTGAACTGTAAAGATACTGATTTTTCCCATCACACATCTTAATATCCAGATAACATTTTACAGGAAAATGATAACTCCTAGTGACATCTGACAGAGGACCTGCCACTGTTGAATCAGTTGGTCTTCTCTAGTAGATTTTTTTTTTTCTTTTTGTTTGCTGGGGCAGTGCTTCTTTGCTCTCTTGCTGTCTGACACAGTGCTTGTTCTTGTTCCTCCCGTGGTCAGTGGGGATGAGAGTGAGCAGCACAGAGTCTGCTGAAGGAGAAGCAGAGGAGAGTGTCTCTTCAAACTGGGCCAAATGGTGGTTCTGCTGTGATGATTTGTGATAAGACTTGTTTTTCTTAAAGAATACCAAAACCAAAATACCTTAACAAAGGGCAGGTGCATTCTTGACATAGCTGGTGTTACAGGGTAGGTTCTTCTATTTCTCAAATGTTGAGACGAAACCTTTCATTTAAAAGGAAAGGAAGTCTGGTAGAAAAAGTGACTTGTAAGTGCTGAAACAAAAAAAAAACAACCCCAAACAAAAACCAAACCACACAACAGGCAAGAATAAACTTCCTGTGTGGTTGGCAATCCGAAAACAAAATTGTCATGACTTTGTTCAGTTCACAATTAACAATTGCACTGTCTCAGGACCTGAGCTAGACATAAAAAGCTACAAAAAATATTAAATGAAGATGCAGCAATATGACGTATCTCCATTTTTTTTTCCTCTCTTTGCCCCTTTCTCACCAGCTTGTTGATGAGAACAGAAGAAGGAACAGATGATGGCACTGCCCTCTCTCTACACCAGATACTGCCCTGGAGTTGTACATAGTGCAAAATACATCCCCGTATGGAGAAGCAGATAGTGCTCCTGCAAAGTGTAAGTCCCTGCTCTTTTGTATTTCTTCACCAAAAGACCCACAGCAACAACAACAACAAAAAACCACAAAGAAAAAAATGTCTGTCTTAACTGGAATTTTCATAAAACTCCCTCCTAAATGATGTTTTGAGATCAGAGAGGAGTACCTGCTTTATGACTTGCTATGGCCATTCAAGATCTATGCTTGCTTCCTTGTCTCCCATTCCACCCTTTTGTCCTGCCTTGACTGAAACGTTTTAGGTTGATTTTTTTTTTATAAGTTCTGATAAATCTTTCATAATAGATTTTGGAGTTTGCAGCTTAATGATATAGAATCCTTCCCAAGATTTATTGTCAGTTTTATGTGACCTGGGGGTTGGAACTTAAAATGTTTGATGGAATTTGTTGCAGAATCAGGGAATGTTGTCAAAGTTGCTATTTTTGGTTTCTGTTTTGCCGTCTAGAAACTATAGGTTTTTAAAAATGAAGTGATAAATGATATGTTCAAAATATGGGTGTGATGTGTTCAAAATAGGTGCTTCAAAATATGATGAGTGTGTTTCATGAACTTTGGTTTCTGGACAACATGATTTGTACTATTCCTGATAAAAAGACGCAAAGACATCCAAGATTTTCTGCTTTTAGAATGTTTGAATTCCTTAAAAAAACCCCACACACATTAAAAAAAAATAAAAAAAAAAAATCAGTGCCTCCCAGTGAAGGTGCAGACTGCTGTAAGGGGAATGAATTTATGCTCTTGGTAATCAGTTTTCTATTCATAGTTACTTTTCACAGACCCAGTGGAAGGGTTCATACACCCTTCCAGCCTTTCTGGAAACACTGCTCTGTACAACCGTATGTGGTTGCAAAGAGGGCAGTCGCTGTATTGGAGCCAGTGTGGACCAAATGTTTATAGGAGATAGGGCTGGTGTTGGCCCAGGTCCTTTTTGTAAAACACAGACTGGGTTGTTGGCCTCCTTCTGCAAGCCCCTTTTGCACACAGGGAAGTACTTTGGCTTTCCTGCTCCTCTAGCTAACTGGAAGAGGCAGCCCTATAGCATTGAGTGGAAGAAGTGCGGTCTAGCAAATGGTATTTCATCCAAATGGGGCCAAAAAGAAATTAAGTTTAACAAAGAAAACAAGTTTCATCAGTTAAGGCAATAAAGCACAGTCCCGGAGCAAGTCAATAATGCTCAATTGACAGCCAGTCAATATTTGTACTGGATTAACTTTTCAAGGAATGTGGAGATTTCGGGGGTTTTTATGTAAACACTGTAAATAGGTTGGGACACTAAAGTATGTTTACAAATACCACGTGTCAGATTAGATTAGAATCACTTCCAGGGAGCAGGATTTTTCCTACCATGAAAGAGACGTTTACGTCTTGTGAAATGAACACAGATAGAAATTTTTTGTTCGCCACATATATTCAAAAACGTAACTGGGCAGATCTCCTGGCAGTGCTGCTCAGAACGCTTCAAAGGACAACTACTGTCTGAGGCCAGATTCACTCATCTTTTATATGCGCCACTGCCAAGCCCTGCCAAATAGAGCTGTAGCTTAGGTGACATCGTACTGCAACTTGATTAACGTGAATGCTGTATGAATTGATTTAAAGTTTCAGATTAATGTAATGGGAAAACCTATTAAGAAATATGCTTAGTGTCTGTGGTACTTGCTCCTTGCTGAGGATCAGGCAGTATGCAGAGAGAGGACTGAAATGAGACCAAAATGTGCTAGTTTGTCATGTTTGTAGCACTGTAACACTAGGCTCCATCCGTTTCTTTACAAGTCCTGCAACTTTTCCGTGACATGCCTAGCACCTCCTTCTAAGCAATAAATTCGTTTGCTGTTTCAAATACTGGAATCAAAGTGGACAAACATTTTGGGAAGAAAGTACTGTTATTTACAGTGGCTTTTCTTTTTTTTCCCAAGCTCTTGTCCCCAGCTTTCTTGATTTGCTCCCTTATTATAAGGGGCTTGAACCATTTCAAGATTCCCAGTTTTCTAGAAGTAGTGGAGGTTGGTTTGGCCTGTCCCATCTGCCCCCACGCATGCAGAAGGGCACTGGCCAGGTTGGCGAAACAGCCCAAGGAAATCCAGTTTCGTGTATGTGAAACACATGCATAGCACTAGTGAAATCCACACAAGCAACACGTCACTAAGGATGCTCCTTGCTAGAAGGTAGATAACTGCATTTTATTGTTATTCCTTCTTCTACCCTATTTTTTTTTTCCTTGCAAAAGGTAATTAGGCCATAAACAGAGGTCTGACAACTAATTTTATCTGCAGCAAAATTAATATCATAAGCAACAGATAATTCTAGCTGAGCAGAATTAAATTATATATATTTTAATGGCATTTTAAAACCACAAAATCTACTTTTTTTCCTTCTGAACTTCTCATACCTAGCTATTTTGGTACATGTGGAGATGCTAGCTCATTTAGTGAACAAATGTTCTACTCCTGTATACTTCCTGCCTCAACAGCAGGCCTTGCTGGTCTCAGCCTGTGGTACGAAGTTGCTTTTCATTTCCTCTCTCTCATTCTCTGGTTCCGATCAAAGAAGAAATGATCTGAGAGAAAAGACATTGGTTTTTCTTACCTCTAAATTTTCATTGACATTAATAGGAGACAGGTGGCCAAATCCCTGCACACAGCTTTGAAAATTTAAGGCTTAACTTCTTTCTTTTTTTTGGGGGGGGGGGGGGGCAGGGCAAATTCTTATATTGCTTGAGTTGTGAATCCTCTGAAAAGATACTAAATATGCAACCATACCATGTCAGCAGTGCCTAGAGAGTTTATCTACAAAATTATCATCTACCTTCCAAATTTATAACCCTAAAATATTGATTGGTTAAAAGGTAGTGGATACAGATTAAGACAGCACAGCAGAAGATTACCCTAATCAAATAAAAAGACTATTAACAGAGCTGCTCACAGTTCTGAAGATGTTGGTTTGAAATACAGATGTCTTAACCAAAGTGCTATGTCTCATTTTTTGAATGCATTTTTGAATGCATTTAAATAAATTACCCAATGGAAAGAAAGGAGAGAAAAACTCCACGCATTTCAGACAGTAAATTTCCATTTATAATAAAATTATTTTGTGCATTTCAGCAAATATTGGAACTTTTAAAGATCTATTTCATTGGAATGTGAGAAGTCAAGCACTGGTTTCCCAGCTTAGAGAGCTCCACAGGCCCGCCTGTGATTTTAAACTTGTGAATTGTGTGTGTGTTTATCAACGTGAGTACACGTGTAGTAAAAGATAGGAACAGGGCAACTGCTTAAGGACCAAGCGTAGTACTGAAAGCCAGTACTTGTGCTTAATGAAGGCTCATTTTCCGTCTATATTTGATTGTTTGGGAATTGTGTTTCTAGACGATGGATTTTGAATGGTGACGTATAAGACAGGATTTACTCAAAATTCGGGTCTTGTTGGCTGGGGCCAAGGCAGTCAGGTTATAGGGCGCAGGGATCCGCACGGGCACCGAGTGTCTCACGCGCAGCCTACGCGGTTCTGCTCGTATCCCCAGACCCTTGGTTTGATTTGGACCCCTTGGATCCATTAGAAAATTTTCCCTGCTTAAAGCCAGTGCAGGTTCAACTGGTTTTGGATTTGTCACAAGCGCTTTATTTAGCATTGAAGGCTATTTGCTTATTAATGTTCAGCAAGAGTAAGCTACTGGGAGTACTGCTTGGAAAAGAGCAACATTTGTCACTAATGCTTTTAATGCAAAGTGGGGACTCTTACCCAGCCAAAGGCTGAGTTGTGGTTTATCCTCTTGAAAGAATTTCCCATTGAGTGACGGCTAAGCACGGATTGAGCTAATAACCCATGCCCTAGGTTATTGAAGTCATGGAGACAGAACGAGAAAATAGGGTGGGTAATGTATTAATTTTCGTCAGTTATGGACAATACTATTAAATTACTGACTCTTGTTGAAATAACGTGTCACCGTTTAATAATGTCATTTCAACTTCCCAAACTTTCCTACCTAAAATTTTGATTTAAAAGGAAAATATTTAAGAATGTGTGGAAAAGGTTTTGGCGATGTAAAAGTAATTGGTATAGAAGTCTTTTGGTTTTTGTTTTAAATTGCACCAGTTTTTTAAGTCACGGTGTAAATGAGGTTTTAAAAGTTTTTACCAGTGATGTAGATAAATTCAGAATTAAAATTGAGATCTGAAATGTTGTGTTGCTCCACTTTTAAAAATAAGTTTCCTTCTCATTTGCAATTAAAATGTCTAAAATTTGCATAGAATGTGTGAAATTAGAGATAATTGAAATACAGTAGCTATAAATATGTCTACTCCATTTGAAAAATAAATAAAATGTCCACTAAAAGGGTGTGAAAGCTGTACCCCCTTCTCTTGTTTCTCACATTTGGTTCTCTGGCATTTTTCACACTTTTATAGCTAATTTTTATTGCAAAACAATATGTTACATTTGTAGCAGTTGTGGGAATGCAGAATAGCCCCTGGCAGCTCCGTGAAAAATGGAATGTTAGGAACACATTCGAAGAATACAGCTTTCAATTTCATCCACAACATTGATGTCATGGAATCGTATTAAGTGTGATCTAACAAAAAAAAAAAAAAAGGCAAATGCTGTGGAAAATACTTTAAATAAGCTATTATTTAAAGTATATTCATTCTATCCTGTTTCTTCTGTTTTCATAACATAACATGCTGTCATGATACAGTGTGTTTTCAGGGAGCACGGTGAGAATCAAAACCCAGGTTAGCGCTGTTCCGTGGTACGGGTCTTGATCCGCTGCTGCGCTTTTCTGCGGCAGCGTGCGTAACCGCAGCCCGGCCAGGCGGTGCTGCAGCGCGTCAGTGCGCGGCCCTGGGAGGGGACCCTGCGAGCATGATTTCCCATTGCTGTGGTGAAGGCCCTCCAGGCCTCTACATCTGCGCGGGGAAGGTTTCACTTGCTTTTCCACCCCAAAAGCCAGCGCTCTGTCACCCTTTTGTCTCTTCCTGAATAGCTGGTAAGAGTTACTGTCCGTCAGCCCCACAGGCAGCGCTAGAAGTGATGCCTCCTTCCTAGTGCCGTGCCATCCCTTTCACATCCTTGATCTCTGCTGGCCCAGGGCATTCACATGCAGCTCTGTTGCCAGATCCTTGGTTTTTTGGCTACAGAGCAAAATGAAACTACTGTGCGACCAAGTTGGCACAAGGAACTGTGTCTTTCGCAGGCAACAGAACGGGAAAGTCAGACCTCTGCCGTATTGTCAAATTATGCCTTATTAGCGTGTGCTCTCGTGAACGTCTGCCGCTAGAGTTGGGGAGTAGCTCACATACAAATTGTAAAGTCATTTCTCTTAACTCTGTTCTGGGAACTCAGAAAAATATTATTCATATAATACCCCATGCATCTTTTTTAGTGGAATTGCTGTGAAATGTCCTGTCATTTTCAATGCTGAGCGATGTTTTGGTTACTGGGGAACACCAATCAATTTCCAAAGAGCTGCTTTGGTGTAGAAATGGGCAGCTGTTCAACTACTCTGCATCCAACATAAATACGCACTGCAATTTGATGTAATTCACACAAAAGTGAATTGGAAGGCCTAGGTGAAGGTTACTGCACTGATTCGTCAGTGCTCCCCATCCTGTAATCTTGTTTCCGGAAGCCCTGTTTTCTGGAGGCGTTCCTTGCAGAGGAAATTATGCCAAAACAAAAGAGTTTCCGTGCAGGTACTATCCTGAGGGTAACAGGAATTCAGCAGGTTTTAATGTCAATAGCTCCTTCAGTAGTTTCTCCCTGTTCTCTGTTGTAGTGGGTGTTGTGAGAAATTTTCTTGTCCCTTGGCTTGGGAATGTAATTGTTTCTTTTCCCACATTCTTCCCCCACCCTGAGTGTATTTGTTAGTATATCAGCGTACTATATTTTTGGCAGAGGTATAAATGTATACTGGACTTGGGTACCTCACTTGAAATTTTACGTGATTCGTGTTTTGGGAATAAGAATTACGAGGAGGAGACAGATTTCCAGGAGGTATGTGAGGAGTGTTGAAATGTTAATGCATTAAGACTGAAATTGTGGGATTTAAATCACTACATTGAGTAGCATATAGTACAGAGAGATTGATCCCACAAAAGTACCGGAGAGGTTGTGTCTCATACAGGCCTAACCACTATGGAGTCATTCTTCAGAGACAGACCAAGTGACAGAAGAACCACAGCCTTACCTGCAAGGTGCCTTTTCATACGTGCTTTCTTCTCTCCTTTTAAGTTGTCCTCAAGGAAAAATAAGAGCAAAAAGTCCCTGTGCTTCTCACTGCACATCTACGGCACTTCATAAATAATGGTAGCGGTTTTAAAAGCAGGGGACAGGCAGAGGGTTACAATGGATGAAAGCTAGTTAGTGAGTTAGCTAGATAAATGCTCAAAAGAACAGCAGCAAAGATAATCCTGCATTTATTTCTGGGGGATTCACCAGGTGACCCTTTTCTGGTTTTCCCAGTCTGTATTTCTTGAGTGAAGGTAGAGGCTGTGCAGGAACCTGAAAAACAAACCTGCAGATTTGGGGTGTTCCAGTGATTTGTGAACGTCCCTCCTTTGGCTCATCGTTTTTGCTTGTGAGCATCTGCCAAATTTTACGTCCAGTGTGGAGTGGCATTCTGAGTGATCTGTTGCAGAGACTCTTCCCCCAGCACAGAGTGAGAACAGCTCGCTATAAACTTACTGAGTGGCATGAGCAAAATTGATCATTTCAAGAGCCTTTTGTATAACACAAAACTTCAAGCAGAGAACCCAAGGCATTTCCTTTCATCAACCTGGTTCTAATTTGATCAAAGCACTAAAAAATTCAACCCGCCTTATTTCCTGTCCAGTTCTTTTACACTTTACAGCACATTATGTATCAATCTCGTATCCCTGAATTTTAAGAAGCAACCAGTTATATAATTGGATCAACAGTTGCCAAGCACTCCAGCACAGCATTGCGTTATTACGAAGCTGACTATAATTTTGAAGCTCTTTTTTATTATGCATATGACTATATTATCACTGTGTACACATTAGGACGGCTGAATGAGCCCCTTAAGGAAAATAAGGGTTCAAATAACATTGACGAGATAGACAGACTAACAGAACTGAGGATTCACCCCTGTTATAACCATATTGCCTCATGGCACATTTTCAGGAGAAAGGAAAAGAATAGCAACTATGTGCTTTCTATTAATCCTGCCTGCAAATCAGAATATTGCAAGAGTGGTGAAGTTGACCATCTTGTATGCTTAAGCAAATCAAAAATCAGATGTGTTTTCCAGTCTCAAATGTAATGGGCCACGTAAGAATTTAGCATGATTTAGGTCTTACAATCCTATTCCTTCACTCTCCACACTCCCTCCACATAGACACATGCCCACACACAAGTTCAAAACAAAGCTATTCTGGCTACTGCATGCGCAGTGTACCTTCCTGGCTCATTGTGCAGTTGTCATTTGCATGGGACTAAAGCAAGCACTATTTCATTTCAGGAATTAACACAATTATATAAGATTGTTAAAAATGTTAAATAAATAAATTTTTCCTTCTCGAAGCCTGAGATACTAGAATTCTTCAAGAGGCCTTGAATCGTCTCGGTAGTATCTCCATAAATAAAACCGAGTCACAGCCTTTTAGAAATCTCAATGTTTTATACCGTTAATTTACAGATAAGCATTGTTAGTCAAATAAGTGTTTAATTCCCAATAGCCTGAATATTTCAATATCCTGTAGCAAACAAACAAATAGAATGTACACAATGGCAAACAAATTGCACAAAATATTCCACAGAGTTGACACATGAACTCATAACCTCTTAGGTAAAGGTGAATGACTATTAATGTAATTTCATTATTGTAAGGACCTCCGTCTTTTTTTTTTTTGATTGTTGTAGTATGCAATTCATTCGTATGCATTAGCTTGAAAGAATTAAACCTGTAAATCATAGCTTAGGCAATAATAATAATAATAAAGAAAACACTATGATTTCTTCTGGCTTTCCCCCTCCAAACATTTACTAGTGCGTACTTGTTTCTGGTTTGGCTTTTTGTCTCTCTCTGTCTCTATACACACACAGACATGCATATCTGTGTATGTTTTTAGGTATATACATGCTTTATATGAACATATATGTATATATGTTTACAATATAGACATTTTAAAAATGTATTCATTTAATATTCTACATGTGTGTAGGCACAGACACAGACAAAAGCATACCTGCGTAAAAACATAATGTCTCTCCTCAGCAGTCTGATTCTGTACCCTACAGGACTTCACCAGAAAAAACTCGGGAGCAAAATGCAGCTTTAAGCTTTTCACTGTAATTAAAATAGCCCAGTATTTTTCAGACAAAGTGATAAAATTCAGGTGAGGAGATGCCTGGACTTTGGAAGTCTGTGGGGTTTACAGAAAAATAGTCTGTTTTTTCTTTTTGGCGAGGAGAGTAGTGTGTCAGTGTTCCCTTCATGTTGTATTTACTTAAATCTCAAATCAGAATAGGTGCCTGACCCTTCATGCCACTGTGCATTGTACACAGGCTGATAAAACGAAGTAAGTGGGCTTTATCCCGTTTGAAGCCTGTTTTACAGTACTGTATTTTTTCTTTAGCAATTCATGCTGTGTTTTTAAGTAATACAATAAAACCACTTCACCATCTTCCTGTATAAAATCGATTGTTGTGTGAGGAGCATGGTCATCTTCACCTGCTCCCGCGTTCTTTCTTAAAAAAAATCAACAGCACACGCACAAAACAACCCCACACGCACTTGAATAGCACATGTATATGCAAGCATGTACATGCAAACAGAGCTAAATAAATATCTTATGCTACAAATACAGAAATTGCATAATCTAAGAAACAAGCCCTGCATGCTCTTCTGGCTCCCCCCCACTTCTGCCCACCCCTAGGATAATAGGAGAATTGAAATTCCCATTTTCAGACTCACTACAGATTAATATGGTTCAGCATAGATACTTATTTCTCTGATAGTTTCCCATGCATCTTCACAGTGAAGTTGATAAAAATTACTACAGCAGAATGTGTAAAGCAGATGTTATCCCATTAATTAGCTCTGGACCTGAGCAGGCTCAAGACTTTCCCATTTTCAGGCCGATAGGAATTGGTCCCAGTGAGCGTGCTCCATATCCACATTTAGTATCATCTCATAAACAGCACTGAAAACACAGCAGGCCCTTGATGAAGATACATTAGCTTATTTCTAATTTAAAGTTATGTTGCTTAACCTTAATGTAATTGGTCACTGGTGACCAACTGTTTGTATAGTGAGTTGATGACCAAAGAGATGTGATAAATTATGAAACTTACTGCTTAAATAGAGGGAATGACTGTTCTGTTAAAAGCCTCACATGTAATAATGGTAAAATAATTACACCTCAAACAGAAGAGCCTTGGATCTGATAAAGCTAACAAAGTCTTTCAGATGAAGGTGTTTTCTGCCTGCTTTAAAGGACATGTATAAAATGTTTTTTTCTCTCTTATGTTGGCTGAATAGCCAACTTTCAAAGCTCAGCCTAATATTGATTAAAAATAAATTTGTAAATCGAGATACTTTCTTTTTGAGGGGTTGCGGGGATTAAAGTAATTAACCAATTTCAGCGGTTAACAGGAAACAAAAGAAATTTGCACAAATAATTATATTCTGTACATCAATTCAAAGTCACTACTAGATGTGTTTTAGAAAAGAGTTGATTAGCTGGTAGAATAACTAGGATAATAATCATATATGGAAGTAAGTCATTGACACAACTTTAATGTTTAATAATGAATAGCATGCCAGGGGCAAAATAAGGGGAAATCTGCTTTCTGAGAACCAGTTCAGACCTCAAATTTCCTAGGCCAAATATAGTAATTACAGGCAACTCCCCAGCTGCTTCTGTGGCGTTGGAGCAAACGTAACAGGTGTAGGTAAATGGAAAGTGCACAAGCGGCTGCATTGAATCTAGTAGTTTCTGTATGCTGCAATTTATTTTCAAGCCTTTTCCCTGCTGAAGACTTAAAGGTTGATTTTTAAAAAGCAGGAATATACTGAACATTTACTATTCTATGTCTTTTTTTTCCATTATTATTTCTCAAATGGCATTACATTAACAAACTGTTCATTAAATCAATAAGTGTCAGGAATAAGTGTATGATTTGCTTGTCTCAGAAGCAGTAATTTTTCTCTCTAAATATTTGCGTTTAAAATTTGGGCTACCTCCAAATGCCCTAACTTCACAATAAAGAAATCGAGTTTACTTTTTTTTTTTAATTCTCATATTTCATTTCTTACAAGGACCTTCCAATAATTTAAACTATTTACAGTGCCTCAAAGATCATTATTTCCCCATGACTCCTCAGAGAAATATTGGAGCCACTCTATTTACTGCTGACATTAGATTTACCTTTGAAGACTGGTTTACAAAATGGAGACATTAGGATGGGAAAGTCTTTTTTTTTTTTTTAACACTGCTGGGAGTGCTAAGTTTTTGTTTGCTGTGTAAGAGTAAACATTGCTATAGCTACTCAGTTTGTTATGGAAACTTGAAAAGCAGATGCATTAAGGTATTTTGTTGTTAAAAACACACTGTTCTTTATAAGGAAAGGTAGAAATACTGTTTGGGGGCTTGCCATGAATGTGTATTTGAAAACAACACCCCCTCAAACCAGTGAATAAAAATGCTTTTTGGCATTCTAAATGGAGGCAGAGAACTGCTCAACCAATAGAAAAGCAGGTGGGGTAACACATCCTGATTCTCATAATTGAGACTGTAAAGAAAGATGAGAGAGATGTGCACTGTTTGTGTCAGAGTAGTTGTGATCTGTGAAAATAACTTGAGAGCAGCCTTTCTTAATATTAAAATGACTCTGCTGTTCAACTAAAAATCTATACTGCTCACAATTTTAATAAGGAACATGAATCTGAAAATGTGTTTAGTATCAGGTTATATAAACACACCCTAATGAGATACTATAAAATCCATCACATTAAAGGCTGGTTCCTACAAGGTATATTAGCTAAAAATGTTCAATATATTAGGTCAGTGTACAACACTACACATAATAAAGCAGGTCTGTCAAGGCAAGATGCATGTTTTGCCCCTTAAAACTGTTATGTTTTGCACATTTTATAAGGTTCTTTGAATACATGAATAAGATAAGTTATTCCCATCTCTTTCTTAAGCAATCTCAGAAATGGCTGTGACCTGAAATTGGAAATCTTGTAAACACCCATCCGAAGAAAATGTGTGCAGTTCTGTCTTAAAGAGATGGTACATGTTTAATTATCCCAACTTCTTCTAGGAGAATACTATTAACATACACATTAGCATCGTCCCATTGGTTCCTCCTGCTGCTCCACCTTAGGGGCAGCAATAGGAGCTAATCTTATTGCTCCCATGCGCATAATAATGAAATTTTGTCTTGTCTCTAAGGCAGTGTTCTTTGGTCTAAAGTACAGCAGGAAACATTTCTTTTTTTACAGGATTCCTGACCAAGTCATTTAAAAAGATTTTAAAAATTAAAATTCTTCCTGTGTGAATACCAGAGCCTGCAGAACACATTGCTTTGACTTGCGAATCAAAATTAAGCAATTGTGCAAATAAATTGCTCTGTATTCACATATGGAATACAGTATACTGTAGCTGTGGGTGTATTCAGCTCTTTGAAAAACTGGAAGCCGTGGATTTCATGTTATTTTTTTCCTGCAGTGTCCATATAGGCTATTCTCAAAGAATAACATAAGAACAAACAAAAAGATATGGTTTTAATATAGAATACCTGTGCCTTTTTCTTGCAATCTTCTACGGACTATAATGGGGAGAAAGAAAAAAAAAATAGCACAGGCAAAAAAATACATGCAAATTCAAGGCTACTGAATTAAGGGAGGTTGTACCAACATTTCCCCCACTGTACATTATTTGTATTCAAGGTTTTTGAAATGACATTGTAATCTGATGATGCACCAGCCTATTATATTGTCTAGCAGGACAAATATCCTTGCGTTTTCTCTGTAGAACTAACACAATTTTTCCATGTCAGAGGTGCATAATATCCTGGCGGTCATAAGGAATGATGCTATTAATCCTCTTGGGCAATCTCCAGGTCTGATTATTAGGGAAATAAATTTGCATGCTGCATATGAGCTAGGTGAATCACCGAGAGCACAAATTATATTTCCTGACAGCAAGTTAGAGAATGGAGCCACATCGCTTTTTTATCTTTTTTTTTTTTTTTCTCTGAAAGCTATAGAATTTCAATTCATTACATGAGATTGGTTAGAATTCAAGTCTCTTTTAAAGTTGATATTAAGTTGAGTCTGTTATCTCTGTGAAGGCTAGTAGGTTCCCCAGAGTATCCACCTAATCACTACTTAAAAAAATCGAAACGTATAGTTAGTGTCATGATTTAGGTACCAGAGCTACTTTATTTATCAGTGCAGAGTGAGATAATTTCAATTTGAGGCTCTGTAGCCCTCATGAATTTAACCATCTTGAAAGCTTTTTTCCCTCTCTCTCTTTCTCTCTTTACCTCTTTCTCCTTCCCTTTTAGTATGCATATTGTAATAACGGTTATTCTGAGCACCTGTTTCACTGTTCTCCGTGCGGTTTTCAGGCTGCTTTATTTGTCATAGCATGTATTTTATTGTCCGTTTTGAAGATTTCGGGGTGAAACACTATTTGGATTTCAGTGAAGAAGTTTGGCTGCATTCTCTGTGCCAGAGGTACTGCCAGGCATTTCTGCTTTTGGTATCTGTATTTTTATTATTCTTACTGTTTGGTACCTGAGCAACCTTTTTGCATTATTAGATCTGAACAGGAAGAATGATAGCAAAGGAGAGGAGAATAAATAGATTGATGTCCTGATGTATTAATTAAGCAGGCATTTATTATAATCAGGGTTTTATAGATGTTGCAAAAAATATTTTTTCTTGATGATATACATCCACGTATGGTAACTTTTGTGAGCTGTTTTGGAAATTGCCAGGTTTAATAGATTTCTCTTTGAAATCGCTGGTGCTGTACTGTACACACAGACAACAAGCACCGTGAAGCCCTGCAGTAGTGACTGTAGGTGGATCCTGTTTGGAACACAGTGTGGAATGTCTGGATTAAAGGTGGTGGTCTGCAGATCCGTATGGTTCAGGTACAGCGTTGAGTCTGGGAGACTCTGAAATGTTTCCTGCTGCTCAGTGCAACTGAGCAAAGCTTGAAGACATAGAGGGCCTCTGCACTGGTCGGAGTTGTACGTGTGGTTGAAACGAGAGACAGGTAATATGGCTGATAGTGCCAAATCTGAAGAGTTCTTAATCATTTAGTTATTAATGAACTACAGGCAACAGTACCAGAAGGAACGGGATTTATCTCTGACTCACCATTTCACGTGTTGCCAGATACACAGCAAAGGAAGCACTTTTAATCATCTTACGTGAAGTCTATTTAGGATTTGTCTATTCTCTCATCCGTTGGGTTTCTTTATGTTTCCTGAGCAATAGCTGGTGCCATTTCTCTCCAGAACAAAGGTTCTTTTGTTGGTTTTCTTTTGTTTGTTTTATTAATTTTCTTCTCAGCATATGGGTTGTGCTTATTCACAGACGGGAAGTATTTCCCACATTTAGGAAAAGGAAATAGCCTTTGGAGAAAATTCAAAGAAAGTCCATTGGGGAGTGACTTGCCTGTTCTGAGTGTTATTTCCTATTCCCGAATACAAACATCAGACTTATTTTTGGCATCAAATAGCAATGCTGCTATAAACACTAGCCTCTTTAATTCCCATCTTGCTGTGGACATTTATACGAGGAACAGAGGGTGTTTGCTCTCCTGAAATGGGAATGGGCAATTAAAAAAAGGAAGGTTTTAACAAAACTGCAAAATTGCCTCTCTCCTGTTCGTGACCTAGCCTACTCGTGCTGATACTCCCAGCAATGAAAATGAGGGTCTTGTTTAAACATGAATTGTCTGTGATTTTGGAAGTCATCAGCTTGGTATCCGCCAGCAGAGCCACGACCAGTTCTCGTCGTTGGGCTGCCTTGTCTCAGTCCTCTGCAGAAGAGCAACATGATGGATATTTTAGTGGGCACTCCTTTTGGGATGAGACTGGAGGATAAGGCCGTTTATGTCTTTATAAATTGTAATACATACATAAGATCAGCTGTGAAAATGCAGAGAGAATAGAAGGGAAAGATGCTTAGTCTGGCAGCTGATCTGCCGTGGTAAATTCCAAACAGCACGTAGGGAATGACTGACTGCAAGGGCAGCGTAGTAAGAGTCACGAGTGAACCCAAGGATGACCAGCTACTAAAGCTTTTATTTCAGACTTTGTCTGCTAACAGCCCCTCATCATCACACAGTGAAAATACCCTCCTGAAAGTACAAGAAATGAGTTTTGAACTTGAATAAAAATGAAAAAAAAATTTTAAAATAAAACGATTACAACTAGTAGTTTCTCTGAGGAAAAAAAAAAAATCGATCTCATCAGTTATTCCTTTGGATTTCTCATTGTCTGTTAGTGTCCACAATCCGTCTTTATCTTAAACCTCACATCTAGCAGGTCTCTGCAAGCACACAAGGGAAACCTGCTTAAATCAGTTGTGGCATGTGTTGTCACATGACTGCGTGTGTGCCAGTTTCATCAGGATTTAGCAAGGCAGCTTCCTCTGCTGCAATTTTGAAAATGCCACAAAATCAGAATATTTTACCAGCTGGAACTTTCACCTTCATTATGGAGAGCTTTCCCTGAAGGTTCATAAGCTTAACGCAAATGTGTATTAGACAAAACGTGCAGCGTTGATCCCAGGGGGTCTGTTGCTCAGCTCTTAGGAACATGAGCAACCTTTTGTATCTCCTGGAACTCTACCTAGAAATTAGCTGCACTGGTTGAGGAAAACAACTATGCCACCTGAACACTTGTGTCTTCCATTAAACTTTTCACAGAATTACAGAATGTTAGAGGTTGGAAGGGACCTCAAAGATCATCTAGTCCAACCCCCCTGCCAGAGCAGGACCACCTACAGCAGATCGCACAGGAACGTGTCCAGGCGGGTTTTGAATGTCTCCAGAGAAGGAGACTCCACAACCTCCCTGGGCAGCCTGTGCCAGTGCTCTGTCACCCTGACAGTGAAAAAGTTTTTTCTCATATTTTTATGGAACCTCCTATGTTCCAACTTGCACTCATTGCCCCTTGTCCTGTCAGTGGATGCTGCTGAAAAGAGCCTGGCTCTGTCCTCCTGACACTCCCCCTTGACATATTTATAAACATGAATGAGGTCACTCCTCAGCCTCCTCTAAGCTAAAGAGACCCAGCTCCTTCAGCCTTTCTGCTCCCTTTTGTCAGTCTGTAGTTGCTAAAATTTTGATTTTAGTAGGATGAAAAAAAAAACCTGAAGTGTCTAAAACCCAGAAGTTCTGAAATACAGCTGTTCTTCTTGCTTTCTTATAGTGAGTTTGAATAGATGAGGACATGTGAGGTCTAGAAGGGGCTAGTTCTCTGGGCTGCCACTTCTGGGCTGAGAAGCAAAGAGACCGGCACATGCAGAGCTCTGTCTACATTGCTTTTGGATGCATCCTAAAAAGAAAAGTGGAAGGGAGGGGGCAAGTCCCAAACCAACCCCAAGCAGACAGCAAAAGCCCTCAACCCGGAATATAACCTCCAGGTTCAATGTGTCAGAGGGAAAAAGCTTGCTCCGTCTGTGCCGCTACCTGCAGTCATGTGTAGCTGAAGGCTTTGGCTTGCGTTCCGGGCGACCACTGTGTGCCATCAACTTCTGTTCAGTGACCTGTCACAGCAAAGAAGGAATTTCACATGGCCTGAAAAACTGACAGAACAGTTCACCTTTTGGGGAAATGTAATATTTTCTGATAAGGAGCTTATGTTAGTTTTCTTAGCAAATAGCCTGAAAGCATTTCTGTCTGTGGCATTTCTAGATGTGATAAGTTGAAGGAAACATCCTTGACCATGACTTAACAAAACAGGCCATTTGTTTCATGGGGTAGCTGTTTCCAGAAATGTAAATAAATGGCAACTTAAGGATGATATAAAATAAACGATCACAGAGACAGCCCAGAGCTGCATTGTTTCAGAAAACACAAGGCACTATTTATGGAGCTGTAAACAGGAGTGTGTTTATTATTGCGCTTGGAATTAAATCAGAAAGCCAGAAAGCTGAGGTTTTGGGGAAGATTAGTCCACGTTTTAGAAGTTTTTTAGGTTGGATTACTGCTAGTGCTGTGTGTTTGTTTTGAAATGGATCAGATGTTTTTGTGAGGGCAGCGTGCCTATCCTGGAGGGCCTAATTCAACCGTTTATTTTGCCACCTCCTTGACATGAATGAAGCTGTAGGGGAGACGGTGAGCACAGCTGGGGTTGTAAAATGTCCGGTTTTCATGTTACATACAAGTCTTAAATATTTTGGAAGTGTAAATTTGGAGCCAAGTGTGTCTTTGTAGAAGCGGGTTGCAGTCAGAGCCCTGCAGCCAGACCTTTGTGACCTTCTCTGCAGCTGTTCCCGGCTTGTGGCCGACGTCCACGTCCGCGGAGCTGAGCCTCTGACGCGGTCCTGCAGGATGAACAGAATCCAAGCCTGGTGCCCTACAGTGCCGGTGGAGCTGAGTTTTGTGGCTCTTGGTATTTGGGGGTGGATTTAGACGTTTTTGTTCTAGGCAGCACCTATTTTTTTTAAGAAAGAGCACTGAATTAAATAGCATTGTTGGCAATGTGCTGCCTGGTTTAAAACTGCCATACTCTTAGTAACGATTTTGGTAATTATTAGAACTGTGTTTTTGCAAGTCTCACCTGTACCATATGTGCCCCTCTCAAGGAAACATGCTTAGCTCATCTAATGCAGTGTTATAAACTGCGTAACACACCCTTTAAATTGAAAATGCCTTTCCCCCCACTGTTTTACTGGTATTCCTAAACTATTACACTGCATTTAAAAATGAATTGTGTGCGATGACATTAGAGAAGGGGTTAGGCTTTCTGAGCTGCTGCCAGTGACATATGACTGTAGTGACAGACAGTCAGCAGTATTCAAACTGAATTAATCTGAAAAAGCAGCAGACTTCAATGTGGAGTTTAGGAGGAGGCTGAGCAGCTACATATTTACAAAAGGGATGTCACTGAACCGTCTTTCTACCCAGGGATAGCCTATGGCTACTTAATACTTTTAAACCCGTAGTGGAAGGATTAAATACACCTGAAGTCAGGTCTTTGAGGCCATTTCCCTCTTGTGCTTTCTTTTCCTTACTTGAGTTGCACCTCAGCAGCTATTTTTTTTTTTGAAGGGCTGTGAGAAAGGGTGGGTATTCTGATACCTTTTATTAGAATTGCACAGAAGTAGGAGAATCCTCACAGAGATGCAGGCTCCTTTTTCTGTTGCCTTTGAAAAGTTAACACATGTGAGGCTACACAAGAAACAGACACTGCGGTGGAGGAGGAGGGATATGGTAATAAAGGTGATAGCGATACCTTAATTTAACAAATATGTAGTGCTAATTATGTAAACATGTGAGAACTCTAAAATCTTCTCATCATGTGTGTCACACAATTGAAATATTTTACAGCCTAATTCGAGATTATACAGTAATAATGTTATTTTATACTGGCTAGTTGACAAGCATAGGCCAGGGCTGTCTATCAAACAAAACTGTTGTGCCAGATTGTATCCTGGTGATAAGCACAAAAGAAGAGCCAGTCAAATTCTGTTTACATATTAATCATTGAATCAAATTTAGTTCTGTACTATGGACACTTTGTTAACTGGTAGCTGTAAAGGGGGGGAAGAAACCTGTTTGCACTAAGGTAGGCTGCATTTTAAACAAAGTGATTTTTGCAGAAAACTGCTATGAAGCTTCAGATCAGGTTCTGCAAATGTACCCAAGAGATCTGGTTCCTATTCAGAGGGATTTGGGCAGCAGTAGCTTTTCTCTTTTATTAAACTTTTTTTCCCCTTTTCTGCTCAGAGAGGTTGGGGTAGATGTGTCAAAAACTGACACCTTAGCTGATTATAGAGCTTTATTTGTACTTTTGTGTTAACGTGATGTTATCATCTAGTAAATGAGAATGGTAAGCAAATTAGAAAACCTGAGCAGATTTGGTGACATAAAGTAGAAAACGCTTTTTTTCTGGCTCTGAAGTGTACCCAACAGTTGGTATTAATTTGCCCCAAGTCATCTGGTTCTCAGTCTCACATCACAAATTCTTCTCCCCTTGTCACCGCAGTAAACAGCACTGTTCCTAAAATCAAAGTCTGAAACCCTGGCCGCAGTGAAGACAGTGAAGATGCCAACTCCAGATCAGCATAAAAGGATATTAGAAGTGCCTGGTGAGACTGGACTGTCAGTCTCTCCAGCCCTAAATCCAGCTCTTGGGAATACTCGGTACCAAATTGCTCGAGGGAAGACAAAGACATTCTTTGCTGCCCAAAGAGGATGTTTCACTCGAACCTCCTTCAGCCTATGGTTCATTTCTGTCACAAAGCATTAGGGTTTTCAGCCTTTCTAAGATACTTATCTTAATCCTAGCTAGGATGTCCTCATTATTCACATAAGCGTCTAAATTAAACTATTTTATATCATATTAAGTCTTTAGCCAGAAGGATATCTTGTGGCAATCAGTTCCATAGGTTAATTATGAACTGTGGAAAATAGTATTTTCCGTATTGGTTTTTAAATATGTTGTTTTTCAGTGTTGTTGAGTTAGGAGGAGAGGAAACTAGGAACTGGCAATTGATCTTCTCTGTAACTTCATTAACTCTCTCATGTCGCCTTTTTATTTCTCTTCGATAAACGAAGCAGCCCCAATCTTCACAATCTATTCTTCTGCCACTAATCATTTTTGTTGCCCCTTTCTATTTCAGCTTTATGGGGTTTTTTTTAGATGAGTTAAATGTAACTTGGTGCTGCATTTCTGATAGGATACCCCATCCAGTTACTCAGTGACATAGTCTTTATACAGTCTAACAACACATTTACATTTTTTTGGCTGTTGCCCACATTTCTTCAGGTTTTTCATCACATTGTCCACAGTGGCACATGTTTTCCCTCTCTTTTCCCCGGGTGGTTAGTTAATTTACAACCTAGCCTTGTGCATGAATTTTGAAAATTATTCATTCAAATATGCAATAACTTGCATTTGTGAACAGTGAATTTCATCTGTCTTCATGCTGCACATCTGCCTAGTATTTCTAATCTTTTGTAACCGTGAGTAACCTAAATATTTTTGCGCCCTGTGCAAATTTAGTCGCCTTCACCTCTCTTTTCCAGAACACTAATGAATATATTAAACACCACCAGTCCTGATACTGACTACTGAAGCACTTCATGGTGAGCCTTTTAGCAAACTAGCAATCAACAATTTATTTCTACCTGTTTGCTTCTGTCTCTGGCTTTGTTTAACATGCAGATTTATCTTCAAAGCACTGTTATTTCTAAGTTTTGCTGAGGGCCCTCCCACAGGGTGTGAGAACAAATGCGTAACTCTGACCTCGGACGTCCAGTGATATCCAGCACAGATGCTGTAACACAGCAGTCGCAGGTCTGTTAAGGCTACGAACAGGTCAGCTCTGGTGCAGAGAAGCAGACTCGATTAGTTCATGGAAATAGAGATGCAGGTACTAGCAGATGGAGATTGATTTATGTAGCTGACTGAAGAGAGACCTTTTTTTTTTTTTTTCTTTCCCTTCCTAAATTTAAGCCATGGCTTTAAAAACAAAACTGCTGCCCAGCCATGGTAAGATGTATACCATGAGGCCCCTTGCAGTTAAGACTGATGGTTTGTACTGAGGTTCCAGAAGCAAAAAAAAACAAAACAAAACAACCCTGCTCCCAGAACTGTTATTTGAGTTTGCTTTAAACCAGTAGGTCGCAGCCCTTTGCAAGAGACAGTTGACATACCCCTTGTGATGCCTGCAGCTAATTGCAATGTCTTTGGCGCTGAAATGTGCATCATACAGTGATTATTATTGTCATCATCACCTCCGTTTCATATTTGAATGTTGCTGGAATGTAGAAAACAATGGTCAGTCCATGGTTTGTTCTTCTCGTGTGGTTTTAATGTCCTGGGCTCAGTTTTGTCGATACACAGCACTTACTGTAACTTCAGTAGGCTATCGCTTGTTCCAGTTACTGAAATGAATTCTCTTATAGCCCTTTTGTAAAATAGAGGCATGAGACTGAGGCATGGAGAGATTTCAGCTGCTCACAGAGAAGGCTTCTGGCAGGCAGAGCAGCAGGTTAAAACCCTCTCCCCGAAGTTCTAGGGAGAACCTGCTAAAACTAAAGAGTTTGGGGCTCTTTGTCCCCCTCCCAGGCTGAACTATGCAACACGGCTCTGCCTGAATGCCACAGAAGCGTGGTTCAGCAGGAACCACAGCGGGGCTTCGGAGAAGATTAACGTGCCGGGCCTGATGGGAGGAAGCAGAATGGGGCGAGGACGTGGCAGCTTGCCTTGCTCCCCTGTTGTTCGCAAGTCAAGTCCCCGGCCATCAGCCCCTCTCTGTGCTCGGCTCCCTGCACGGGCTCCGTTTCCTGCCCTCACTCCATTGTGTGCTTGAGTGGTGGTTCATGCCATAAAGCTGTTATTTTAAAGTTTTAATAGTATTTTGCAACTCATTTGCTGTTTCTTAGCTGACAGCCTTTCCAAAAGTAATCTTTGGCAGGTACTAATTTGGGTGATGACCACTTGATCTATATTTTTGGTGGGTAATTACTGAGTCAGAAGTGAGCATATTTGACATCCCCTGACAGTAAGGCAGGCATTTTTACTACCCGCTCATTAGAGATTCACTGGTAGTGAATGCCTTGAATTTTGTTACTCCTCTCAGACACAAGAAAAATCTGTCTGTTAAGTACCAGAAGTTACTACTTATGTTTATTTTGTCACACTTAAATAGTCAAAAATACATGGGCACTTTGAACAGTAACGTGTTTCTAGGTGCTTTTTTATAGTGAAACTACCACGAGGTGAAAATTCCTGTGGCTTCTGAAGCTGGATACAGTCCTGTGTCCTATGACAGATCTCTTACACAGACATGTTGCTTTAGACCGATAAGCAAATCTCAAAAGATTTGGAGATCTGATTTGGGAAAATGCTGATAAGTTCACAAACTGATGCCGAGTTCCTACAAACTGCTGTAGCCAAATTCATTGGCAGATTTGCTTCACTCTGGTGATACAAAGCAGCTGCAAATCCAGTCGTGCTGGCCGGTAAAGCAGGGTTTTTGGCTGCCTGACGTTGCCAGAATAGCCAGAGTACACCAGTGAGTCTTGCCTTCTGAATTGCTTGCGTACGTGAGATTGGGCTGGGTATCTCATGAGAAAAGGGGGCCGTTCTGAGATTATCAGCACAGCTTGCTTCCTTGTGTTACTTTGGCACCAATCTCTGGTTCCCGTAAGACCCTGTGCAAAATCGAGCAAAAAGAAAACATGATGTGGGAAGAAATAGCCAGACTTCTTTTCAAATGTCAGAGAGATTCAGATTTATTTTGAGTTTTAGAAGAAATGTGGGAAAGGGATATTTGCCAGGTTCTTGGCCTCCCCATCTGGCTTCTATGAGCTACCTTTTCATTCCCTCATTCCCAATAGTTTCCCCAAATCACGGAGATCAAGTCCCCACAGCAACTCCCCTGAGAACAAGCTGAAGTGGGCTGAGAATCTAAATAAAACCCAGTCTTTGGTTTTGAACCAAGAAGCAGCTGGTATAGTGCCTAGTTTTTCCAGTTTGCTTCCAAATATCTAAAGATATCCAAGTTATTTTGAATGTGACAGTGCACCTGAACCAATACTTTTCCTGGAGCCTTCAAAAAACCCTCCTCTGCCTCTATGCATCTTATTCCTCAGTGAGAGCCCCTCCATGTTTGTAGATCATTGTTCACCTAGACTTTCTCCTGACGGCTTGTGCGCACTCATCAGTCTTCCTTTTTCGTTGTCTCTTGGTGCTTATAGTCAGTCTGTCCCCGCTGTACCTGTGGTGACAGCATCGAGGAGAGTGTCTTCAGTGTTTAGTATTTGGCTCCTCATGTTTCTTTTGAGCAATACTGATTAAATACGTTTAGTCTCTTAATGTGGTTTAAATACATAGGGTGTGTTGTGCAGTCCCTCCACAGAGAGGGCAGAAAACCAGTCCCCAAGAATTCCATCAGAATTCATTAGGGTTTTGATGAATTGCAACTGCTAAGAAATTGTCTCCCAGGACTTGGGAAATTAGTCAGTACCAAACAGTACAGGTGTCAAATCACCTAAAGAGAATAAAACTGAAAAAAACACTGGCTGAGAGTCTGGAGAAATGGTTTAAAAAGAGAAAGAAAAAGAAAATCCCTTTGAGAAGGGATTGGACATCCCAGTTATATAGGTTTATTTTCTTGGACTTGTAAAATGCTTTCTGTGAGGGTGTGTGCATACAAAACTAGTGAGGAGAATATCGATTTTAGTCTCCGAATTTGATTTCAAGGTTTGGATTGATTCAGTCTAAAGACATTGAGCCTGAAAGATATCCAACTATTTATTTCTAAGTGGCATTCGGAAAAAAATATTACCCTATATTAATCTAGTGAATAGTATTTTAAGTGCCGCAGTTTATGCTTATTCACTTATTGAACAGATTCCAATATCTCAGACAGAATAAATGATGGAAACAGGAAAAAAATATTTTGATTCTTCAAAACTGTATCGATCACTTCCTGCATTGAACATTGTGTCAATATGTGAGCTGTAGCAGAGGAAGACCATGCGCAATTCTATGTCATTGGCAACATGATTATCTTTTTAATTGTGAAAACTGTGTATGTACCTTTTTTTTTTCTGATGGAAACAAGTATCTAAATGCCATCATGTGTGAGGAAAGACAGAGACCTCACTGGGAAAGCCCAGTTCTAGTGACTGTTGTAACAAGCGGTGCCCACAGACGCTTGAGCCAGCAGGATTGGGCATGGGTAACTGCTGTGCAAAACCAGTCGGTGCTGGCCTTGGAGTTTATTGGGTTGTTGTGGACCTACTTCCAGTTCTGTGTTGCATTGATAAAATGAATGTAGTTTCCAAGTTACAACATACGCAAATGAATGGGTAATTAGACTACCTATCTATGAAAGAGGCAGTAAAAGTTCAGAAAAATGTTCTCTAAAACTATGGTTCATACTACTGCAGCTTTCCAGATTGGAAATCCAGATCCAGATTTCTGCCATCAAAGCGTTTAGCAGCAGTCTGATCTATTTTTTGTTTTAGCCTGTTATTCTGAAGCTTTGAGAGTGTTTGGATGTGAGATTTTTGCTTTGCTTTTTTTCCCCCAAGACAGGAGCCACTGCCTTTTTGCATTTGGAATTTTGCTTTCGAACCTAAAATTGAATTTTGAACTCAAAATTCAAGATTAGCTATAAAACACTGATGTTGCCAATCACACAAATAATTTCCAAATATAAAACTGATTCAGAATTAATTTTGGATTCTGTGCGCTGTAGAATTCCACAGGTTCTTATATCTCTTTCAGACAGATCAGGAAACTGTTGTTGATGTTACAGGCTTATTTATATGGTCTTTTGTAGAAAAGAGAGATACAAGAAATAAAAATGTGTAAAAGAAAGAACAAAAGTAGAACAAAGTGTGGATGAATAAAAAAAAATGTGGGGGTACTTTGTGGACTGGAAGACTTGTTCCCCCACTGATACCTGGGAGAGGCAAGTCAGTCTGACTCTAGTGGAAATCATCCATCAGCAAAACCTCTGCTACACAAATCCTTCTTCCAGTTTTAAAGTTAGTGTTTTATCACTGTATTTTTACGTGCTTTGGCACCTTCTGATTTAGATAAGGGAGAGGAATACTCAAGAAATAGGGTACCTCTGACCCTGCCAGAATAAGAAAGACCTGAAGACCTCGCTCCTGAAAGGTGATCTGAAATGAACAAAACCCTTTTTTGAGATTTGTTCAACTTGGATCATAGTTTAAATCTGATTAATGCTAACAACGAGTAAGAGAACCTAGTCTCTTGTTGTTGTGTCTATAAATGTTTTCAGAATGCAAAGGGAGAAGAAATTCTTCAAATCCAGGGAAATATCAAGTATAACTCTGCCTTTAATTTGGCTTTATACTGCTTCACTTTGTTTACTAAACCAAAGACATGAAAAGGTTTCTGATACGATACTTTCACATAACCCAGTCTCTAAAGTCATACTGTGAAATTCTGATTTTGTGTATTTAGCCTCTCTACGTTTATCTTTACTAGAGTAACTCTAAACTGACTTCCAGTATTCCACCCTGAAAACTGTAATTTCATTATATTACCCTGTTATATTTCCCCTCTCTCCTTTGTTCCCTTGTACAGTTATCCAGCATTCAGGAAAGCATTTAAACACTCACTTGATTCCACCAAAGTCAATGAGACTCAAACATGTGCTTAAGTGCCTGCTGAATTAAGGCCCTGATTTGCATCATAAACACATCACCATGGCTCTGGAGCAGTTGTAAGACTCATCACTGGCAGCTTTTACCGCTGCCGTACCTCTTAAAATTTTGTTACTCTGCTGCTGGCACAGGTCTGCAGGGGCAGTCGGGCCATAGGAGGTACCTTCTCGTTCCTCCTGGAGCATGTCCATGGCCGAGCCCGAGCCCTACACGGCTGCAGCACTGAGGCCCCTGCCGTACCCTGGAGAAGCTCCTCTCTTCTGCTGGCCCACCCTCATAGGAGAGTGAAACCATGCCATTTACCGTGGCAGCTTTTTCCATGTTTAAATGAGTTACAAGAAGATTATTTGAAGGTAACAGCCAGGTTATGTAACCCATAAAAGTACGAATGATTTACAAATATTTAACAAGGAAAAAACTAATTATGCTGCTCCTGTCACAGTGAGGGCAGACTTAGAAATGGTATAATCAATATGAGAATGTTAGCTGTAATGCAGTCTGTCAGCTTTTTAACCAACCAAAAATCTTCAGCAAGTCTATAAACAGAATTGACCCTCTCTCTGCTGAATTCTGCTTGTGCCAGCAATATTTTTCTCTCACCACGTTCCGTATTAGCAGTTGTCTGTCACAGGGTCTTGTAAAAACTCTATTAAAGAAACAACTACTCTGCAACTGAGAGAATTTGTCTCCAAGTATGGGAGCTACAAAGTACCTACTGAAAACAGTAAGAATTTTAGCAGATTCCCAGAAAACTGAATTCTGGTTTAGACCCTAAGATAGGAGGTTCATGACAATGTCTTCCACCATTAGGGCTAATGAAAAAACACACTCAGCTAAGGTGAAGAATATGTTTAATGTTTTGCTAGACAAGGCTTACATATTGCATTTGCACTATTGCTAGCTATTATTATTTTGGATATATATTTACATTTATCTCTCTATATGTTTATATGTAGTATATATTCTGTTTAGAGCTACTTGTCTCTAAAGAGGAGCTGATTTTCTCCAAAAGAGTCTGTGTGCAGTAGCTTGGTGGTGTTTGGTATCGTGACTCCTGGGTACACGCATGATGGAATTTTGAACCCTTTCTGCCCAACAGAAAAACTACCAAAATCTGACTACACCACATAGTGCAGGAAATTGTTTTCTTATGAGGTGCATGTGTTGTAAAAGAAGCAACATTGCCGTGTATTTTACATGGGTTATTAAATAACTGTATAAATTTAATGATTCAGATGTTTTACATTATAACCTGGCATCTCAGGAGGCATGGAAATAGCACAGTAGGAAAATGTCATTGCATACTTCATAGACAGAGCTGTTAACAAATAGAAATCCTTTTTTAACTATGTAAGAGATCCATCTTTAGTCCCCTGCCTGTCTCAACCTTCCACTGGTCTTCTGATGTGAATAAACTGTGACTAAAATGTAATAGTAACAAGGCTGTTGGAACTGCCAGAAATCTTTACTTGGGGGAAAAAAAATCTCTATATTTTGCAGTTATTAAGCGTGCATGGAAATGGTAAGAACCCTGTTTTGGCGTTCACCTCAGAGCGCTGGGGGAGCAGATCACCATCGTTTGATGTGTTGAAACATGGATGCTTTCTAACCTGGGAAGCTTAAGCTCATATCATTAATATTTCTGTACATAAAGTGCTGGTTGGGTACTGCTCCCCTTGATTTGTTGTTTGTTAGACTAGTTTTGGTTGGTTACAGCATTATACATTGTAGTAACTTTATTTTATTGCCACTGTCACAACAAAGCAAAGCTGCTATTATGTTTTAACAAACTAAAGCTACATTTCTAAAACATCACATCTACCCAAACTACAGTGCTATAACATCTAATTTACAGTTTATTCCAATCGCATGGACACAGGAAACATAAAATAATAGAAAAAAAGGATTTCATTGGCTCATCCCAGCAGAAGTCCTTTCTAGTTTGGCTGTTAATCATACAGAAAGGGAAGCAAAATATATTGCCCATAGTGGTTTTTATATGGTAAGTGCACAAATATGCAATCTACATATTACTGCAGTACTGTCAGGCCAGTTTGTCAAGTTCCCGGTGAGTCCCTGGTCAGAAGAATGCACACTCGTAGGTCTACTAAAGGCTTTTTTTAATGTGAGCTAATAGGTGTACAGAGTGTTAAAGTACTACAGCTAAACATGACTCCAGGTGCCACAAAGGATAGAACCAAGCTGTGGAGGCACTAAGACGAAGATCGAAGGCCAACCTGAATTCAGCTGGGCTTAATCAAAGCAATGGCCGAAGAAGTTTGTAGCTAAGTTCTCCTCGTTATTTTCTTACTCTGAATGCTGGTGCAGATGAGCCAAGTGCAGAGGCTGGGATTCAGCTCGCTGCTTAGAAACCTACATGTGCTTGAGTGTCAGAAGGCTCCTTAGTGTTGACCATGGTTAGAACTCTTGACTTGTCAGTTTTAGAGTCAAAAAGTTTTAGTCAACTGCAGGGATGGGCCCTACGGAAAGGCCAGTGGTGGGATGAAACAAGGGCTGTGAGAATATCTGGGAGGTACCCTCAACCCGTGTCTTTTTTTCTGGCTATAAAGCACAGCATTACAACAGGAATTTGGTGGGAGCAGGAGATGTTGAGTAGGTTGTTTTGCTGGGATATTAATGGTGAATCTTTGTTGTGGGTACAGCTGCTGCTGTGCAGTTTTACCATGGTGGTTTTTTGTGCTCCTGCAGCTGTGGTTGAACTTGCAGTCTTTGTGGCACTTTCATTCAGAGGCATTTGAAAAGGAGCTCATGGATAATTTGTTGGACGTTTTACTGTTGTAAAACGGTGGTCTATGTCTGGAAAAGTTGGCAATAGGAGCTTGACAAATAATTTGCAGTTAATAATTTACTTGATTTTTTTATTTTCTTTTTTTTTGGTTACTTTTTGGCAGATAGTTCTGCAGACTCATAAATTTGCTGTAAATAACTCCTAGGAGCAGGAAGCACTACAGCGTTTATTGAAAAAGTCAGAGTAGCAAAAGAATGTGACAAATTCAGTAGCTGAGCCATCAGGATACAGAGAGCAGGTATCAAGCTGTGCCATATGTACAGTCACGGTTGGCTTGGAAAGTCTCCTCTCATAAAACCAAATTATTCCACTAGGAAGTGAAGCCAGAAGCCTTTTGCCTACAAAATTAAAATGTTCTCTTTTTTTTTCTGAACCAATTGCATGTTTTGTTTTGTTTAATGAAACACCAGGCAGAATCTTATTCTGCTCACCCAGCTCTACCTGTGTTTTTTCCTCTTAGCTTACCCCTCTCCTGCCTCCTTTCCACCTCAGGGCAAATAGAAGATCAGATCTCCTTTTTACGCTGTTTATCTTTTCCTCTCCAAAACAGTGTCCTCTAAGCCTTGCTGTCTTCCACTAGTATGAAAGGTAGAGTAGTAAAGAGAAATGGAAGAGGGACCTAGAGGGAAGCTGAGGACTTGAACTGCCTAACAGTGACCGGGTTGCTTTGACTGACAAGATTTGATTCCAGCTGAACCTAGCTCTGGAAGAAATTGCTCAAATAGGCAAAAGATGAGATCCTTCATTTTCCTGAGATTATGCATTTAGATTGATGACTGAACTAAAAAGCAGCTAATGAGATAGGCCTGCTTATTGTAAAATAACACTGCTCTGCAGTACCTCTTGGGTGACCTTCAGAAGGAATTGTGTCCAGGTCCTGAAGGTACTGTCTTCAAGGATAACGTGGTTTTCTGCACAATTACAGAGTAAAGCTAGTTTGAGCAGTGTAATACAGGCATGGGCTTTGCCGTCTCACTCATGTAAAATCTCTTATGAGGAGAGTATTTTTCCCTAGCAGAAACTTTACTTTGAAGACTGTATGTGAAGTGAATTTGGTTCAGTATGTTCCTCTTACATGGCTGCGCAGCAATGTACACTTCAATTAAATAGCTTAATTCCTGGGGCTTTTGGCAACCAAGTATTCAAACCAGCCTTGAGAGATACGGCCTTAGAATCAGAAACAAGATCACCGCACAATAAAGATCTGTAAAAAAGTCAACAGTACTTTTATTTCCCATTCTTAAACGAAGGAAGAACTGGCACCATCTCAAATGCTACTTGTGCTCAAATGCTGTGGACGGACCACTGCAGCGTACTCCCTGTACTCCTGGTGGTACTGCAACTACACGTGTTTGCTAGATAACCAAATCCTGCTCTTCTTTCTGGAGATCAGAGGGAGGGAGTTTCTGGAGTTGATGTTTTCTTCTCTCAGGTGTCTGCAGACCCTCCGTGTTCAATCTGGTGTTAGACTGGGTGCACTGGTGAACATACTCAAGGGGGCAGCCCTTCACCACACAAATGTGCCATTTGGGGACCGCTCTTTGACAGGCAGCAGGTTTGTGAAGGGGAAACTATCAGAGGTCAAAGTGGAAGATTAGTTCCTCAGTGAAAGTTGCTTAATATGAAGAAAGGAAGGAGGAGTATCAGGGCCACACAGAAAAGCGTAGCCAAGGCAAGTGAAAACCAAGGTACAAAATAATTTGGTGGAAGTTGGGGCTGATGGGATTATGCCATGTGGGGATGGAGGCTCGCATGAGTAGACTAGAATGTCTTTTTCCACTCTTAACGTATTTAATGGTACAGTTGTCTGTAGGTGAGTCACACGCAGAAGCAGAACCCAGTAAGAAATGTTTGCACTTTAAATAGCCTACCATGAGGGAGTTCTGACATACTGATCTGTGCAATTAACCAAATTCCCTGCCTGTGGATGCGCTGTCTTCCTGTAAATGAACAGCAGGGCTAGTGTTCAGGCTTCTTCTGCCCTTCACATGTGGTCAGTCAAATCAATTATTAGCAACCACAAAGTATGCTGCACTGAGATTTCTCTGTCTCTACATTCTATGTGGAATACTCACAATGTCTTTTAGCAGGCATGAAAAAAAAAGTAGAAATATTCATAATTGCAAAAAGCCGTCAAGCAAAATTTTCACATTACCATTGGAGTTAAAGCATGGCTTTCAACTATTTTTAACATATAAATCGTTAGCCACAAACCCCCAAATTATTGTGATCTTTCAGAGGGATACAGGACTCGCTTCTGTGGTGCGAGGACAGAAAACAAGGCGGTGATCTAGACTGGGTTGTGCAGCAGGGTCTGCGCGCTGCCCCCAAAGGGACGTGGCAGGCGGGAAAAGAGCTCGCTGCTGTCCCTCTTTCCAGTGGCAGCTCCCTTTGTTACTGTCATGACAATACGACTCTTCGTATAGTGTTGACTCATTTGTGTTTTCAACACACGCATCAAAGTAAAGCCGTTTCCCTCTGCCTTTCTTAGAAGACACTTTAACCCTCTTGCATCTAATAATCAGCATAAATGTACGATCAAATGTACGAGATGCTCACGCTACATCACTGCCCCTGAACAAGTGTCGTGTTTGTGAGTGTGCATGTGCGTAAAGCAGAAGGAAAGCGTGTGTATTTCTTGATTCTGCTTTGGCTTTGCTAGTTTTGTGTCGCCTCTCATACAAAGTAATAACAAAGTGAACACAACACAGAATACGTTCATCTAGATCCCTGAAAGAATTGAAAAGAATTATCTATTTCGTTTTCTGTGTGCATGTGTTCCCAACAAAATGACTAACAACGTGTAGGGAATACTGAGTGCCTCACAAAAAAAAAAAAAAAAAAAAAAAAAAAAAAGAGGGAGGGAGAGGAAAAAAAAAAGTATCTCCCAGTAAAAATAGGGGAAAAAATAAACAAGATGGTAGGCAGGAAATAGACATCAATTTCCGTGACTGCCACAATAGAAGCTAACACCCGGGATGTCTTTTGTTAAGACGCATCAAATTGTTATGTAATTTAACAACCTGATTGGCAAGGCAAATTTGAGCTAAAGTAAGGTGTGTGTATGGTTTGTCAGATTCCAGGGATAATTATTTGAAGCTAATCCTTTTACTTCTCACACAGTCGTCTTTACAGAAGTCTTTCCCTTCATGTTTGCATTATCTCAAATTGTTGGGTGATTATATGTATATTTTTTTGCGTGTATGTGATAAATTTAATTTATAATTAACCATCCGGATTAAGGCATCTGGACAGGCAGAGGAACCTTCAGATGTTGTTAATTGTTTTCTGTAGGATGTGTTTCTTTTAAAGTTTTTATAATCACCAATTGAAACTGAAGAGCTTTTTTCATAGGATTGTTTTTGTAAGCCTACAAGTCCAATAAAATAGCTGAGCTTTTCAAATATTTTAAAGGTGAAAGGCATGGTCATCCCAGGATACTACTTTTCAGGATGCTATGTTAAAAGAAGGTATTTAGAATCTGTAGAGAGTTGTGTATACTTGCTGTTATTTCAGATGTATAAGATGGATTTATTAACAAAGATCATCTCTGAGCACTGCTGAAACACTAGCTCTTTTTTTAGGTGCTAAAATAAGAGCTGAGCTCTTTTTAAAATCTAGAAAATACTGAGCACTTGAAAATGTGTCTGTGAGCTCATTTGAAAGTTTGGTCTATAATGAGAAAGCAATGCAAGTAGCAATAATGTGGCACTTATATTCAAAATGTTTTTTTAATTAAAGTGTTATGAATTTTGATTCTTCCAAAATTGCAGAAAATATGCTTTTTATTATGAACAGCATGTGACATCCACACATCAGCAGACCTCTTGGAAAAAATTTGACTACTTCCAAAGTAAATCACTGGTTAGCGTAACTAAAATCAGCCAAGCCAGCAGTTCTGCACCCAAGTATTTAATATTATTTCATTTGCAAATGCAAAGCAGTTGTCTCAGCACGGAGTTTCTGTTCCCAAGGACCCAGTGAATGCCGGTTGGTTGATTTTTGTTGAGTTTTTTTTTTTTTGCTCCTTAGATTAGAGGATCTGTTGTCTGTCTAGCTCTTCTTTCCTGAGCTCCTGCATATTGCATCTAGGTTGCAGTAAGTGTTGAAGACTGAGAACACAGTGATTTATCAAATGTGATATATTTTCCGCTAGTGACGAAACACTTGCAAGTTCCGTGGAAGGAATGGTGGGGTTTTTCATACATTTCTTTTGTGGAATCACTACTGTTGTTAAAATGTTTTGTGTAAAAGAATGGCAGAAAGTGAAAAAACAATTTATTTCTTAATTAGCAATGTTGTCAGTGCTTTAGGTTTCACTCAGACATGAGAGCGCCACGTATCCAGTGCTGCGCAGCTCATGCAGTTGACTGTCGTGCTGGAGAGCTATCTCCCCGCCACGCTTGGGGTGAATGTCCCATCTGCATTGCAAGTGAAATCCGTATTGGTGTTTCGGTGTGCTTTTCACTCTGCAGTAAAAGTCTTTGAAGGGAAAATGTGTTATTAAGTAGTATCGAGATTATTAATATTGTCTGTTTGAGCCATATGAGCGTCTGCTTGCTAATCTCGAAATGCTGTTACTTTTCAGTGGTGTCGTGTAACAAATTAAAGTGAAACTTAAATTTATACTTGATAGGATCTCAATTCAGGAAAGGGTTTCAGTCCCGTTTTCATTATACCTCCGTGTATACCTTGCTGAAAAGTATTATTCATTCCCATTAGACAAACGTAGTTGGAATTGTTGCAGTTATAGGCCACACGTCAACAATTGCTTGTTTCCTTTCTCTTTAAAACTGTGATATGCACGGAAATGTGGTTGCATCTGAAAGGGTGAAAATAGGTATCAAAAGCAAATCAAAGATTTTGTAGGAGGGCACTGGAGCATACTTGCCAAAGTATCACTTCACAAAGCAGATCTGCAGAAGCCAGACCTGGGCATGCATTTTCAAATGAAGCCTCTTAGCATGTTGAGGCTGCTTTTTGTGACCTAATGGTCATTTTAAATGGATAGATTTAACTAGGGAGGTTTTCTTGCATATGACCTTTAAAAACGAAAAAGAACAATGTTAGCATTCAACCCAAACCCTGTAGTCTGTCACTTTGTATACCATATCATTACTAGCAGAATTTAAAGGAAAACTGCACCCATTTCACTCAGCCCAGCAATATGAAAGTTCACAGGCTAAGAAGCACTTGTCACTGTTTTTTAAATTACAATTGGCATTCCTGAGGAGGCGACCATTTGACTGAAATATGATCTATCTATTCTATCTCTCTCTCTGACTGTCCAGCTGGTGTGGTTGAGAACGTCTGTCACACACCCTAGTGGGGAAGTGCTACCTGAGTTATAAAAACGCATGATCGTCTGCAGGTTACGTTCTCGGTTTGTGGGGTGCAGCACAGGGTGCAGGTGAAAACGCGTCTCCTCTCTTTTGGAAGGAACTGAGCTGTTACAGGGTAGGTTTGGACTGTCTCATGAGCAGTTTGGTATGCTGAGGCCTTTTTCATGACTGTACTTTCCTGTTTCTGAATGCCCCTTTTGGTTTAAATCTAGTAATTCCCTAGCCTGTGTGGTTAAGAAAGCAGATTTTCAGTTGGAAAGAAATCATAAACCAACACAATGATGTTTGTGTGAGTATGAATGTGGCCTGAAACAGCAACCTTGCAAGCAGTCGGGGACCCCGCTTCATCTCCATGACCTGCTAACTCAGCGCAGTCCTGCTGGCCATGAAGTTTCTAGGACAAACTTTTTTGCTTCCCACCTGCTACTTTTTTTCGCCTGTGTTGTGGTATGTATAGATTCTAAATGACTCAGGGTGGCGTGTTGTTAGATATCCCAAGTGCAAAATAAATGTCTGACTCTTGGCGTGCAGAACTTGCAGTCTAAGTGAACAAGTTGGAGAAAAAGTTCAGAAGGACAGTACTGCACATGTTATTAAATAAGCAATGACTGGAGAAGCTCGTTGTTTTAAAGGCAGTGAAATGAATGACGTTCAGGAAAAATAACACTCTGCTGTAGGAGTTGCCTAGCTCCGATGTGCTGTTCATGCTGTCTGTAGTGTAGAAGATCAGAATGCTGCGCATTCACCCTCTGGAGGTGATTGTAGTTCATCTTTAGTCCTGGGATTAGCAAATTTCTAAAAAGGAGGCAATTGCATAGCTCACCATGACTAGGACCATTCCTGCTGGGAAGAGGTGTGACCTCTTGGACAGCTGACATGGAAGAAAGTCATAGAATCATAGAAGGTCAGGGGTTGGAAGTAACCTCTAGAGATCATCTAGTCCAATTGCCCTGCCAGAGCAGGATCCCCTACAGCCACACAGGAACGCATCCGGGTGGGTTTTGAAAGTCTCCAGAGAAGGAGACTCCACAACCTCCCTGGGCAGCCTGTTCCAGTGCTCCATCACCCTCACAGTAAAGAAGTTTCTCCTCATGTTGAGATGGAACTTCATATGTTCTAAGTCATAAAAATGAAGGCCAGTGTCCAGAGTCATGTACTGGTTATAACTTCTTTAAATGCTTTTAGAATTTGTACTTTTGGAAATTGTCTGAACCATGAAAAGCAAAGTGATGTATTATCAAGCTGGTACTGAGGGACTGGTTGTTGGGTTTGACACGATTTGCAGTACTGGCACTGAGGAAGCTTATTGTAGAAGACAGAGTATTTGAGTTCATCCGTTGTCGAATATTGTTTTGAAGATCTATACAGATGACGAGTAATTAGCTAATACTTCATCCATGCTGAGTTGCAGTAACATCATTAAAGACCATGAATGTTGGCTGGTTCATGTTGCTGAGGTTCTTGCCCTAATATGTCTCTCTTCATGGGCTGCACCTTGTCAAAGCTAGCTGGGCACCAGTTTCTGTCTTCAACTTAGGGAAGGTATTTTCTGAAGATGTGAACTGCTGTCAGGAGACTTAAGATCTCTTGACTGTAATTAGAAATATTGAAAATTACATTTACCTAAGATTCTCAGGCAGCTTCTCATACAAACTTTTAGGTTGTTGAGCTGAGCAAAACTAGTGTAATTTTTCTTTAAAGAAAATATTTTGCACTTGAAAACATGAATTCTTTGGAATAATAGGTAAACTGTCCTTGTTGTTCATAAACATCTTATTTATGCATCTTCACTGTTGTGATAAATTAACTGGGTTTGTTTTATATTTCCCTACAGTTTACTTTAAATAATCCTTCACAGTCTTTCACCACAAGACCACATAAGATTCCTTTTTTAATACCCAGAATGCTGAAATAGCGTTTTGAGCACAGACTGTAATGCATAACAAGTGTATAATTTCTTATTGGGAATGCTGTGCAAAAACTTGTTTTCCTATCAGCCAGTCTAAATTTTTTGCTTAATTCACTAGAACCCCCGTGTATCTACAGGGGTAATTTATAATTAGAGCTGCAGCAAGCAGTATGCTGGAGAGGCATACGTTCATGGACCAGCCTGTTAGGCTTCGCTCCAGATCTGAGCCCCTACACGCCTCCATTTGGCCAACAGCCTTCAAGCTGGGCATACAGTTTAAGGAGGAACTTTTCTTGACTAATTTGAAGAAAAGCAGCAAGCTCCCTAAGCTCTGGACCCCTTTGCAAACGATCTGGGTAAGGGATGTGCGTGCCCTCTGTGTGCGCGCGTGTTTGAAATTACTCATCCGTGTTAACCAGGGTTCTGTGTGGTTTGGTGCAGGAGGTGGTGTCTTTTATTCTGCTGAGCACCATGTGTGTTTATGGCACTATATAAATAATAGCAATACAGCAGTCATCTAAGTCATTTCATCAAGGTCTCACACCCCAAAGATTACTCCTCTGATTTTGATTAAGAGCATCACATTGAAGAGGCAGGGAGGGAAAGGAGGAAATAAACCAGGTTCTACATTTGTGGCTGATTCAGCAGTTGAGGGTGAACATGGCTTTGCATACTACCAGAACTTCTGCATGTTCCCAAAAGAGTCTCCTGATGTTGCTTATTTTTCTTGTATATATTTCTACCACAAAACCACAGAAAAGGAAGAGTGGTTGGAGTGCAAGGGAGGAGAGAGAGAAATGGAAGAGATGAGGCACGTGAATGATGTCATTTTGTTACTGTCAAGCAAATAAGAGTTACTTATGTTTACATTTGAAGTACCACAGCCTACTGAAAATTAGTGGGAGGCTTCTCAGTGATTTTGGATTAGGCCAGCAGCTGTTAAGTTGTCAGACAATGCTACTACTACCGCAGCGCTTCCCGCTGGTTGCTTCCAAGGCAGAAGCTGCCACTACTGTTGCAGCATTACAGTTTGTTTAAAACCAGGGCCCAACCTAGAGATGTGATACTTTTGGTCATCTGTTTTTTTACCTTCTGCTTCATTCTTCTGCCCCCCTCCAAGTTTTCAGCCTACAAATGTGTGCACAAGATTTCCATGTTAACATCCGTTCGGCTTTGACTCACAAGCTTTACAGGCTTTCACAAGCGGAAGAGAATGTTTGCTGTCAGAACAGCTTTTTCCCTTACTCACCTCCTTTTCCCTACGTCTTTAATTTCTCCAGGAGTCTCAAATACCCTTTATGTCTTTTCCCGATAGGTATGGGATCATCCCTATTTTGTATAACATTTGTCGGCTTCACGACATTGAATTATTGGGAAGCTAATCTGTAAAATCGGAGATAAATATGCTTATGTAAATGCTTTCCAGAACTGCAGCATTTAGAATATTAGAATTGTTGTCTTACCTTTAATGTGTAGTTTATATTTGACTCAATACATAGGCTTAGATTAAAAGACTGTGTATGTGTCGACAAGGAAAACCTCGCGGCTTTCAGGATTCTTAATGTGGTCCAATTTTGATTCAGGAGACTCAAACTGTATCCCCCAGTGCTCTTTATTCACCATCAAAAGTAGTTCTTATATTTGCAAGTGGCAACAAGGAAAAAAAGTTAGATTCAAAATAATTGGGTGAGGTGCTTTTCAAGAGAATTAATGTAACAAGAGCTGCTAAACTTATTGCACTTAAAAACACAAATAAGAGCGTTGAACAGAAGTTGTCAGTAGGTGGTCTCTTAATATCTCACCAGTTTTGAAGTTATGAAAAGGAGCAAGACTTTTTGAAATCTAGAAAAGAAAGAAAGAAAAGCTAGAAACCAAGTGAAAGAGCAGAGTCGCAGCACCGGTGACCCGAGAAACCTCATTGCTCCACTTATACTGGCACAATGTCATGTTCTCAGCCACTCCATCACCAGCAAGGGGAAAAAAAAAGCTTTTCCTTTCCTTTTAGTCAAAGGCAGTGGGTAAGCAGAGCACGCGGTTCAGAGGGTCATTAAAAAGCATCAAAGGAGGCAGCCTCATGATGGTAATAAGACGGCTGCAAGGAAATAAAGTGGGCATTGATCTGCACTATCGAGTGTGACATTTTAACCGAAGCTAAAAGCCAAGAGCAGATCTAGCCCTCTTATTCATCTGCCTGCCTGTTTTAGTAAATTGTCTTTTTTTTCCTCCAACCAGTGGCCTCAGAGGTCACTTCATATTAGCTGGCTTGTTAATACCAAGGCAATCAATACTTAATCAACAAGTAATGGGATTTTGCAGTCATCCTGTATGATCTTTCAATAAAGCCCTGAATCTATCTCAGCCCATTCAGAGCCTGACTAAAGGTGCACGATTGCTGCAGAGCGGGGATTTGATGGTCTGATGCTCTTAGGCTGATCTGCATCTGATTAAGACACCATGCAGCCACTGTCCTTCACCCTTTTGTTCCTTTATCCCCGTATAATGTAGCATGGCACAGAAATTCGTCATCTTAGCTTTTAGATGCAACAGCAAAGGAATTAATACTTCCTTAGTGCATGAGGGTCCAGCCTCTTGGTCATGATATGCAACTGAAAAAAACCAGCAGCAAAGGGGGAGGAAAATTACAGGAGAGACAGTGACAAGTTTCAACGTATTGCCTTAGAAAACGCAGTTATAACAAATGGGTCCAAACCAACCTTTTCATCTCTACCCTCGCTATCCTCCTTCCTGAGAGATGTACTAATGTAACAGACATAATCACTGGACGTGGCTGTACGAGAAGAGGTATTACAGATGATTCACTGGATCAGAAAAAGGAGCAAAAGCCAAAATTACAGGCTTCTCCAAACATCCTTCTGTTTTCAGACCTTGAAGTACATTGTTGACAGGGCTTGAAGGTAGCACTGCTTTAGGCTAATTGTTTTACCCACTCTGGTGAAACTTCTCTTCTTCTGCCATTGTTTCCAGAAACCCCGTTTGTGCTGATACCTTCCAATGAGGAATCCTAAGCGGATTCAGCCAGAAAAATGGCTCATGGTTTCTGCTCTCTAAAACTAGCAAGAAAGGCTGGGAAGAACAACAGTACACAGAAACATTAGGGACCTGTGGCAAGCTTCACCAGCTCTTTTCTGATTCCTGCTTTCTGGACCTAGAAAAAGCACTCGTTGTGGAAGTATTTATCTTTACAAAGCTGCCATAAAGGCCATGTCATTATTAATTATAATTATGATAAATATAACTTTTTTAAAAAAAAAATTATATGTGGCCCATGGACAGGTGTACATGCTTATAGCATCTCTGGTCTCTAAAGATCTGTGCGGCAGTGAGTGACTTCATATCCATGACAAGAAGTAGGAGTGGGTCTGTTCAAAGAAAGGGTGTGTTCTTCTCCATTGACTTCTAGGTCTGTAGGAGGAGGGACATGTAGCACCGCTTTGAAATCTTGCTGTTCTCCACATCACCCACATTCTTCCTGATTAAGACCATGCTTGGCTACATCACGTAAGCACCTAGTTCCTTGGGGGACATGTGAAGGGGATTAAGAGTTAGTGGGGAAAAAGAAAAGCAAAATATAATTATGCAAAAAGAGACAAGACAACGAGTAAAATAGCAATAAGGGAATATGAAAAAAGGTGATTTCTGACATAAAGCATGGAGATGAAACTAATGTGGCTTCAAGGGGGCACCTGCTCCTTCAATGGCAGGAGCGACGCGCGGCTGCTGATGGCAAGGGCTGTGCCGAGGAGGGTTGCCACTCTCTGTGTGTGGAATATGAACCTGGTATTTGCACCTTGTTGTTCAGTCCCATTACTGGCAGAAGTGTAATACACATTATGCATGTGTATGAAAACATGCAGTGTTTTATTTTTTTGGATGTGAATTTCTGGAAACTGAGCCTGTGTTTCCCATTTTCCACTTTCTTCAGGGGCTGGGGGGTTCACACAGCTTCAAACAGTGGCCCTTCTTTCAGATCTGAGTTGCTGTTTTCTCCCATCCTGTTGTATTTGTTTCACCTACGCCACACTACCTGCCTACACGCCGTGTGCCTGTACATGTAGCACTGACGGTGCGGGCAGCAGGGAGTGAATGGGGATGTGTCCTGCTGAACGAGGCACAGGAGGGAGCTTCATCAGATGTGAGATGATGTCCCAGGCACCTTTGTGACGGGCTGCGAATGCCACCCCTGGAGCTTAGGAAGGGCGTGCTGGTTTGTGTCGCAGGTGGCCATTGCGAAGAGGAGAGAAATACAGCAGCTCAGACACAGCCTATTCCTGGTAGATAAATTGAGAAGATATTTTTAAATTACATCTGTAGTATTTTGGTTGACACTGTCAGTAAAAGTAGCTCACAGGTTCATGTCCTTTCTTCTGATATGGATGGCAAAAGAGGATTCTTTTATTTTGGTGTGGATGCACACAAGGGTATGGGTGACAGCTCTGTTTTGTGTGAGTTCCCCTTGGGCATTGTGAGTGGCTGGAGCCTGGGTGGAGGCAGGCAGGGTGGAAAGAACTCTTCAGTCCAGCAGATCCAGCTGTGGGGATTGCTGGGGGTGGACAATGGGTGTGCTACCCATGCAGAAGGTGGAGGGAGAGCTTCACACAGCAAGTTCATTTTCGCCTAGACACCAAGTGTGTCTGCTGTGGGCACAGTCCCCTTTGGACAGACCCGCTTTGCTATGGGTACGTGCCAGAAATGATCCATCCGTGCCTGACAGCTGAGTGCTGTGGTTGTTCCCATTTGAGCACACGCTGAATACAGGGGGAGACAATTTTTATGCTTACACAAAAGTCAGGATCAACTTGGGCCAGTGTGTGAACAGTGATTGAGCAGTGTTGGGCAAAAATCAGGATTGGCTCACGCATCGGTCCAATCCTTTAATCAGAGTGAATTGAAGTCTAATCTACTTCTTGGCAATGAACAAATACGCAGCCTTGGATATGGATGCTATTCTGCTTCATGGATATATGTGTGCAGAGTATGGGAGCACGGGTTAAATTTAGAACTGTCTGAACCCTGTAGAGTTCCATTCGTGCTGAGGTTTGCAAACTAATCTGTGTTGCTTGATTTTCAGGGATTGTAAACAAACCGAACCTCATAGATTTGTTTGAAAGGTTTTGTGTGATGTGGGGATAGTAGCTCCATCTGTACTTTCTGACTTGCATTTCCCCTGAGCTAACCTTCCCTGGATGAGGCAGGAAGATCGTAGGGTTTCGTGGGAAGTAGGTGCAGAGAAAGGAGCCAACACTTTTGGCTTCACTGTTTGTCCTAACAAATTCTGAGCTTCATGAGTTAAATTTCCTTTAAAAAAAGATGGTTTCGTTCTTGATGGTTTACTTGCTCTTCTCCAGCTGTTTCCTGACTGGAACTTACGTCTCATATTAGTTCTCACCTCTTTAAAGCACCACTAGAGAGTCCGTAAGAATCTGTTAAATCTCTTGTTCTCTGATCCCTGTGGAAGAACTGGGAAGAGAACTGGTGTATTTGAAGCTTCTGTTTCACAGCATTTATGTTAACTGGAGCTAATCATCGCTTTGAAAGGGACACTGGGACGTGTCTCACCTTCTGATGGCAGAATGGGGAACTACTTTGAAATGGCTTGGACAGCAATGGAAGAGTTAGTCAGAGCAGATATGATAAATATCAGCTGTCAGCAATTCATGTTGATTTGTAACGTATATTGAGAACTGCAGAAGTCCTAGCTGTAACACTTATTTTGGCCTACTTTATATACAGTTTCTGAAATCACTCTTTACCTTGCATGGGAAGATAAACCTGGTAGCTCTTCAGTGGTTGCAATAAAGCCAAGAATGCCTTTGTTTGACTAAACTTCAAACCTTCAAACCCCATGCAGTGCCATGTTGTCATTAAGTATTGTGGGCCAGGTTTCCAGAGATGGGCACATTTGTCTAAAAATTGGAGACCTTTTCATAGAGCATCTGCTTAGGACGATTGGAAACAGTGGCTGAGCAGTCTTGAGTGCAGTGTGTTCAGGGGCTAAAGTATTCCTTTCTAGAAGATGGCAGTTGGCTAACCCGTGCACATCTCTCTGTGCTGTAGCTATCAATAGCAGCCGTAATGACCAAGCACGTGGATGACACACCTAAGAGTGAGACTTATGTGTCACTGAGCTGGGGCAGGCGAGGGGAAGCTGGTGGGTTACACCTCAAGTGTGAGGAAAGCTGGAAATTAAACAAGGGAGGAGGACAAATGAGGTGCACTGCCTCCATAGATGCCTGCTGAGGACAGGCCTACTTCAAGTTCCATGTTGCTGTGGCCAGGACGTCACTGTCCTGCTGCAATCCTGTTTTCCCGGGGGCTACAGAAATTACCTCAGGTAGTCCTGAGCTGGAGGAAGCCTTCTCTCTGCTCCACTAGCGTAACCTGCGCTGCTCAAGTGTTGCAGTGGGCACCCTCGGGCTGAGGGGAGCTGCCGTTTGCCCCCGTAACCTTCAGCCAGTGCTTGAACCCCTGTAGTACGGCCGTGGGAGGAAGCTGGAGGTATTGCTAATACTGTGCAACGGCGGGGCCTTAAAGCAAAAGAAGAAAAAAAGTTGCTCTTTTCTAGAGTCATCGTTGCTTGCCAGTTCTTTGTCACTGGTGAGTTTGGGGATGAAACTCTCCTTTCTGTTGGGCAGGTGGTTAATTGGCCGTACTTGAGCGTTGCAGGTTTAACTCAGAGGATTAGCAATTGCTCTGGACAGTGTTGCTGTTAGCAGGGGGGTTTGAACTCTGCATGGGAAAGATCAACAAAGTGTCTCACGCATTTTGTAAGCGATGACAGACTACAGCAAGTTACCAGGAGTCTATATTAGGTAGAAATTGTACATGTAGCTTGGAATGGGATAAGGGGAAATGTGGAGATAGGGAAGAATATGTGACTATTTTTGTCCATAAGCCAGATACCTATTGGTCAGTTTGTTACAGAGGTTGCCTGGAAAGGTCAGCAACTCAGCAAGCTGTGCGGCAAAACATGCCTGGGCTCAACCGAATCGTTCCTTCCTGCATAAGCCAGGCAATCTCACAACTATCAACTGCAAGCTGCAGCATGGACAACCGCTCTCCTATTCTTGTGTTACAGACATGTTGGTACTAGTCAGTTCTGATGCCTTTTATCAGTTCCAGAAGATGGTCTTGTTTTCTGCAGCGTGTTGTTTTTCTGGGTTTTGGTAGGGTGTGCTTTGGTTCAAGCTGTGTGCCTCCCGCATCAAGCAAGCTCCTGGAGGCTGCTCGCAGGCTGACCCCATTGCACTGTGACAGGACAATGGCAGTGCGACCCGCATTACTCAGATTCCAGCCTTCACAGAGCTGTCATCAGCATGCCTGGAAAATTAATGTCATTACGCTGTCACTCGAGGCTTGGCTTGGCTGCTTCTCGCCTGCCTGGGAGTGGAAGCCGCAGTGGAAAGTGAATATTGTGGCTTACTGCTGCAAGGGAGGGCCAAGAACTGCCCAGAGCTGATGGGATACTTGTCTTCAAGTTTTGCAAATGGAAGTCCACCCTCTCTGTTTAGTAGTATAAGCTCTTGTGTATTTGTTCCACTATTTTTTAGTGGTTACTGGAATCTGTGTTAACTGAGGACTGATTTAACCACTGTTACTCAGCATGGTGGTGTAACACTTTCCCATTTCCACTGGGCATAATCTTGAACAAGAAGGGTGAGAGCGCAACAGTTTTTCTCCCGTCTTGATTTAAATGCAGGTCTTCCACTGTCCTCCCCTGCAACTTTTTTTTTGTAGGGCTTCTTGACATGAAACAAATTCATACTGTTAAAGTCAGTGAATGGAGTCATAAATGTATTTCATGTCCTTGACAGCACTGGCCCTGAGCAAACTGAATAACTGTGTAACTATACAAGGGTACTGAGTATCCTCAGTACCTCAGCCTTTCGAGTAACTTTGGTGGTAACTTTTGGCAGCTGTGAGATTTTAAATGATGTGATTTATTTTGAGTTTTCTCCCTCTTTTGCCTGCTTTAGTTTAAGCTGGTAGTGAGAGCACTGAAGTGTGGAGAGAACAGTTCATGGCTTGCACAGCAAGCCTCGTCCTACAAAATCAGCAAGAAGCAGAAAGTCCCTGACACAGGGAACTTTCAGGGCAAGGAGGAGCATCAAGTAACGAACAAAACATGAAAATGGCAAGTTCTGCTAGCCTGGCACTTACTGTGTGGTGAAGAAGCTCTAAAGTCTATACAAATCTGTAAGACATTGATTAGTATCACTGCACAATAACCATATGACATTAACCACCAAACATCCTATTTGAGTGTTATTTGTTGCATTTTTTGTTCATTTGCATTATGAATGTCCAGATCAATAAGACCATATTCCTAACTCTTCCTCTTCCTGTTAAGTATCGGTAGATAAATTCCTGTTCCATATGAATGTGAGTTAAATGGTGTGGACTAAATAGAGTGAGATGCACTGAGAAATACACGAGTAGGGAGATGTGGCTCTCGTACGTGTTGCACATACGCCCAGACTTGCACCATAAGCACGTGCTGCCCAGCGAGTTGTTTCTTTGGCTTTCGTGTTGTTGTAACTGCACCTAGAAGTAACAGAACAACTGACATGGTGCACTGACCTCTGTTAAGTGGTTGTTTATTTGACTTTTCCTGCTAATATTCCAATAAGTCACAAGTACAAAGTGCTCACTCGCTCCTTTTTTCCTATTCTTTTGTTTGTTTGTTTTTTGTTTTAATTGTCATCTAGGACTCAGTGAAGGCAAAACCAAATTAATGCCTGAATAAACAACACAAGTGACCAATGTTAGAAGGGAAGGCTCTGCAGAGGGAGCAGATGAGGTGCTGTTTGGAGCAAATCAGGTGTGTTCTTGAAGGAGCCAGGGACCTCCCAGCAGAATAGGAAAAGACAGCTTCTTGGTGCCAGGAGCAGTGCTGGCCTGGCAGCGCTGCAGAGCTGTCCAGGTCTGGAAGCTCAGGTGTCTCCAGGCATGCACATGGCAGCTCTTGTTATCTCACAGCAGTGACATGGTGTGCCTTTCACACTTGATTTTTGCTCTCAGAAAAAAGAAAGGCGCTTCAATATTTGGATCTGTGAGAAAATAATGCTTTTTATTTTATGTGCTGCTCTGCCCCGTTGCTTTGGTGACTGAGGAAATAGCATTTCTGTAACTTTCATGTCTGTGCATACTTTCTTGGGGTCCCATTTTATTTTAGATAACTTCTACTTGAGCATCTCTTTGTTGTAACTCCTTAACGTTTGCATTAGAAGTCCTTTACTGAAAGAGAATTTTTGATCGATGGTGTATCAGGAGCTACTGTTCTTGGCCTGGGATAGCTGAGAAATGTGGAAGGGGCTGTAACAGTGTCTGTGTTTATGTTCCAGGGAAGAAGCCCATCTGGACTTACTCTGCCTTGTGCTTTGCTCTTTAGAGGTCCGTTTGCAAAGTGACAACTTTCTTTCACAACGACAATTACTTCTGAAATGAGCAGTCACGCTTAACCGTTGCCGCCTCATTGCCAATATTTACCTTGCTTTATTGCATTACTGTAAACTTTGGTTGGCTATCAGAGCCAGTTGACGACTCTGACAATTTGGAATCCGAAGGGCTCTTACGAAATTAAACACCGCCTTTGCGTGCCATCCGAGCCTCTGGATGGGCAAGTGAAAATAAATGTTCGAAAGGTTGTACTTTATATAGCCACAGACTTGACCTCTAAGTGCCTTAAAAGGGCTCACATACTTAAAGGTGCATTACCAGGCCTTACACTAATTCACTGTGATAGCTAAAGTGCTTTGTGTATACCACAAGAGACCAGAAGCCCTTGAGGATCCTTTAGAGCAGAGCATGTGGGCAGTTAACATTATTCAGCTTGAATTTTGTATTTGTAGCCAGTCATGAGTGAAAGTAGGAGTAGACTATTTGCATATTGTTTTGGTAGAAAGCTCGAAAAATGCTTCCATATGTGTAAGTCATGCAACATCATCCTGTGTGATTTTTAGATGCCCAGAAAACCCTAAATAAGACGAGGCCCTTTCTTTTTCTTTTCTTATTTTTTCTTTTCTTCTTTTCCCCACTGAGAATTTCTTGGGTGCACTCGTCCCTCCCTCTTTTAAGTTTGCTGGTCTAAGCAGGAATACTTGAGACTGATTTTAATTCTTAACTAGATGGACATGATTTATTAATTCACATTTGAAATAACAATTGCAGTCGGAAGGAATCAGCTGAAAGCCTTAATTACATTGGAAAATATGCTTCAGTGTAGCATGGCCCCATCCAGCTTTCAGAATGCATAATTATCATCATTTTTTAATTTTTATATTTGAAAAATTGTGATGGAGACCAGACTCTGCTGGCTACTCGCAGTGCTTCAAAGCACTGCCTAAATCAGAAGTGAGTCTTTAAATAGATCATTTTCTTACTTGCTTGTTAGTGCCCAACCACATATGTAGACTTATTGTGCAGGGTTTGGCCTCAGTGTTTTGAGTATTATTTTTACATCTGAGCCAACTAGCAGTTTCTGTGCCCAATTCCAAAGAAAAAAAGATGTTAAACTGTGAATGCGCACTGGCATGTGAGCTGAGATTAGGTAATTTGGGATCACTCCACAGAAATCACATATGGGCTTTGGAGACTGGGAATTCATTCCTGTTCAAACAGTGACCAAATGGGGAATGGGGAAAGCACGATCAAGGTAATTAAAAATAATAGTAAAAACCCCTTCCAAACAAAAAAACAACGCACAACCAAAAAGCAAACCTGAAAAGAAAAAATGCACCACAGAACAAGAAAGAAAAAAACAAAGCCTTCTTTGCCTTATGTTGAAAAAACATGACAGTCAAGAGAGTTATTGGCCCACTTGACCCAAATGAGGTAACACATGAGCACTTCTAGCTATGATTGCAATTCCTGTCACCGTTCTGTCTCTTAAGACTTCTGAGTGTTTTCCTTCACTCTGTGTCTTTCTTCACTCCTTATTTGTTGCTTTCTGACCATCTTTTGTCTTCCCCATGACCCTCTTGCCCTCATTCTGTTATCTAGGTTAGCTGTTCATTAGGTTCACTATAAAACTGGTACTAGTTAAGGAAAACTGCTGTGGAGTCAGTCTGTTGTGAGATGATTGCTTCTTTTTATTTCAGTTTGAGAAACCTAGAAAATCTGTGCAAAGTTGAGTTCAAGATTTGCGTTAAAAAGGAAATCCAAAATTTGTATTTGTAACCAGTCATGAGTGAAAGTAGGAGTAGACTATTTGCATATTGTTTTGTCCTTGTTTAGAACTGTGATTTGGCAAAAAACTGATCATAGCCCTGATCTGCCTTTGGACATAAAAGGCTGAGAGGTGCCTGGAATAGTTTTGCTCACTTGCAATGAGTGTGAAGCAAAATGTAATAGGTGGTCATATGGGGTACTGGAGAGGGCTGAAGTGGGAGAAGAGCAACTGAAGGAGCTTGAATGTCATCATCTGGATGGGGAGAAGAACCTAATCTTAATTAGACAGGGGAAGGGAAGAAGGGGTTTGTGATGATCATCTGTTTAAGGCCGGGGGGAAGCTATGGATTGGTATGTGACAGACAGCACAAATGCCACAGAGTTATTTGTGTGTCCTGAACATGGGCTAAAGCAGCACTTGGGTGTTGGAAAACAGGAAAGCTTTTCACTGACAAAACTTTTTCACTAGGACGATGCTGTATGAAGTGTCCTCAAGAAAGTGAAACTTTCTGAAGAGAAGGCTGCCCATGACAGAATCAGAGGTGGGCACCACAGACCATGTAAGCTCTGTTTGTCAGCATGGCAGCAGAAACAACTTTTTTTTTTTTTATGTTGTATCTACCAGGCTCTGGATAAGGAGTACAGTTTGCTTCCCAAGCTATAAAGAAAATAAATTAACAAATGATGAAAAGACTTATTTTCTCCCAGCCAAGGGCTCTTCCTAGACTTCTGAAAAAGAGCAGTTTGAAATCATTCGCAGGAGTAATGGGGGAAAGGAAAGCTCTTTAACCACTCTGTGTCCTTGGGTACCTTGCCTTTTCTCTCCAAACTTGATGAAATTTCTTACATCTGTACACATGCAGAAAGGTACTTGTCAAGTAAAACATGGTAAGTTCTCTTCAGAAGTCATTGTTAAAATACAGGGGAGGATCCTCCTTTTACTCTGAGTCTTTCCTTCAGAAGTGCACAGGTCTTCAAATATTTTTACAGGGAATTGGTATGGTGGAAAGCTCTCTGTAGTTATGACTTACATGATGAAGTAATTCCATTTATTCTTGCCCCTGAAAGATGGAAATAATACTGTTTATCTATGCTCTTCCGTAGCAGCTTTTGCCCAGGGTAGCATTCATAGTATTGAACCCCAAACCTACCTGACACACCTACGAGGTATCTCATTAGCTCTTCAGATCTTCCACAAAACCTGGAAGCCTATCTCTGCTTTTCTCCCTGGCCTCACTGAGGACCACCACGCGTTGGTTGGCTGGTGAGCCCACATCATGTGCAATATGGCCTTCTTTCATGCATGGGGCTTTCTCAGACCTGAAGTGGGTTTGCCAGAGCTGGGAGATACTGGAGAACTTCACCAACAGGCTCTTGACCTTCCTGAGATGTGGAAATGGTCACTTTTTTAAGAAGGGTTTGTGCATGTTTATAGGAGAAGGCAATGAGAGAGCTAAGAGGATAGCTGGTAAATTCACCTCTCCTGTCCCTTGAGCTGACTAGCTGGTGATAAATAAGGCAAATGCAGGATTGTACTTGAAAATATAAGAGCAGAAAACAATCTTTTCTCGTCTTGGCATGGCTTCCGACAACGTTTGCTGCCTGCCACCGTCACTGTGAGTTACAGTGCACTGGGTCATCCTTATGTACATGGAGCCAAGGAGGGCAAGAACCACCCTAGAAACAGTCTATTTTCTGTCACTGAGCAGGCGGTGTTCTCTGCCCCTCTGACGCATGCAGCTACCCGGTGTTTAGAAATTCCTGGAGTTATGTTCAAGCTATTTGTCCATCCTTTGCCAGCAATAACACCAGTTAAAAGTGTGCACAGGTATATATGTATATATTATATATGCATGCATATATAAAAGTCTATACATACACACCCATAAACACATACATGTAACGCTCCTGTACGTGCCAACCTCATCAGTTGTCTGCTTGAGAAAAGCAAGGCGAAGCAGGGCAAACTGAAGGGGAAGGAAGGGAATCAAGACTGATTTCTAAAAGGGGATGACAGTCTGAGTGAGCCATGCAGCTCAGTCATTTTGGAAGTGGAGGATTTCTGAGAGCAGAGAGCGTTGTTGCTTTATAATCTGACTTTATTCTGAATGTTTGAGTACTTAATGAAAGGTAACACCATAACAAGAGCTAAATAAGAATTGTTGGTGCAAAAATCATATTCTTCTCTGACCCCCAGCAATGAAGTTTCTGAGCATTAAGCACCTCTGCATTTATCATTCTTACTCCTCAGCAGCGAAAGTTTATATTTATTCCCATTTTAATGATAGGAAACTGAGAACAATAATTTGGATTTTCAAAGTCCTGTTTAAATAACTAGGTGTAGAAAGAGGGTAGCATGCCAGGAAAAGGTCTTCTGAAAACATTTCTGCAAACATCAAGAGGGAGCCAAATGCTTTTCTCATATGCTGGCCCTCCTGGGAAGGACGTTTTCTGCAAACTTGGTCTTAATTGGTGCTGAGTGCTGGAAAATTTTTGTCCTTTATGTGGCATTATGGGTCAGCTTGGTTTATCTGTTGCATTAGACCATCCGCCCTCTGATTCAGTCTTTACCCTGGCTGTACGTGCCCAATTTTATTTTATTTGTGAAGAGGAAAACCAGGAGGAAAAAAAATATACTTTTTTCTCTTTTTTTTTTTTTTTTGCCTTGTCCTTCTCATCTTTCAGCCTGGGATGTACAGTAGCGTGGCCCATCCTAGCCTCTTCCAAAGTGCACTGAAAAAGAGCCATCTGTGGGTTCCCTCTGTCGATATATTTCCAAAAGACCTTGCAAAATGACATTAATTGTTTTGACTGCGTGCACCTATTTGTTATTACACACTGATGCCCTACTCCGGTGCGTTTTTCTTTTTTTCCTTTTTTCTTTTTTTTTTTTTTTCCCCCCTCTTACTTCAAGTAATAGTCTTTCACTATCCTCAAATATTTGTGTACAGTCAGCTCCAAGGGAGTCAGCTGCTGTCAGGACCCTGAAACGAGAGTCATTTCCATGTAGGGAACGCATTTCATAGTTATCAGGCAATTTCTTGTGTACAGATGGGACCCACCCATACCACATTATTGAAATTAGCTGCTCTCCAGACTCCTTCCACTGGAACCTGGGTTGGCTGTAGAAGTTTTGAGAGCATCCCATTCCATGTTATCTTTGCTGATGTATGAGTTGTTGACCGCACAAGCTAGGAGCTGACATTCAATGCTGAACGTTTCTTTCTCCAGGAAAGCCATGAAAATGTGCTGGACTTCCTGGGCAATATTAAATCCCAAGCAAAAGGTTTATAAAAGCTACCTCAGAACACTTTCAAATTATTAGAATTCTTTTTCGTAATACAGATGGGGTCTCATTTTATTGAAAGAAAAAGAGAGAGGGAGAGAGAGGGTTTTTTTCAGCCCTCTTGGGAATTATTTTATTGAAAATATCAAAACCGGGACGATTTCTCCAGTGCTAGGGGTCAGAATCTCTGACTAGTTTGTTGTAATGTGAACATATAAAAATTCACTCAGTGCTCATTCTCTGCCTTTTATTTAATGTACAATCCAGGTGGTTCCGCTTTGATTCTTTACATTACTGTCCCTAGCACTGAACATTTGCCTTGAGTGTTTTAAATTTCCTTCATGAATTCTGAAGAAGGGAAAACTTCAGGAAAATTGCCACTGGCCTAATATCTATTGATGTACTATTACCAATAAAACATTTTTTTGTTATTCCAATTGACACTGAATAAACAAGTACTTTATATTTCTTCTGGGAATCTCTAACGTGATCTATTCTTCACTGTAATGTCTCCACTTAAAAATAGCATTTTCTTACTAGTTCCCGGTGAATCATATCTGCATACCTTAATGAGTGAGTGTTTAATATTTTAATTTCTATTAATACGGAATAGTAAATGCTGCTGTGGAAGTCATCTGAAGTAAAAGCTATGACAAGCAGCTAAGTTCCATTTCTCCTTGTGCGTGGTCATTGTCATCGGGTAGTACCAATATAAGGACCAGCCAACTCGTAATTTCAAAGGAATTGGGTTTTTCAGTGATTGCTAAGGGCACAGTTGTCACGCAGACCCTTTATGGTGACAATGATTCATGAGAAGAAAAGAAATCAGCTCAATTCTCTCATCACCAGTGACATTTTCTTTGGACTGGCAGTTAAATTATTTTTTGTGCTCATAAATAGATTACAGGTAATCTCTGAAGTCAGGTGAAGATGACAAATATGGAGCCCTTGTGGATATATATGTTAGTCATCTTTTAGCATAAGCCTGGATTGTAAAGTGAATGGAGTTCCCTCAACTTTTTTGCCCTTTCTCATAAAAGGAGGCGAGTTCACCTGAGTTGTGTATTTAAACGCTGTGAAGGTTTGTGTCCAGCTCTGAATTAGGCAGTGTCTCTGACAAGCAAGCGAAAATCCTGATTTGGAACAAATCTGCTGTAGGGAAGCTGGGCTCTTCTGCAGGTTGGCATTGCTTCTTTTAGGCTGTGTTGGCCAGTATTAAAATGCCTTTAAATTCCCTCACAATGACAGCTAAGGAAAGCATTGTGTTGGTGTTTTGAGGGACATCTTAAGAGAAGGGCTGCTTTCGTCTGAGATCATACATAGCGTCACGCGCAAAGTGCTTCCTGTATTCTTTGTCGAGGGGATATGAAGGCTCCGTCCATGCAGCTGGGAATGTGGGAATATTGCTGGTGCAGAGAGGAATGCGTTTCACAGGGCTGCAGTATGCACCTCCATGCTCCAAGATGAGAAAAACATGCCATTGGGATGTCTTTGATTGCTTTAACCTTTCTGTCCTCCACACTGAGGCAGCCCCTGGAGTCGCTCTCTTGCTTACAGCCAAGATTCCAGTCACTTCCCAAATATCCCATTTGAAGAAAGCAGGTGGCTGAAGTCTTCCTGAATCCAGGGACATCTTACCTCAGGCATGGTCTAAACTGCAGCAAAACAAAGGGGGGAAAAAAAATCCAAAACAGAACAGAAAACCCGTGTGAACTCAGACCAGTGCTTGTGTCTCTGTTTCCGACTATGCAATCCGTATTCTGTGAATAAATTCATTTCTGCATGTTTAATCTGACACCTTTTGCTAGCAATACACTCACTCAAAACACCAGCAATGAATAAACACTACCAACCTCGTGTAGATAGTTGATTGGGTAGCTAATTCACAAATGATTGACTACCCAAGTAGTGAGAGCATATGGAGGCTCTGTGAGCGACTGTCAACACGAGGAAAGTAGTCAGGGAAGCCAATTGTTAGGAACTGAAAACAATAGCGAACAAGAAAGTCCTTGAAGGAATGTGGCACTGGGTCTGCTCGAAGCATGAATTTATGAAAACGCGTGGCCAAAACAAAAGAAGATGGCAGCATCATTTCCTGTATATGCTCCTCGTTGTTGGTTATTATTATTCCAATTTTTGACACTTGAATGAAATGTGGTATAATTGGGCTTCATAGCTGCTGCTTCAGGCGACATCAATTGCCTTTTTTAAAAATGATGATGGCGTTGAGGGAGACTCTTTTTTTCCTTTTATGTTTTGAGGCTGCTGTACTCTCGGTGCCACTCGTACAATACACGAAAGGGGCATTGTACTCCTGGGAGGGACTGCAGGGCTCGGACTGATCCCACGAAGAAATATGAGATGGAGAAGAAAAGGAAAGTAAACATACTGTAGGATGTTACACTAAAGCTAATCCCAAGATATCCTTTCTTTTTCCTCGCTGGGTTTTCCTTACCAATAGCTCAAGCATTTCACTTCCTTCCCTGTAGCATGCAGAGTGTATAACATTACAGGTCTATGCAAGAAAGCTCTGTTCCCTGACTTCCTTTGCTTTGATTCAGTAATCAATTTTGTCAAGTTTGAAGGACCTTAAGCTGTCATGAAAGGAAAATCATTCCTTAAACCATGTTTATTTCTGCTACAAAAAACCACCTCTGCATCATTTGTTTGTATTGATAGGTATGCTGCAGGATTTCGTTGGCTTATTTTGACTCGGGGAGGAAATAAGATGAGACAAATTATGTTTTTCAAAGTTGGATTCAGCAGGGAAAGGGAAGATGTGTTCATCCTCCTCCTTTTGCATTGAGAAGCTATTCTTCAGGAGGTAGAATAAATCTTTAAAAAATAATGCTGGAAATACTCTAACGACTGAAAAGACTGAATGAACCTGTTGTGGCTGAATCCTTTTGTGGGGGTTAGATCCTACCAGGTGTGTTTTAAATATCATATTGTGCCCCTCATTTCTGTTCCTTCTCAAATCCACGAGTACACGGCTGGTTCAGCCCTGGCATAGAGCACCATTTAAATTCAGCATCCCTAAGGGAGCTTTGGCCCCTCCGAGGCTGCTGAGGTCTCCTTGGCTGTCCCCCCAGCATTGGGGTTTGGGTGGTGGTGTGGAGCTGAAAGAAGTAGACCGTTTTTGACTACAGTAGGGGAAGTTTTTGCATTGCCTGAAAGACAGGTGGAACTGTCCCTGGAGAAGTTAGTTGGGCCGTGTCTGTATAGCTTTAAAACAAAAATATTTGCATTTCTTGAAGGCAGTTTCCCTTCAGACAGGCCCAAATGCAGGGTCTGGATCCAAACAGCCCCAAATGAAGGACCATCTGTACTGTAGCTCTGTTATAGCCGCTTGACAGAAAAACTGCCAAAGGATGCGCAGGATGTAGCCCTTCTGCCAGGTGCTTTCAGCAGCAGTGGATGGCTGGGTTTGGATGTCAGGAGGTTCCTCCTGAAATAAACAAACACACATACTTGTGCAGATCCCCAGGTGAGCGAAATGGCTCCCTTTGGTGCTCTCAGGCAGCAACCTTTCCTCTTTTGCCAGGGCCTAAGTTTCTGCATAAAGCAAAGAAAGTGCTGCTGAGGGAAAAAAACAGGAGCGTAGATGACGAAACACAGCCACGATAACAGAAATGTCAGTTTATGATGTTACAGCTTGTAAACAAGATGCATGTAAACTCCCCCTCCATGTACGCACACATATGTGCACACTGTATTTTGGGCAACAATCCGTTTCCTCACTTCTCTTACTCTCTGGCAGGAGCGTTCAGTGCATATTGTCGCTGTAATGTTTCTTTTTGCTCCTCGCCAGCCCTTTCCCCCAGGCACCCCACCAGGAGTTGTTGATGTTGACTAGTGGAGATGCTGTCTCTCTACCACAGGGTTGGACTCAAGTCTTCCTGCTCTTACTCGGTCATAGAGATGCCAGGGATAGGAGTGTTGGTAGAGACATATTTTACCTCTTCCCCAGCGTCTCCTTCTTACTTTTCATTCTCACCAAAATGCCAGACTTCGATTACTTTAAAGCTCTGCAAGCTGGTAAAACTCATTTCTTCTTCCTCTTCTGATTAGTGAGACCTCCAGCAGACGATCCCCCGTGACAGCCGGCACTGCTGCCAGGACCTGCCGCAGAGCTGGGGGGGTGCCTGTAGGTGCTGAGCTGTAGCAGAGTCTCGGGCACTCGTATGGGTAGGTGATTCTTGGAACTTTGTTGCCTAAAGGCATAAATTTCAGTGCGATTCTTAGGTGTAGGTATTTAACTGCTAATGATTTAGGATCTTAAGCAATTTTAAAATATTCTTTTTAATGAAATCTTTGCAGTTAACCTTTAACTGCTTCCAGTTCATAGAGTCCTTTACAAGAAAAGGCAGGAAATCAATAGCTCTAAAAAGCAAAAGCAACAGTCCTAGCAGCAGCATGTGCCGTATCATACTAGTGTGCCAGCACGAGCAACTGCCTAGAGCAAGGAGGACGTGACATAGAAGAGCCGTTCCTCCGACTGGGTTACTTCTGCATTGTAATCTGGCTTCTAAAGAATCCTATAAGGAAGAAGGAGGATGAAGGTTGGTTTCATCACCAAGCCATTATCAGGGGAACCTGGGGCATGTGGTGTTTGTCCACACAGGAATCCCTAAATCCATTGATTTCTGAGAGTCATTAGCATGGGGATGGCACACAGTATTTTGACCTGCTCTTGGTGTTGTACTGGTCCTGGAAATTGTTGTCACTTTTGTGTCTCTACTGCAAATACTATAAAACAGGAAGAAGCTTAAAATTCGGCTGGCTACTTATCAACCTCATTTTCTATCTCTACACAAAAAACCAAAACCCACATGCCCCCATGAACCCCGTGTTCAGTGAGCTTTCCTGATTTCCTTTGTTCAGCTTTCCCGTGCTTTTGTCTTAGCAGTTAGAAGGTTGGACACAACGTCATTCACTAACCATTTCATGTGGATACAGCAAGTCAGTTCGGGTCTTCTCCCCCACCCCTCAATTCATCTGCAATCTCTGCTGTTCAGTAACAGAGCTGAAAACACGGTCCTCATGGTAAAAATTAAAAAAAAAAAAATGCTGCTGTTCCACAGGAGTGCTGGGAGAGGATGTCCCAGATGAGTGTCTGTGCAACTCAGAATTGGTTGTCTAGATGTCGTATAGTACTTAAGGAGTAGATTAGTATGAGTTTGAACCTTTTAAGCAGAAGCTGGGAAGGGGCTAGAAATACTTCCATCAATAATTACAGCAACTTCTGTTCAGCCTTTGCTTCTTCTTGAGGCCTAGCACACACTCCTCCTGGACCCCAGGGAAGGACAGTTCAGGGAGGTTATTGTTCACAGGTGTCAGAAACCCCAAGCATGTGTCACTTGCCCATAGCAGTTACTGTGGTGGCAGGGGCTCTGCCTGGATATTGCCATGGATATGGACTGTGATTGCCTGTGAGTTGTTCTGCCCAGTTTCTAGAGCTGACTCCCGTGTCTTAATTGTTGAAATCTACATGCTCACTTTCCCTGTCTGTAAAAATGGGCTGACTCCCCTCACTGGCGTATTTGGAGAACAAATTAATAATGTCAGGAACTCAAGAGGAGTAGTTTTTCAATGCATATTTGCTCTGCAGAACTGCTCAATATTGTTATTATTTATTATTCTATGGACTTATCACTCTCGGCTCCCTTCTGCCAGAAACCGCTTTGAAAGATGGATAAGTTGCACAAAAATTATTTTCCTTCAGTTTTCTTTGTGAGGTTTTAAATGTGGCATGAGGAGGGGTGTTTTTGTGAGGGAGGGCAGAGAAAGTCTAGCTGACTGTGATGAAATGGGTTAGAAAAGGTGGAACCACGGAAAAATAGCTTCTGACCTGAAATTCAGTCTGTATTACCAAATTTTTACTCCGATGAAAGGCACAAGTACTTAAGAGTACAAACAGCTCTTTTACTACCTGCAGATATGTTTATAACACTTCAGTTTCTGCTCTGTGCTGTCTCTCCCTCCGCACAGATACAGCGAAGGTAGAAGGCAGGGATAGATGTGAAGAGCCCTAATTACTATTTGTGAATTCTGCGTTTGATGTAGCTGATAGATACCAACGTTGCTCCTGTCTCACTTTCTACTTCCAGTGACTTTCCATCTGGTGCAACTCGTGCTGTACGTTCCCTCTGGTTTATGTGAGAACTGTGAAAGCAGTCATTGATTTTTGTAGGTTTAGTGCCAGAGCAATTTTAGATGGCACAAGGCTGATTTCCTTGACTTTCGCTTTCCTGCTCTTGATACTTCTGTGTCAAACTCAACACCTTTCCCAACACTATCCTCCTCCTCATAATAACAAAGTACTCAGCACCTCCTCCTCCTCACTAGCGCTGTCAGCAGGAGCCGTGGAAGGGTGCTACAGGCGACTGTGTTTGTTTTGACAGTGCCAACTTTCAAAAGAATCTGCTGAGTTAGTGGGAGGTCTCTCTGTGTTTGTGTTTCTAAGCATAATTGTTGAATCCCGTTTGGGGGATATTTCCCCACTGCACATCTCTTGAGCAGTCAGAATGGTAAAGTTAGAGCCTGGACTCCAGATCCCTTTTGCGTTACAATAGGCATCGTGGTAAAGAATTTGCTCATCTCCCAGACAGCGAATGACGTGGTGGGACTTTTCCAGGTCTTTCAATTAGTCTGTGATAATGGAATAAGTAGTGGGGAGATTATTTGCCTGCGCTATTGGAAAAAGTCTGCTGAAGGCTCCCTTCTGATTTTACATATGTGACCATTTATCACAGTAAAATGTCTAAGTAAATATGCACGATCCAATCAGGGAAACCAGGATCAGACCTTGAAGCAGGGCCATTGGGCTGCCAGCCATGGCATTCACAAACACACCGAAAGGCTGAAGTGATTTTTGCCTGAGTTAAAGGATATTGGTAAAGACAGATTCTCACATTTTATCTTTCAAGTGTCAGTGACACAAGGTGCCATGATTTATGACGTAGTGCCGGAACCCTTGATTAATTTTCTCACACTGTTGATGTGCAGAAGATGATGTACAAAGTGTTTTTCCTGAACATTTTATAAAATGTAGTAGGCAGGGAATGGACTAGCAAGAGACTGAAGTTCAGGCGATGGAACTGCCTGCTCAGGGAGAGCATGTTAAATCATCACATTAGTCCTCCAGCCTCCCTCTTATCCCACTCACAGGGCTTATCCCTCTTCTCTGACTGTACAGGGAGATCAGAGTCCTAACCCTGCTCCTCTGAACAGTGTCAGAGTTACATGTGTAGAGCGAATGCCTTCAGCAAAATCTCTGTGGTGCCGGAGACCATTTACATACAGCGAGCGAGGCTATTTAGGTAGGTGCCAACCTGAAAGCTCCTTATTTCTGAGCTCTTTGAGGACTCAGACCTTGCAAGATACCAAATGTAAGTGGATAAATGGCTTTTGCATGTGTAAGTCCAGCGGCCACTTCATACAGGTGATAGAAGCACTCAGGTAAAACGGAGACTGTGTCCAAACTCTTTTGGAATAAAATCCCATGTTTTAATCAGTGAATTTCCTGTGCTTATCTGCAGGCTATCGTGTCTTTTTATTTTGCAGCATGCCTGTTCAATTCATGAGGAATTCTTGTTTCATTTCCAAAATGCGGGGTAGGCAGTGAACTTAGCTTTAGAGCTATAAGTCTTTGTTTGCTCCACCTGAAAAAAAGTCCCACCTGATCTGTCCCTTTATATGTTACCACCCTGCCTACAGCTGAGATAGGGCTGTAGTGAGACAGAAAGTGTATCTGTGAGTGTATTGCTCAGTCTTATATTCCAAACAAAAATTAAATTGTCTTTGAACTTAAAACCACTTCTTTGAATAACTACTTTTTTTACATGGCACAACCATGTGCCACAGCTTATAACAAAAAATACATCTGCAGGGGGAACTTCAGTTTAGCCTGTGGGGATGGAATCTAGCTGTTTATCAATTTGTGCATACGGGAACGAACCTTGCAGTGGTTCTTCCCAAAAATAAAACTCGGGCATTTGCTGCTCCGGGAATTGTGGGCAGCTCCATGTGCAAGGGGCTGGCGAAGGGGAGGACTTCCAAGGGGAAAGTCTGCAGCTCAAAACTGGGTATTACCGGGGCTCAGCTCTGCACCTGGGCAGTGCGAAGGATGTGGAATGTGAGGGGTGAGGGGTTCACCGGTTCTTCCCTGTTGAAGTTTGATGGCAATCAAGTCTGTTCTAGTTTCGAGCCAGGGCTGTTCTCCCTCCTGACTTGCCCACTCCTGGGCATTTGACTGTTTGTGGTCTGATCATCTGTACAAACTCCTTGGAGACAACCAGACACGTTGGGCCAGAGGACATATATCTTTTGCTCTCTCCTTTTGTGCGCTGGAAGGATATTATTTTGAAAGTTGCACTATACACAACAGCCATTTCAGAGGGTGACTGCCAGCTCCTCTGCAAGCAGAAGAGAGCTTTGTGTGCAATTTAATAGAAAACAAGATGATTGTCTTTAATTAAATTATTTAATGCCATTTTTGAGAGAAATGTCTTTTTTCAAGACGTGAGCATTTTTGGGTTTTTTTTCAGTCTTGAATTTCTTCTTTCTCCTTGTAGTGCTCGTTTAACTGCTCTGTGTTTATGCTTCTGTGGAAGGGGGATAGCGTTTGTGTCTATAAGGTTTTGGGTGTGTGATGTGGCCCTATTTATAAAATATTCTGTGCACTGCCAATTGTAAGAATGATCTATAAGCCCCAAATATCTCTCGTTTTATTAATTTTGACATTTTTACAGTTGAAGATGGCTTCTCCTTTTTAATATTGGTCCTTCCCTTTCACAAGGTGAGCTGTGCTTCTGCTCTTTGAGGGAAATGGCCAGATTTGAATGGCAAAAAAGGACAGAGGAATTAGGAAGAGTGGCCAAATAAGCCAGGCACATGCACTGTGTTTTTCTTTCATGTTTCAGTCGTGAGTCACGCTGTGGTCCCCCTTTCCAGATGAGCTGACCGAGGCAGAAAGAAGAAAAGTAACTCCGATCGCATGATAAGCTAGAACTTGAGCAGGAATCCTATTAGTTCTTTTGTTTTAACATTAAACTACGTTGCCTTGACCTCAGCCCACAGATAGTGTTAACGTCCATGGCTATTGTCAGGCAGCTGTATGAATGTGTTGCAAAATTAAATAATGTGGCATTGTGCTGTATGACTAGCACTTACGCACTAAATTATCACAGCTCTCCCTGACCTTGGCAGCATCATAGGGTACATATTTTCAGAAAGATTAATTGTTCTCAGAAAAATTTCTTCGATGTTTTTAAAACACACTCGCTTCTCTCTAACCTTACCGATGCACAGTTCTTACCTCCTTGTACTGTTAGGATTTTAAAAACACCAGTCACAATACAATGCTAACTGAAGTCAATAAAAGGGCTCTTAGTGACTTCCATGCTCTGGTACTTTAAACTCAAATGAACCTATAGGATTTGGTCTTAAAATGGGAGAAAAAGACAAAGCTTTATGGACTTGAAAAGAAACTCTTCTAGCCGTGTTTTCAGATTCTTGGCCACTCTTCTCTAAGAGCAACAGGGCAGGACGACTCAGTGATTCTATTCCAAGGCTCAGCATCCACTGGCTAACTTGTAGTATTGTGGAGTCTTCTCAAGATTTGCTTGTAGTTCATGGCTGTAGTTCAGAACAGGAACAAAGGATGAGTTTGCGTATATTCATTAAGGCCGTATTCAGGGAGTTAGAAAGTCAGTAGAGAGAAGCAGAGCCTCCTTGTCTATACTGCCTGCTACGGATGGCTGCTGATGGTTTTGCTTCCCAGGCAGCACAGGAAGCCAAACGTGGCATCAGGAGATTTGAAATGCCTGAGGGAAAATCACTCGCAGACCAGCTGCACCTTTGGTCTCTGAGTTCCTGTAGGTTTCCACTTACCTAAGGACTGGTCATGGAATAGAGAGTTTTTCAGTGCTATGTTCCCTGTTGATGCATAAACCCAGCTGAAATGTCCATGCGTAGGGCACATAGGTGCTAAGGAATCAAAAGTATCATAGCATTTTTAATCCGTGTCACAATAAAGATGCCGTGCTTTGCACAGTTCTGGTCTCTGCATCTCAAGAACGGTGTGGTACAGTTAGAAATGGTCCAGAGGAAGGGTAAATAATGCAGATAAAGGGATGTAGGCCTCACAAATTTGAGGAGAAACTAGAGAAGCTGTTACTCCTGTTTGAAAAAGGCTGAGAAGGGGAAAGGACGATGTTTTACAAAGCTAGTGGATGGTGATGTGAAAGCAGAAGGACAATCCGTCAAATCCTGCAGTACGAGAGCTAGGAGGCATTCTGTGTTTGGTAAGAGATTGTCTGAAAATAGATAAAAGGATGGAACTTATTTACAAAGCCATTAGTGAACTGGGATGCAATGGCAGTTGTGGGAACAAACTAACAAACTATGGATACAAAGCCTGATACTGAGGGGGTCAGGCACAGATGCCACATGCAGTAATATCCCTGATGCAGTCACCCCAGTAATATCCCTGATCCAATCACTACAAGTGCTGTGGGGATGTGAATGGTGTGGAGGACCAGCAGCTGGTTGGGCTTCTATGCTCTCCCCTCCATCTAACAAGGATGTTTTTTAAACCAAGAAGTTGGTGGCTTGGGGGCTGTTTTTCTTCATTTGTTTTTCACAGACTGTTTATTTAACTTGTAGGACCTACTGGCATAACTGACTGTAAGGGACGAACAGGTTTAAAAATTACATGAAATCAAAGATTCAACATGAATGTAGATAATGATAATGGTCTCTGCATATATATATGTACACACACACATATATTTATTTGTTTAAATGAAGGGATGTAAACTATCACAGTGGGTGCATGCGCAAGCTGTAAGATGTTTCTGTTAAGAACCTCGGGTCCCTGCAAGAAGTTAGGCTGTTATTGTTCATTACAGTCCTTCCTGTGTGTTGCTCTGAACCATGACCTGTTGTCTACTGTCAAAACCAGAATGGATCGTTGGTCTGACCTAGTGCAGTAATCCCGAGGTTTATATCTTTGTTAATTAAGAAATCCTTTGGACTGGTCATCTTGTGAAGAGAGAGATAAAAAAGGAGGATTGAATCATTTAAACAAGTTATTAATTTAACCTTAAACACAAATGAATGGAAAATATATACTTGTAGCCTTTTCTTGGAGATAGTTTTCCAGTGCAGTGTAACAGAAACAGATTAACTGCAGTGTTTATTCAGTGTGAAAAAGCAGTTCCAAGAGCCCCAGGTGCTTACCAAGTCCATAATTGTACCTCCTTAAATACTTTCATTACTTGGAAGTACAATAAGAGAAGCACAGACACATGCTTTCTATTTTCTTGTCAACAAAACACCTCCAAGAAATTAAACTCTATTTTCTCTAGAAATTTTCAGCAAGATTTCCCCCTCCACACACTTTAAGAGGAGGGGAGGAATGTCTCAGAGATGATGGCAGAAGAACACTCCCTTGGAGGAATTTTTACGTGTGCAGAAAAAGGGACTTAACTGAAACAGTGATAGTCACTTTTATTCAAGTTTCATTAGATTGTGGAGACCATTAAAGGCTGCAGGACTGAAACACAGATCTTGAGTCTGTGTCCTACCAACATAATAGCAAATAAAAGAGATGTTGTTTTCTGTAGAGTTCGGCTGCACTGCTGTGCTCACAGCAGAGCTGGACTGAACAGGAGATCGTTTACTCCCCCCAATCTCCAAAGCCATCAGTCCTCAGGTACACAGCAACGACAGCTCGGAGGATGGCTTCTGTACTAATGCACGCGTAATGCTTTATCTGTCACTGTGGCTTTGTCTCAGCTCTTCCTTCTCTCTCTGCCTGTTGACTGACCTATATTGGCCATGGCCAAATAACTTCTGTCGTTTGTCCTCTCTCCTATGCCAGAGAGAATCACAGAATCATAGAACAGCCCACTTTGGAAGGGACCTTGAAAAGATCATCTGGTCCAGCCTTTGGTGGGAAAGGGAGCCTAGCTGAGATTATCTAGCATCCTGTCCTACTGCATCTCGAAAACCCCCAGTGATGGGGACTCTACCATGTCCCTGGGGAGGTTGTTCGGTGAATGACTGCTCTCACTAAGATTTTCTTATATTGAGGTGAAACTTTTCCTGATGCAACTTGCACACATTGCCCCTCTGACTTCTCCCTCTGGCTCCTTGTGTAGAGAGAACCTCTGTTCTCCCTGTAGTTGCCCTTTCAGTACCGGAATACTGTGATCAGGTCCCCCCCAAGCCTCCATTTCTCCAGGGAGAAGAGACCTAACTCTGCTGTTCCTGAGAGGGCACATTCTCCACCCCTTTGATCATCTTTATAGCCCTTTGTCTCTCCATGTCTTGTTTGAATTGCGGGGACCAGAACTGGCCACAGTACCCCCTAGGTGTGGCCTGACAAGCACCGAGTAGAGGAGGACGATCCTGTCTCTGTTAGTAATGCCCTTGTGGATGCAATTTGGGATTGAAGTTATCCTTCTTCCTTGTGTTTACGTCCCGGGGTGTCTCTCCCCTTCAGCTAAGGAAAGAAATACTAACTTTGGGTGAAATACTACCTTGGAGTGAAATACTAACTTGGAGTGCAGTTGAAGTGTTCCTTCTAAATGCATAATGGTAAAATTGGGCATCATTGAATAACCTCAGGTCATTTGCGGATAAGCCGTGGTGTAATCGGATCCTCAGCACTATCCAGGCCTTATTGTTCAAAGACTATGGGCTGGAGTTTTGCTTTGAGGGTTTTATGTTTTGAGGAATGCTTTTGTCAAATAGAGCTCTGTGTTTCTGAGCTTCTCCCTTCTGAATGCCAGCCATATGTAGTCTAACCCAGCTCTCTGGGGAAAGATGCGTGGCGGGTGAGATTCCTTTTTCATATCAGTCAAAAAAAAATTGCATCAGAACACAAGTGTAGCGAGAATTGCTCATCTCACAGTGAAAACAAGCCTGTACAGTTACACGAAATTTGGTCTTGAGAAAAGTAGTCTGAATATTTTATTTATTCCCCTCATATCCGTTTATGTCTCAAGTCTTGATTATATATCTAAAAAGTATTTCCCTCATCTTTTTTAGGAGAGGTTGCTGTGTGCTGTGTTGTCTCTCTCCAACTAGTTTCGTATGGCACTAACCTGTGGTAATGAAAAACTTGTTCAGTGGTAGGTGAAAGAATGATATCTATCCAATGGTCCTAGTAAGAATTCAGTTGTATTATTATATGATGCTTGGCGAGACAGTGAACAATACACACCAGAAATCTTAAAATTCCCTGGAGGGGGGAGGTCTTTCTCTCAGAGGAACTTGGTTCAGAGTTATTCCGCACAGCGATGTTCCCCGGGCATTTGTGAGGAGCCACCTCTCTTCCTCGGTACCCGCGGAGCCTGGCACGCTGTGATACTCTCCAGTCAGAGACCTGGGAATGCAGAGTGTGAGAAGACACTTGCCAGTTTCATTCCCCTGAATCCAACAGCCTTTTTTAACAGCAGAAGAAAGTCTGCGTTTCCGTATCAGTGTAATAGTTTGCCTGTAGATCCCATCCTTTCTATCACAAAGAAATCATTTTATCGTGCTGTGTAATTAATACGCATGTACAGCGTGGCAACCATTTTCCTGTAGACCGCTTATTTTGCCTGTAAATTACAGGAAATCCTATACAATACACCTGGGAGCCCTGCAGCTTGAAATTAGAATACAAACCGTCCCCACCTCCTCATGCCTGACCAGCTTACCAGTCAAATTGCAAAACTCCTTTTTGTTTCGATGTGTAATAAATTCTGACAGTGACAAACTCGCTTCTATTCAGCTTAAAATTAATACTGGTTTTAATTCCAAAATGAAGACGGTTTATGGCTCACCAAATTACTACAAAGGGATGAAACTGCACGGAGGTTTCCAGTCATGGGTTTTGTTCTGACACACATGGCAACATATAAATTTGTAACAAAATCCCTGCCGTTTAAGGTATATTGGCAGTAAAATCGATGGCCAAGCCTTAGTTCTGTGTGATGTCACATCTCTATGAGCACTGAGATGGTATTAAAAAAGCAACAGCTGTTACTTGTTGTAGACACGTGGACTTTCTTTAAAGGGAAGTTCCATATTTTCCCTTCCTTGCTGGCACTCTGTGAAGCTCCGTGACAAAAGAGCCTGCCAGGAAAACAGTTGTGCCGACTCTCAGGGCACAGAGACCACCAGTCCTTATTAGTTTGCTGCAGGCTAATTACCCTGTGTTACCTTCAATCCATGTATTTTGGGGGGGGGGGGGGGGGGGGTGTGGACAGAGGATTTTCCACCAGCAGGGGTTGCAGAACATACCTCCAACCTCTTGATGGTTTGTGACCTCCATGCTGCAAAATGTGCAGCTTTCTCTCTTGTTGTTGGATAAATACTCCAGCTCAGGAAGGGAGCAGGAGTTTGGGGAGAAAATAGCTTGTAGCTCTGTAGTCCTCTGCGGGCTGCTGACGGCTGTGGTGAAAGCTGCTTCCCCAGAGCGCTCTGCCAGACATAATCACATCCCTACAGGTGAGCGAGGTAATTCAGTCTCTTTGAAGCTCTCTCCTGGCTCTGGCTCCTTCTCTCTTAAACCGGGAATGGCAATTACCTCTGTTTATTAGCAAGCATCAGAGACTATGAAATTTCCGTCACTAAGAGGACCCGTTAAAAACAGAAGCAGGCCAAATCCTGCTCTCCTTTTCAGCAGGCTAGATGGAGTTGAACGTTGTATAGCTGTTTAGCTGCCCTGAAGTTTGACAATGCAATTCAAGAAACATGTTGTCCCAAAAGCATAGGAAGAGTAAGTTTGTGTGCAGCTTTTCTTGGTAGCTGTTTGCTGGGAGCAGTCCCACTCAGTATTCCTCCTAGTGGTGGCTGGTCGATTTGGGTGAGGAAGCCTGGAAAAAATGAAGTCTTACTAGCTAACCCAACTGTGTATTTTCTACTATTGTATTTTAACTTCTCTCCATCAAAGGTACCCTCCTGGCCCCGGGCACTTTAGCAAGATGTTATTTGCAAGGTTTGAAAAGGAGTTTATAAACATATAGGACCTCAGCTGTATGGGAAGATCTGCTCAGGTCTAGGCTTCATCAGTGTCTCAGAAAATCAGAACTACCAAATGCTGTTTCTTCTGATGCACTGGTGTCATTGGAAGCTGTTTCTTTAAAGCTATGATGTCACTGTGGGGAAATATGATGTCAGGGCTGTAAAAGAAGGAAATAAAACTTGCTAAAATTCCTTTTTGCGTTTGGAAGTTTCTGTTTTCCATTGAACAGAAAATATTCTGTTCTTTTCCCTGTGACCTTCACCTTCTTTACAAGTACTCCTGCCAAGAGTGCTAAGGGTACACAGGAACCACCATTCCCCTTCTCCCTGTGGGAATATAGCTACCTTTTATTACTTGAACTAGTTCGTTCTTTAATGGTTTTGCAGTAAAAGTTAAAAAAAAAGAGTGTGAGAGAGAAGAATAAAGTGGACTTTTTAACTGCTACAAGAGGTATTAAATAGTCCACCAACCTCTGGAATCACTTCTCGTTTTCCATGAAGCTGGCTGAGGAGTGTTATGGAGTTTTTTGAGTAAAATTTATTGGAACTTCACAGTAGGACTACAAAAATGTGGATACTCTGATTGTCTGTATTTAATAAGACTCAAGACTCCTGGCTCTACTTCACTTTAAAGTCTTATTGCCCCTTAAATATTCTCCAGGATTTGAGTCTATCATTTAAAAACAATCATTCACATGAGTATCATTTTGTTTTATCCTACAGCGCACTGTGTACCTTTTGTATTTACTCAGCTCCATGAAATTACGCTGCTTCTTGCAGGGTCTTCTGATGATGTCATGGGTGACTTGTGTCCTTTTCATAGATCATTTGTTCAAAAACCTGGGAAATCAAAAGTGAGTTTAAATCAACAAGTTAAGAGATCTGGAGCATGACTATGTATCTACAAGTTTGATTGGGGTGGGTAGTTGCTAAAAGGTAAATTGTGGTTTGGCTTTCAGCTACTTCTTCCTCTTCTGGTTAATGGTGTAGTCACTAGATTTCGGTTTTGGGACCGTTTCCATGCTTTGACATGACAATGGCTCTGAGCTCCAACCGTGAGTGAGCGAAGCAATTAGGAACAGATGAAATGACTCAAGCTCCCATGAGGCTTAAACTGGGCCTGTTCTTAGGAGTTTAAGTTTGTTGAACTTCAATCTTTTCCTTTATTTCCTGTCCATGTTTTTTTTCTTACTGGCTAATACTCTCTTCTATGGAGTTCTGCCACTGGTTCTGCCCCTGGAAGCAGGGATATTTAAAACAGTACGGAATAAGAAGTAAGTGAAATGAGAACTGCGGACAAGCCACTTTTTGTATGTCTGAGTGTCCCAAATAAATATTGATATTTCCTGAGCTTATCTGTACCAAATTCAAAGCCTTTTGGTCTTGTCCTTTGCTAAGTCTTATGCTCCCTTGGTAATGCTGAAAATGGACTAATGTTTAATAATCTTTTACTCTGTCTTTACTTGTTCTGTCTGAAGACTTAATTCAGACATGGGCTTGACACACCTCTGTGGAAAAGCTGGTGAAGTCAAAGGTATGCCTGCATCCAGCACCATGATATACCCTGTTTTGGGGTGTTGGGAGTTTGAATCACAGGTCTGGAGCTTAGCTGGGCTCTGCATGGTGCTTAGAGCCCCACCAGACCTCCTCCACTTAGCGAGTACAGTTTACAGCCAATTACTCGGGAACTAACAAGATCCACTTCCTTAGGAGGCATGTTCTCTCCAAGGTGGAACCAAGTTTTACAATGGTGTGTTTGAAGCAGTTTCTCTGAGCAGTTTTTTAAGCCCTCTCCTAAGCTTCTCTGATTTGACTTTTTTGATCGATGAAGGCTCTCTTTTGCTCGTGTGTCCATCTTCTTCCTGTCAGAGTACTCTTGCTTAGTCCCACACAACATTCCTGTCTCATGTTGCTGATGAGGCCACATACTCAATCTGTTACCCTACCCAAAAATTTCACTGAGTGTTGAATCCAGTCCTGGATTGTGTTTGACCAAGGAAGAGAAATTAGCAATTACTGACAGAAAAAAAACCTGAGACATGGAGTGCATCTGTTTAAGAGTGGTTCAGTGTTTGGTAAACCTTGTTCTCAGACAGGGTGTTTTGGTAATGTTTTAGAGCTTCTTTGATGATGCTGTGAATGTCAGATTAAAAGGACAAGTAAAACAAATATTTTTTTATGTGTTACTGGTTAGATTATCTTGTTTAAAATAAGACTTTTATCATCTAGCTGTTTTTTTTAACCAGACTATAAATGCCAGAGGCTCAGCAAGCTTGGTAGTTCTGGTAGTTGAAAGAATCATGATAGGAGTGGGTATTTCCAACCTCGCACGACTCTAATTAAGAGTAATTCTCAGTAATGGACTTTGGCTGCAGGCTAAATAAATACCACTCCTGAATATTTTTCTTAAATCATGCAGGATTGTGTTAATTGAAACTCTCATGTCGTCTTCTAGATTGAATCCAACTTTGTGTTCTCCAATTTCTGTCTTGTGTGTGTTGCTGAAGTGCATCTGCACTGCCATGGCAGTGTAATTAAAGGCATGACTGTATCACCTTTCAGACCTTGTTTTGCAGTGGTCACGTATTGCCTGGCCCCAAAAAACTGTCTTTGAGCTAAAACATGGCATGCAAAGTTGCTGCAAAAAATAAGATCTTTGTTTTATCAATTGAAAAATAGTTCTCTCTGGTTATTCTGGGGTATTTGGCTACAGCTCTAACTACTGCAGAATTTCAGGCAGAGGACAGGAACGAAATCTGTTTAATATTAATATCACTCTGTAACTTTCAGAGGATTGAATTTGTAGGCCTTCGGATTTTCCTGAGGCTTCTTTTTGCGGTTTATTTCTCAAGAAGGGGAGGAGGTAGAATGACTGAAACCTAGGTTTGACTGAAAGACTTTGAATGGCAAGCTGGGAGGAGAGAGACACTGAGTCCAGCTCCTAGCTCCTGTGACATTGCAGGTAGAGCTGTTGTTTCTCTCTCCTTCTTTTCTTGAATGAATTTTATCTTCACTGTATTGTTGCTGAGCATCCGAAAAGGACACAACTTGCAATATGTTGCTGGCCAAGCACGAGGAAACAAGGAAACTCGGAGGTGGAGAAGGCCATGACAGAAAGGCAGCGATGCCAACTTTTGCTCTGCAAAGTGCACCCAAGTGTGCATGTACAGAAAGTTGGAGATTTGGGGGAACAAAATGGAAGGAAGGAACAACTACTTTTGCCAAGCAAGAGAGGACAAATCCACCAGGAAATAAGCAACATTCTCAGGTTTCTGGTGTTGTTGCCAATAGCAGAGGGGGGAAAAAAAAAACATAACGCAGAAATAAAGGACAGACCTTAAGTATGCTTAGCACAGGATTCGTAGAAAAAAAGGGATTAGGATCAGGTTTTCAAAGGCATAGGCCCTGTGTTCCCCACCTCACTTTTGCAGGCACACACGTTGCTCCACAGCCATCGGGAAATGCACATGCAGACCCCCTTTTGTGCTTACAGGACCAGTGCTAGGCTGCACATGGATTGCTTGCCAGCCTAGAATAGCTCCTGCACTTCACTGTCTGCCATCTTGGTGTCTGTAAAAATTCTGGAGGCAGGTTTTGCTCCCAGGAGCCTGTCTCTTTTGTGCTCTTTCAGAAGAGCAAATCCGAGGAGTGGTTTGGTCTCTGAGGAGGTTCTAGCGGCACAGGAAAACAAATGCAAGTCAACCATTGACTCATATTTGATCAGAAGGTGGGCTTATTTTTTATTATTATTATTTTTAATACAGTTTAATTATACTGGTGGTTCAGTAACCAGTGGCTTGAAAATTAACTGAATTATGAAAGCTGAAATGTTGCTGGCAGCAGCAGTTAATGACAAGGTCACCACCACTGTCAGATTCAAAAGAAATGTCACACTTGAATGAGGCTGAGATGGCTGCACTGTCCCATGGTTCCAGGTAGAGAAAATGAGGCAAGGGCTCCTTGGGTACTGTTTTATCCCATGTTTGAATCTAATGCATTCTTTTTTCAGCTCATTTTGGTTCTGCTGTTGTTCCCTCAACATATGGAGTCCCTAGATATTAAGCCGTAACATGGAAACTTTGGGGGCTGGGAATTACAGATCATGAATAGATTGAAAAGTCCCACTAAATGCTCCCCTGGGTTGTTTGTGTAAAGATTAATTTTTGTTGTTTCTGCCTTTTACAAAAAGCAAGCGAGTCTAGAGTTATTTTTGTCTTAGAGGCTGTAACAGGGATCAGACTTTTAGCATGCCCTGTACACTAGCGCACACAGATGCATGGAGATGCATTTCAGGAACTGACTCAAAAAGGTGTTGTTAATTGAAAAGGGGAAATGTAAGAGATCTTGTTGGACACAGAGGAAAAATTAACTGTTAAGACTTAATGTTTGCAGACTACTTAATTTAAAGCCCCGATTTTATAATTTAGTGTAAATCAAACCAGAAGGTATTGCACTTGACCCTGTGCTGCTGAAGTCAGTGAGAGCAGGATTAGTCCTGCACTTGTTCAGCTGGTGACAGAGTGACTAGATGGGAAGGTTACTCAGACCCTACTCTTCTTGTGAGCTTGCTGTTCAAGCTACACTCTAGGGCTGCAATTAAGCAGGACTGTATTTGTCTGTCTTGTGTGGTTTTGATAAAATGAGTAAGTGGCATGTTTAGGAAAAGGAGAGTCTTTTCACAACTGACTCAAAACTGAACCTCAGCCATAATTAGGACGCACACCTTGTTGGGAATACACTGGAGCAGTAACCCAGCCCGAGTGAATGTCTGATAGCTCCCTAAGCTGCTTCCGCACAGAAGCCAACGAGCTGCTTTCACTGGCCATTTAAGTTACCGGCAGATAGGTGGTAACAATCAACTGGAGGGCCTTAAAACCTTGAAACCCATGCCAGCTCTTTGCAGAGGGAATGTATCTCTGCTGTTAGACTGAAAGAGGTCAATGCACTTCACTTTTCTTCCCCCTCCTCCCACCACAAAGTCTGATTTGTTTGAAGCCCTCTGTGAAGCTGCGATACATCTGACAGCCTGTGTCAAACTCCCCAGCCCCTCTCCCCAGCCGTTTTTGGGACACCAGCAGAGAGGCAGATGTTATCAAGACCTCTCCGGGTGAGTGTGAGTGAGCACGAGGCACCCAGAGGGAATGCTGCAGCAGGATCTCACCGTGAATTTGGAAAGGTCTAAGTAGCTTACTATAGGCCCTGAAGAAGGAGCAGAGAAAATGGTCAGTGAGGATGAAAAGTAATATCAAGGGTTAGGGAAAGAGATGAGCAGTGACTTTGGAGGGGAGGAGAGGCTATGGGAAACACGTGGCAGAATAATGATAATACAATAACATATTTTAGGTACAGCAGACGGAAGAAGAGCATATTTTGAATAGAAAAAAAAGTCTAAGGCTTGGAGGTGAAATGTTTAAACTTTAGAAATTTTTGCTATTTGTTGCTGAGAACTCCAGAGGTGAATGTTCAAGGCAACCTTAGCTGAATTCGTTGTTGCACCTCAACATCCTGCTAAAACCATTGAGATTTCTACTCTGAAGATGCTGCTTGTTTACATACTTCTTTGCGTGTCGCTGTGCTACGGTTAGAGCAGACAGTGGAGGTTTTCAATCTTCTGGGTACTGTGCAGAATTTTTCCAAACTGGGCGTGCCTCGGAAACTCATTTATCAGTATGCCAGGATTGACGTGGGTGTGCATTTACTGCCACCTATTTCCATGTTTCCATTACTTGCAGTGGGAGAGAGGAAGGTCAGGATGATTAGAAGACTGTGTGCTGTAGAAAGGGAGCCAGACAAAATAATAAAAGATATTTTTACTCTGATAATAGTAATAATAATATTTATTAATAACGACCAAATGTTTAGCTGAAGTCTTGTTACTGTTGGGTAGGACAATTGCATTTACTCTTCACGTAAACTACTTGGGTTACTGCTAACTGTTCATTATGTATCTTAGAGGTCTGAATATTTCCGTCTACAATGTTAAAAACACACATTTGTGTTTTTATAATCATAGCTAAACTGCAGAGCAAGGGTAGGAGTGTTCCCTATGAATTTGAGAGCCCCAGCATTTCAAGAATGCAGCCATTTCTTTCAGTGGACAAATGCATTTAAAACTGTGACGGTCTTCTTTGTCGCTACTTGTTTCCTTACCCATTTTTGTAGTTCCAGCTTAATCTAGATTTTCTCTGAGCTTTTGCAAGCAGGAGCTATTGCTGTAAGCTGAGAAGCGTTAGAAGCTGCCTCTTGTAGGATAAAAAAGTGCATCTTCAGGTAAAGAATTTGGAAGATTTGGCCTCATAAATTGTTTTTATCTGAACTCTATGGTCCACACAAACCAATATTTTTTCATGTTCACTTACTCTCAAGACAGGTATATGGTTGCAGTTCTCAAGCTTATGAAGGAAACACAGTATATGGTGCACTGAAAAGGGCTATAGCAGAGGCAAACAAATCCAAACCATGTGTACGGGCATATATGTGTGTATATGTGTAAGCCTGTATGTCCGTTGAGATATTTCGGCTTCTGAACCTGTGTTCTTTCACGAGGGGTTCAAATTTGGTCAAATCACAACGTGAAGTGTGGAAGGTGAGCTTGACTTCAGCTGTAAATGGTATCTGCGTGTCTGGCAATTGCCAAATACATCAGAGAGCTTTCTCTGCTTGAAATCAGCTCTCTTCTTCCTAATGGACGGGGAGCTAGAAATCACGATAAGAACCCCTTCCACTCCTGAGTTTTTATGGGTAGTCTCTCCATAGTTAATAAATGAGTTGGGCTTGATGGAAGCGTGTTACAGTGTTTTGGTTTCCAGTTCGCTCGGGGCCTGGGGCTGCATTCTTCTCGCTCCCTAGACTCCCCTTGAACTAAATGGGAGGTGTGGGTGAACAAGATCAGACCCCTCGTCTGCAGACACTGAAGCCACATGCAGCCTCCTGTGACCTCCCTCGCTTTCCGCAAACACTAAATTCATTGCTGGCTTAAAAAAAAAGTGAGGCACTTCAGCTTCTTTTCAAAATAGAGAGAAACAATGGGGCACACTGTAGTGAGTTCCAAGTCTTTTATCTTTCTACAGATTCAACCACAGTATTGATTCTTTATTGACCTAAACTGTCCTAAGCGTGGCTGTGGTTTTTTCTCATATAGTCTATGGGAGAGTTAAGGCAGCTACTACTTTAATATTGATTTTTGTGAAAAAGGTGCAGGAAAGGGGGCAATTTGTGTCTGCAGTTGCTCTTCACTATAAAAGATACCATTGTTAGGAGCTTATAGCATTATATCAAGGGTCTTAATCTGTAGCAATCTTTTTTTACAACTTAGAAATAGGCTTGGGCAAATGTGTTATTGGTGTTAATGATATTTTGAAGTGAAGAAAATTTGTCAGCCTTTCCAAGTAAAATGCTCAAGTTAACCATTTGAGAACTTGACAGGTTTGTTACATCTCTTTGCAGGAATTATGTCATTTGTTCCTCTGGAAAGATTAAAAAAAAAAAAAAAGAAAGTAAAAAGAATGTCCGTTTGAATAAACAATGATAATAATGTTATCTGAATAAATCTTTAATAAATTGAAATTATTACTGCAGGCTTAAATAAGCGATAAGTTTTGACAAGAAGGGCATTACCATCTAATTAGAATTTCTTCATGAAAGAGAAGGGCAAGGGCCAACCTGTGAGCCATCTAAACCACAGTAATAGAGTGATCCCCTCTGCAGACTAAAGAAGGAGCCATCAGACAACACTAAAACACAGACAGCGTGCTGAAAATTGCAGCTGAACCCCTGATTCACACAGATACACAATCTTAATTGTTACGAAAACTCGCGGAGCAGTCTGAGAAGCGCGTGGCGGAACAGGCTTGGCTGAACGGATGATGCGGGAGTCCTGTGCCAGATACTGTGTGGTGTTCCTAAAGGTTTCTTTAATTACCTGTTAGTTGCTCCTGTACCTAAGTTTCCTATTGGCAAAGTGTTTGGAGTAAGGGTCTGCATCAGCATTTGCAAACAGGTGTAAAGATAAAACTGATACATAAATTGCTTTCTTCCTGTGGCCACCTGGTTTGCTAAGAATGCTTAAGAAATTCCAAGGCAACCCCCATTAGCTGCTGCATTGGTGTAGATCTTGTATATCCTGCTGTTAGTCTGATCCACTGTGTTGAGTTGCAAGGAGCTGTGCCTGCTGAAACACACGGCTTTTTTCATACAAGCCATGGGAAAAGCTACGTACACTAAGTGGAGTAAGGCAGAAGTATCCACATGCCCGCACCATGTATTTATTCCTCTAATATTTACTATTTAATTTTTTTCCTTACAGAGGATCAATAAATAGAAAAATCATTGTCTCGTAATGTTCGTAATCTTTCTGAACATTTGATTTGTTTGGCAAATAAGGTTGACTTGTTTAAAACCTCCACTGGCTGCATTTATTCCACAGACGGCAGAAGATTTTGATTGTAATGATCTGCCAGAATTAAGAAAGTGACATAACTCTTGCTTGTCTTAGGTAACTTGGATTTGAAAATACACTCTCCACAAATCAAGTCTCTTGTGTATATACACATAGTTTTGTTTTGCATGTATATATAAAATATTATATTTTAAAACTGTTAATCTAGGCCCTCTTTTGCATGTAGTTATGATATATGTTTATTCATATGCACCTGACTACATATGACTATTTTTTTTCCCCCATTAGAATCATGTCTCATTTAGCATTCAGGATATTTTAAGGATGAAACAACACTGTGCAAGAGAGATGGGCATTGCTCTTAATCCTCGTCAAAAATCAGTCAGTTGTTTTCAGCTCTTGCTTTCTAGGCCTGGATCATTCTTGGTCGCCCTGTGGAGATGAGCACAAAAACCTGGGAAGCTTGTAGGCAGTCAGAGAACACCCAGCCCCAGCAGGGGATGCAGGGAAGGGACCCCATGCTCTGCCAGAATGGTGCGTACACAGACTTGAAGGAAGGAAAAACATCACTGTGGTTCAGAGCTATTCACAACAAAGATAAGGCTGTGGACAAAGTAATGACTTATCCTCTCTTCTTTGTCTTTTGAAAACAGCTCAGCACGTACGGAATTATCCCAGCCCAGTTCAGCTGGTGGCACGTGTAGGGCAGGTAACCTCTGAGCGCAAACTCTTAAACTTCCTGGTGTGCCCGGCCGTGCTGGTGGCACACAACCTTAGTGACAGGGAGGGCTACTCTCTCACCTACTCCCCATCTTTGTTTCCCATAAATATGTCACATCTCACTTTGTCTCACAGGACTCTCGGAAAGCTAAAAATAGAGACGACACATATGGATGTATGCTGGGGATATGGCTGATTTTAGTTTCCATTCCTTTCTGTCACAAGGACTAAGCAGCCTTTTGCCTTCACAAGTAGGCTGGGGCCATCCGTTCTTGGCATAAATGAGGTTTGTTTGGTAAAAACTGTGCACGGAAAGGTCCTTAAAAGAGAGATGTTCAGTTGAAGTAATTGAAGATGCCCTAGGGTTGTTGTACACACAGGTTGTAAATTTGCCTAGGTGTTGCTGCTCTCATGCAGCCTTTCATGCTTATTTGATCATTTTGTATGTAATTCCCGATAACGTGTCAGCACTGTAACTAATACAGCTTCGCGTCTTTTCCCGCTCGTGCCACCAAGCTGAACAAGTAGGATGAGGTTACAGTAAACAAGAGGGAGATTACTAGAGAGAGAGAGATATTTTAAGTGTGCAAACCCCAAGAGCAACAGAGCATCTGAGACACAAGAAGCTCCCTATGAGAAGAATGCTCAGAGCACAAAGCTCTATCCCCGCTCGGCAAAAATACGTACAGACAAAAATGACTCACTATGTGAGTCAGAGAGAGGAGGTTTTATTTACACCACAGAAGTTGGAAATAACATTTCCACTGATTCTATTCTGTTCAGCAATTGTGGGTATAAGCAAAAGGCTGTTAACACTTCTGTATGAATCAAATTTTTAAAAATCACTCCGCCCTTCAATCAGAACTGTTTTCTCACTTATGTGAATTAACCTACAGAACTGGCACATGAAATAATTTGTTTCTGTATCTATTACTGAATATGTTTTGGCCTGGATCCGTAAAAGCATTTAGGAGCCTGAGTTGCACTGAAATCACTGAACAGGGGGTGAAAAAAAAGTGTGTTATTCCTGGTTATTACAAGGAACTAGAGCACACTGCTGTTGTCTCTGGGCAAATTTCAGGCTATGACTCCATGGCCAGGCTCTATGACTGTGCCGGGGCTCTTCCTGGCCAGTGAAGGGAGGCATCTGCTCTGGCATTTGCGAAATCCAGTTCCTGGAGGTCCTTGTGTGCTGGGCATCGCACCGTGTATGCTCCATCAGGGGAGCAAAGCTGGTAGAAGAGAATTGGCATGTAGTGTGACTGTGATGAGCTATCAGGGGACTGAAGTACCCTGGTAGAAAATACACCCGGTTACTTTGAGAGGGGAATGGAACTGAAATGTATTCAGTTTTTACAATGTAGATAAATTTCTGGTAGAAAGAAGCTGGTTTTCGTGAATTTTTTCCTCTAGTAAAACATCTGAGCTGCTGAAAAATACTTGTTGCCATCCCTATCATCCTTTCATACCCTACAGCTGCCAAGATGATTTCGTGATCATCTGTACAGGTGGTGAAGTCTCCTTCACCTCCGAGCTCCTCTAACCCTCTGTAAGAGAGTGTCACCAGGAATTTGTTGTTGGAGTTTGTGACATGCAGGACTTTGCATGTTCGTTGGTGGAACGTGGTGTCTTTTTTCCTCTTTTGACACATAGGGACTCTTGACAATTATTTTTTCTAAACAAAATATGATATTTGGGGGCAAATATTTTGGATGTGTTAAGATGCCAAGTGTAAAGAATGGGTGAAAAGGTGTGATGTCTACAAACAGAGCCAGCCCACAAAACGGGTAGTCATGAGAATGGCCACGGTAAATATGACACTGCTGAAACTGTCTTAGCTCCCAACAATCCTCACGTGCCAGCAGTGCCAAGTTAACCTTAATTGTGTGCTGTTTAACTTGGCTGTAAGCTAGTCACCCTTTTTGTAACTTGGCTCTGACGGTAGGTATCGCGCCTTTCAATTACTGACCTTTCTTGTCTAAGTTGTTTTTTTAATACATATTAAATATTTTTGATCTAGTTTAATTTCCTGGGGCTTTTTACAGTAGAAAATATTACAGAAAATATTTCTGTTGGTAAAAAGACATTTTAATATGAAATATCTTACATTCTCAATGGCTAGACAGGTCAACGGTTTTTAAAACCTGATTCTTTTTGAAGGAGGTAGTGCCGGCAGAACCCACTAAAATTTGATGTGCTGAGGGGTATTTTGTGCATCCATTGGCAAAGGGACCGGGAATGCAACTTTGCTGCAGTTCTTAAATAAGAAAAATATTTAAACTCTAATAACCAATCAATATTTTTTCTTACTATACTTTCAGTGTCATACTTCTTAACAGTGGCTTTAATATGTCAAGAAGTTACCACGATCCTCTGAAATTCCAAGAAGATAAAGTATTTCTCTGTTTGAAGGTAGCATATTAAAACTGTGTCCCATTTAACTGCCTTTTCTGACAGTTTTATCTGTACATTATATGTAATGGAAGTATTAGAAATGCTGGCTAACAGGAGGGTTTTATCAGTTTTGCAGATCCAGTAACTCAAGGTGTATCGCTATCCGGAGCAGCAGTGGCACACACAATCTTGGGACTTGGCCCAGTTCTTACAAAATTCAATTGAAGGGCTTCTGTTGTCGTCGGTAGATCAGATCTTTCATGATGAGCACGAGGAGTAATTATTTTCTGCATGTGGGGTGTCTCATCAGGAATTACACAGTTGTGAGTTCGTTTGTTGTAGTGGTGAAGTTCGCACCTGAGCTTCCATTGTAACTCCGCTTTTTATCTCGCACTTTAAAATCTTCAGAAGTGCCACACTGGGCCAAGGGGAGCAAGGTTTTTTGTTTTCTGGGGTTTTTTTTATCCGGTGAGATACAGGTTAGGTGGTCTTGGAACAGTTCCCACTAAAGCAGGGGACAGTATTACAAAATCCACTACCATTTGTACTAATTAGCGACTCTGCTGACAGCCTCTGGTGAGTAACTCATTACTGTCTATTTGTGTGCTTGGCTTATAAATCCCCTAACAGCCAGACTGTGTGCACTGTTGTAGGACAATATTGTTGTGGTATAAGACCTTTTTCCCGAGCATTAGCATGTCTCCTCCTTTCTCCTTGCATAGTGCTCGAAGTATAAGTAGGTCAGTGGCATGGAGACGCAGCCCCTAAGTAAGAAGGGCTTCCAGTATTTCTTTTTTTCCCCCTCGTTTGGTTCTGAAGTAGAGATGAATAAAATCTGTTCGTTTCTGGCACCGCTCTTGCTGATGCTGCTTGTTTCTCAGTGCATTTTAAATTTTCTCTGATTCGACCTTCACCCTTGCTTGTGGGCATGATATCACATATTTTAGCATGCTTTTTTTTTCTTCCCTCCATATCTATGTTAGTCAGGCCTGTTGGAATTTTGAAGTACTTTTGCCACAATTCAACAAGAATGTTCTTTTTCAATTTCTGTAGGTAGATTCTGCTATTCAGTGATTTTTTTTCCCCCCATCCTTTATTGTAGGCTATGTCTTTTCCATATGGTAATGAATCATTCCCCCGGGAGGAGTATCATTTGCTCAATTCAATGGACTTCTCACAATGCAGATACATGCATTTCTTTCACCTATCATTTTGATTTTAGTTTTCCTGCAGTTTATTGGCTTTGAACTATATTTTCTTTGTGATCTGTTGCTAAAGCTTCGTTTCCAGCTCTGGTAGATATCTCCAACTATATTGAAGTCTGTGCTGCCCTGATGGCATAGCTAGACTTTCTGCCATTATCTTACGTATTCAGTTTAGTTATTTCCACCATGCCGTCTCAGAATTCCGTTTAATATCTGCCCTGAGCCTCTAATCTGTTTTATTTTGGTTTTGTCCAACTTATCTATTTAGAAATAAAAGTGACGGACAGTACTCTGTCCTGGGAAACTGTTGTATGTCTCATGAAATAAAGAGGACAAGGAAGAGCAAACATCTCTTAAGCACAGGCCTGGATGACCCTGGACAAATAGAAGGGACTCTCGGTTCTGCACAACAGATTCTGCTTTTCATGTGTTTCATGATCGGATGATAGAGATGTGCCAGAATACAAGTAAGATGAGAGTTTTTTGTCCAGTATTGTCTTGCTTAAATAAGCTTTTGCACATGAGCTGAGATGGGCTGAATGTTAAATGAGCTGATTGCAAAGACGAAGTCCTGTGTTCCTTCCTTTTTTTTCTGAGCCATTGCAAGATTTGGAACCAGTCACTTCAATATTCCTTAGCTGTGATTTCACTTGTTTCCAAAACAAGCCACATGTTTTAACCTGTTCCATTGTCTGTTTGGTGAGATGGGTCCTGCGTCGTGGGAGCAAGGAGTTCTCCCACTGACATCCGTCGGAGCAGGTTTTGGAGAATTGTGAATCTCATTTGTCAGATGCCTGTAAATTACTGAAGAGCTCTTCAGGTGAAAGAGCAATTGTTATTAGCAAACCGTGTTGGTGCCTTAAAAATAAGTCAAGACTGGCCCAAGATTCTTGAAAATAACAAATGGCAGAGATTTTACTTAAGGATCTCCCCATGGGTTTGGCTAGATGGGTTTCTAATGAGCAGGTCTTTTATTTCTGGACTATTCTGTATCTCCCTGCCACAATTATTCATGTGCAAGTCCTAGAGCCAAATTCTGCCCTTAGACGCATGTGTGCTTCTCCCATTGGCTTTCTTGAAAGCTGCAGGCATTTTTCCTAAACCATCATTTGGCCTCCAGTCGTACTGTGGTCATATTTGTCTGTCCAAAATGACTGTGGCTCTCCATTTATAATCTTGTAATTTGTACTCTTTATTGAGATACTGCTGTGGTTTTTCTTTCATTACTGGCATCTTATTGTAATATTGATTTTTTGTTAAATGGAACTGCATTGGTAATTTTGGCTGGCAGCTTCTTGTTTTCGCTTTCTTTTGTACACTTTTTGAGGGTGGGAGAGTATTCACTGCACTATATTGAAGCTGATTTCTTCGATCTGACTCTTGCGTTTTGTCTGTCTAAACAAATTTAATTTTTGCCTAATCTGTCTATGCAGTTCCCAGTCACTATGGTATCCAGGCACTAAATTATAGCCTTCTTCTGAGTGTTTTCTTCTTGTAACGATGCTAGCTTCCTTTTTGAGTGAGTGACCTAGTCATTGTCATGCTTTTGTAAACAGTTTCTTCTCTACCTATTGATTTTGGTCTAACATTAGTGACCACCCACTGTTTCAGGTTGGGAGAGAGAATAATTGTTATATAGGCATCCACATGCATACAGACACAAACTCATACACCTGCTCTCGGAGTGGACATCATCTTCATGCAATTTAATTCTCATGGAGAGTTCTAACAATGGGGCAAGGCTGAGCCTGGTCAACAGGCTGCCTGAAGTGCGCCAAGGCATGGTGAGCAAGTCATGCGTGTGTTTTGGGAAATTGTATAGCATTCACCAAAGCAAGGGGCTGCATACGGAGGGTGGTGGGGTTCCTGTGTTATTGGGAGATGCTGCTGGCCTGCGAAATAGCTACAGAGGGAGTTAGAGATGTTCCTGGCTCTTCCCCATCCCCGCTTCCCGGCATCTGTACTCTCAGCAGTGGCTGTGAGGGGATGGCACGGGAGTGCCGCCAGAGCGCTTGGCTCGCAGAGCGTGGTGCTCGCCACCCTCACCAGCTGCTCTGCTGCCACCTCCTCCTTGCAGCGTGTTTCCCAAGCTGAGCAGCGCTCACTTCCCTGGCAGGTCCGGCACGACCGCTGCCGTGGCCCGGCACCAACATCCCGAGCTCTGCTGCTGCATCCCCGCCACCTCTCGTCTCCCACAGCCTCCTTGTTGATCCCTCCTGCTCTTCCTCCTGTTTGCAACCACATCCTCAAGAAACCCTTTCAGGCTTTTTCCCCACCCTGCACGCTGCCTTGGATGTATCCCAGAGTAACTCCTGTGAGCCTGGAAGGCTCCTCTGCTGACTCCACCAAGGCAGAAACCCTAAATACACTTGGGTGAAGTGAGTCTCCTACGCAGCACAGCCGCTCTCCTGTATTTCACAGGCCCGTTACCCATTGCTTAATTGCACAACAGCTCTCTGAAAGACCTCGGAGCGTTTAAGCGCAGTCATCTCACCCATCAGGTGAGGCAGTGCTGGGCTGAGGCTGAGTCCTCAGGGGAACTTGGCGTTTTTGCAAAGCAGAGCACTAATTTAGTCATCTGGAAAGGATTTAGATGCCTACATTTTGGCATTAAAAAGTGCCATATATGTATGTGGAGAATGCAAATGTGATAAAACCCCAAAATGTTTTGCATACAAGCAACAAGTACCTGGTGCCAATAGCTGTAGCTTTCTCTATGTTTTTGGGTGCACGCTTGCTGTTAGAGAATGAATGTGCTGCTTTTTAAAAGGGGCAGTTCTGGCCCTTATTTCTGAAAAGCCATCACCTATGGTCTTCGTTCATGAAAAGAGGACAAAGTCCTCTCAAATCTGGTAGTGCCCCTGCACACCCAGTGCCCAGGAACACAAGTGTCCATTCCCTGTCTTGCTTGCGCCTCTCTTTGGAACACGAAGGCTGGGTGTGCGTGTGTGCCAGATGGTTTTCTGGGAAGCATCAAGCCAGCCACCTCTGTTGGTGTTTGGTTAGCAGACCTGTACAAGAAAGTGATTCACAGACTACAGATTTATTGTCAATTTTGTTATGCTTAAGGCAGGCAGTAATTTCAGTTTTCAGTGCCATTAGCTAATAATAGTAATTAATTAGTAAATTGTGCCATTGGGATCTCAGGGTGAACTAACAGGGAAAATGTAAATTAAAAAAAAAAAATGCCACTAACGTTTCTGAGTTTCCTACCACTATTGAGGTTTTGTGTCTATCCCATCCCTCCAGACTGAATTGCTGCAGAGCAACTTACATTGCCCACAGCGCTGTCTGGGAAGTATTTGAAGCAAAACAAGAAGGCACACCAAAAAGCATCAGAAAGGTGCTAGGAACTGAAAGGAAGAGCAACAGAGAGTTGTGTTACTGTGCTAGCAGCTGGAGGAATGGGGCTGAAATCTACCCTGGGTGAAGTTTCATCCCTTCCGCTGCTGATGAGTCTTCCCCAAGTGAAGAGTGTGACAGGAGAGTCCCTGCTGGCAGCTGCTGCCCCACTCTCCCTCTGATCCTTCGCCACGTGCCTTCTGCTGTACCAAAGCTCTACCTTTGCCATCCATGGTATTAAGGTCTGAGCTTTCTCGTACAAGGAATTGCTGAGTTAGTCAAATCTGTAGTCACATTATTCCTCCCTTTTCAGGGTCTGAAAACCCCATGTTAAACTAGGAGAGGACAGATGTGTCTTCTTGCCTGAGTATTTGCTTCATTTTACTGACTTGCCGGTAAGGAAGTTTTGGATATAAGACTAAGAATGAAGAAAACACTAAGATAAATTGAGGGTTTTCAATTCAAGGTCATTTTGAACCCTTTATCCGGCTGCCAAAGAAAGTGGGGGAGAAAAGAATTAAAAAATGTGAATTAGGCTGAGTCATTTTCACTATGAATTGTTTGCAGCTGTCAGAATCAGATCTACATAGTTCACTATAGCTCAATTTCCTTTCTGAGTTAATAACACATTGAACAAACATACTATGCTAGACTCCTTTTTTTCTTTCAAATAACCTCGCAGTGGATCTGCATTCCTACTATAAAAATGTCTCTATTAGCTTGGGCTATTTATAGAACATCAGAGGGCTGAAAGATAGTTAAAAATTAATCGATTACCATCAAATAACAGACACTAAAACTCAGTGTGTGAAATGCCTTCCTCTACTGAATAAATTAATAGCAAGAGGAGAAATGTACAATCCTGATTTACAGGCTGGCCAGATTCAATTTAACACTCTCCAGTGCAGCTCATCAGCATCCGGCGCCGTACGGTTCAGGTGGTACTTTCAGTAGTTGACCCCGTCTGTGATGTGACGGGCAGGAGGAAGGCAACGTGCTTTGTGGGGAGGGCAGACAGGGTTGAGGTGTCCAGCTGCAGCTGAAAGACCTGTGGAAGACCAGCTCCTGGAGTCTAATGCTTGCTGCTCAACAATTCCTCTTGACCTGTCCAAAAATGGCATTGGGGGATACGCAGATGGAAATTGCTCTTTCTACACTCTCCATGCCATGATCTTTTCTTTCTATGGAAATAGTTGACAGCAATTGCGGGGAAGTGGCACCGCCTGTGTGTAGAAGGTGAAAGATTTGGGCTTTCAAAATACTAAGATGCTTCTCTAATAATCTTATTGGGAATAGTAAAATGCTGCTCTGGCCTTTATAGTCTGTGGCTATAATTATGCTATGGGCTGTGAATAGAAATAAAATGTTTCATGAAACCAAGGAAAATAATTGTGGAAGGAAACAAAAAAAGCTTTCAGGAACCTAAGTTGTTCTTTTGGGTCCGAAAGGAAGCAAAAGAACTTGTTTCCAAGACTGCTGTTTCCATATATCTGAAGCAGGGCTTGTGTCCCCCAGAGCTTCTCTGTTTCTTCTCAGAGTGCTGGTCAGTCTCCTAAAAGGTACTGTTTCCCCATGGAATTTTCCTTTTTACCAAGGCATTATTTCGACCCCAAATTTGACAGTGGGCAAAGCTACCTGCTGGGGGCTTATCACTTCCAGGCACCACAGCGCTCCTGCACCAACACGGGCAAAACCCAGGACACCTTAGACGATGCACAGGTCGGTCTGCACGGCTCGGGCTGGCACTGGTTTAGGGTTGGAATGACTTTTGTGACTACTGAGTACACCTAAACCTAGGGTAGCTTGTTATCATACCTTTAGAAAAAGTGGCTAATGGATATGATGGACCTCCTGTTTTAAACATACTCTATGAGGAGGAAAGGAATTTGATTAAATAAATAAAGAACAGCTTCTAGGACAGGATGGTGAGTTTAACATCTGCCCTGTTGATTGCTGACAGACTAACATACAGCTTACAATGTAAGGGAAGCCTTTATTTCCTCTTTTATTGCTGAACACGCATGTTTCCAAGCAAAGGTGACGTTTTTTGTATGTCAAAACAAAGGTAGAACTGCATAGCCTTTGAAGCATCAAACTTAGATGGAAAATAAGGATTTGGCGTGGCTTAATTTGGGCTTTATTAATGCCTTTGGGGAAGAGGGATGGAAGAAAGATTAGGCAGATCAGAGCTTTAAAAGTCATAGATCATGCATTTAATAGCTCTAATACTTAAATACTTGAAGGGTTTCATAAAGCCATTCTGTTCAAGTGCAAACTCTTTCCCACTTTTGACTGTTGCATCTAGACCTCCCAAGTTCTTAAAAAGAGCTTGCAGCTGAAAATCTTCAGATCCTTCCATGCCGCAGAGATGTTGCACCACCAGTATATACGCAGCTGGCATCCTTACAGGGATCCCATGAGGAGTATACATGCACACACAGACACATACTTTCATTCAAGGTGCATATGGTGTTATTTTTGGTACTCACCAAATAAGATTTAAAGCTGAAAAAAAAAGATACTTTTTCCATTCAGTTAGATTTTCTGAAGTGCTACAGATTCAGAAAGACTGGACTTAAATGAAGTTACTACTAGATTTTTTAGAAAATCAATTCTGGCATTATAAGAAATTGATGGCTAGATTTCAAGGTGAATTTTATCTAGAACTGAAATATTGACTAAGGCAATATTAATATTTTGTTCTGTTTTCTTTCTTGAAAAGTGGTATTTTTCACTGCACTGGATTTTGTCCTTTCCACAATCTGTAAATACTTTGCCACACATTTATTTTAAATAATACAGTGCTATTTTTAAACTAGCAGTGCAAAGCAGCAGTTTTTATAGTAGCTGTTACATAGTATAAGGAGTTTTCTGTAATAGAATCAATATCCCAGGATAAATATTCTGAGCTAGAATAATAAGCTACTGATAATTTTGCCCATAGTAATAATTTTTAGCATGGCTGTGCTTTCCATTGTGTGATTTGTTTGATTGTATTTAACATGAATTAAGGTAAATTTCAGAAGGCAGCATAGCCTGGGACGCTGTGACCAATGGGGATGAAATAGCTGAGAGCAGTACGAGAGCCCAGCGTGGGGGAACGGTATCGGTAAGATACAGAACTCTGAAAATAATTAATCATTAAGGGAATGTGAAAGTGGCAGGTAATTTATGACGTTATGGGTATAATAACATTAAATGTCTCCCCCCAAACATTTTTTTGGGGAGTTATTTAAAACCAAAGGTGGCTAATAAGATAATTTTAGCTGCCTGTATACCTGTTCCACAGTGTTTTCTAAGACCTGGCTATGCAATGCTTATGGCTAAGACTGCACCCTCGCAGTTACAGGAGCTCCTGAAGAGGCTTCTCTAGCCTGGCTGTTCGTTTGCCCCAACCCACCCCAGATCACTGCCCTCGGGTGTGCGGAGACAAATGTCTCCTGGGCCACTTGGTACCTGAAGTGGTTTGGTTTGTAAAATAAAGATTTTCTTCAGCCTTGTTTGTTTGCTGGTTCGGGTTTTTTATATATACATTTGGAGAGCTGAAAGTTAGTTTCTGGGATTAAGCATTGTAAACAAAGGGACTTTTAGAAAGTGCTATCTCAACCAGAAGTTTTCTTTGGCTTAACAAAAGATGAGTGTTGACCTGAATGGTCAGACTGTCTGGCCTGTAACGTATTGAAAAGGCAATTCCAATAACTCATTTTACAACCAAGTGATCATTTATCCTACTAGCAAAATCTGTTCAACTCTGGTTGTATAGGTTATACAGTAATAAAAGTTCAAGTATCCATAAAATTGCCATTGAACTGCAAATTAATGTGAGGTAAAGTTGTTGCCCAAGGGAATAACCAAGCTTCCGAAAGTTGTGTCCTAAATTAATTAATGCTGGTTCATCTCTGCTTAGGAGAAGAATAGGTTTATGTTGGTCTTTGGGTTTTGAGCTTAGAGTTTTGTTTTCAAGCAGAAATCCCCATTGTCATCTGTGCTTGTTTAAATGAGGCTTTGCGAAATCAGAGAAAACCCCAGGAAAATTTTTGAATGAGATGATCTATATTTTCTTTCTGTGGTTTTGAGGTTTTTGTTTGGGTGGTTTTTTTCAGGTTTTTTTTTTGTGGGTTTGTTTTTTTGGGGGGAGGGGGTGGGTTTTTTATTTTATTATTTATTGCTACATCTGTTTGAATGTGTAGAGACAGTCCATGCCTGTAGCACTTCAGGCACCTTGTAAGTGTCGAGAGTTTCCTTTTTGCTTAAACAAAGGCATACATTTGCACTTAGTGGTTGCTGATCTCCCTGACCATCATGGCTAACCGTCCCCTTGAAACCTTTGTTTTGTTGATTTTTTTGTTTCTACTTCATTGAAGAAAAGAAACAAGTGGTACTTACAAAGAGGTCAGTTTTAATTGTTAGGGATGAGGATCAATTGAAAAAAAAATTTACTTGGTCCCATTGCCTTGGGAATCAGCCGCTTTTTTACGAAGTTGGGTGTAAAAAAGCAGTCGGAGTATCCAGAGGTACATGCTGCAGCGCGGTCTGCAACAAATCGCTGCTGGCTTTCCACAACTGCTGCCGTTGTGCAACCGAGGAAACACAGAACCTGGAGGAGCCGTGTCATGAGGTGTACGTAAATTGTTTGCGTTCAACAAGTCCTCCGCAACACTTAAACTATCGTGGTCTGTTGCAGCGCTTGGGAGTGGTTGTTTGCAGAGGGCTTCAGAGCCGCCGTATAAACCACTGCTCTGTGTTACCAGAAGACTGCAAAAGCTATCTCCTAGATCTCTTGCTAACAAGCCTCAGAGATTTGTATTGAGTAGCTGACTCTTCTCTGCTCACAGCAAGAACCTTTCCACGGAGTTTCTATCTCCGGCGCTGATGCCAGCCTGCCTGCCGGTGCTGTGCTGAGCTGACACAATGGCAAACAGCACTTCCCGTCAATTACTAACAAAAAAGAGTCACCGTTATTCCCTATCACTGATCAAGCACCACTAGTCTGCCTGACACAGGGTAAGGGCTGAGGCAGCTGGAGAGGACATCCACCTCACTGGCGGTGGCAGCAAATTTAACAATAGTTAAAATATTTTTTGATTCCTCTTACACTTTTTAACCCCCTTTTGTTTTTTCATACACAGGTTGTTTTCGATACTTTTCCTGACTTACCTTTTTTACTTACCATCTTTTCCTCTTTCCATTTCACCTTCGCTTTTTAGGTTCCCCCCCCCCCCCCCCCCCCCATTCTGCTATTTTTCTTTCTTTTCAGTCTCTATTTATTCTCTGCTTCACAGATTGTCTCTCTGCTTGATTTTCTTTTTCCCGGCACTTACTATATTCCTTGTGTTTTTGCAGCTCTAATGCTAGCTTGTCTGCCAAAGAATAAACTCCTATTTATGGAAAATATATGCAGCTATATGCGCTGCTAAAACATCTTCAGACTGTTTGCTCACAGTCATCCTGCAGAGACAGCATGACACTGTTAACACAAGAACTGAACAGCTACCACTTACGTTTACCAAAATTAGAGCTGAATGGCACATAAGCACACACCTGTGCAGTCGTGCAGCTTCTGCAATGTGCACCGAGAGGTTCAGGTTCATCCGCCTGGTTCTATCTCAAATGATCCCACCTCTTTCCTCCTCTGCCAGTGAAACAATGCAGTTTACTTGTATAGGGGAGAATCCCATGGATTAGACCTTTCAGTATAATTACCCTGCCCTTCCCTTGCTGTGCACTTTGCCTAGGAAGGGGTAACAATTAGTTATGCCTTCCAATGCAGGCCAATGAAAATTCCTGAACTGGTCCATTGTCAGGTCAAGTTATACTTTTAAAGCACTCTAAATTCTGAGCAAAAGGTATTACAAGCTGATTTCCTGGGGCACCTGTGAAATAAGAAAGATCAGTATATTGGGGTGATTTCATTTTGTGCCTCTAGATTAGTGTCCTAAAGCAGCAATGTTCAAAATATGATACCTTTTAAAACATTTTTAGGTTTTCAGCATTGTTTTGTACTGAAGTACGGTAAATAAATGTGGAGAATTTCAAAGACACTCTGTGTTTCTGTAGTTCTTCCACTGAAAGTCGATAGAAGTTGTGTGTCTAATTCCCACTTGTGTCTTGGACAACACACATGTCCCAGCTTTGCCCATGGCTTTAAATCTCATGTGCACACAAACACAAGGCCCACGTTCCTATTCAACCTTCCACACACAATTTAATTTCCTTTCAGTGTCACAAACTTTCTACGGTAGCTGAAATACATCAGGGATGTTTTTGTCAAATTGCTGAAACCAAGTTCCTCAGCTCCCACTATGCACTTCTGGGGTGATCAGATCATGATGTTAGAGTCGCATAAGAGCTTATTAGCAGCTGTTGCAGACACTTTCTCTGTGCTCTAAAAACAATGAGGAGAACAACTCAGCTGGGAAGAGCATATGCAATAGCCTTTTAATCATTGCTTCAACTCACCATGTCATGATGCGTAAGCTTTCTCATCAATGAGGCTAGGAATACAAAACCAGAGAACTTCTTAAATATTTCAAACACCTGCATCTTGTGAAACAAATTTATGCTACCAGATTTTTAAAAAAGGGGGGCAGGGGAAGAGAAAGGGAAAAATCTGTTGGATCAAAAGTGTCTCCTTATCAGGAAATGAAGGACAGGAACAAAAATACCCTCCTCCTCCATCTCCTCCTCTTCTTTTCCCACCTCAAACTCGATGCTAAAATTCTATAATCTGACAACGCCCTGCAAAACGATAGCCGAGTATTTACAAACGGGGCTTTCCGATGCCAGCCGGCAATTAAAAATCTCCCCAAACCCGGCCGTTTGAAAGCTAGTTAGGCTCTGTCTTCTTTCTGTCACTGTCTGTGCCGCCCAGCTTTGCCGTCTTCCTTTATATGCTGCGGTCACGGAGTCAGCACGAGTGGCCTTGCAGAGGGGTCCAGAGGCAGCCGACGGGTGCAAACACCAAGCTTCGGAGTCGGTATGTTCAGCAGTGGCAGGGAAGTCTGTCGCTGGTCGCTAGGCTGGAGAGACGTGCCTCCAGGCTCAGTGCGGGGTGCCAGGATGTCTGTCACTCGGCTGTCCTGCCTCCCCGCAGCCCACTTCGCTGAAGTCGCAAGCGATGGATTTGTTTCCTTTCGTAGTAGGTCGGACAATAAGGATGTCACTAAAACTTTTACAGAGCCCCGAGGCAGGGTTGTTGGTTGATACTTGTTTGCTGTGGAGTTACGATTTGTACAACCACCTTGACTCGGAAAGTCCAGTGCCACAAACTTGTATGCTCTGCTGTCAGTGAGCTCGGCAAGGTAAAAGTGGCCAGCAGATGTCTCTCAGGATACTGCTTTGCAGACACCGCTCTCCCAACTCCCTTTCTTTTCCGAGGTTCCAGAAACTGGGCTTGGTGGATTAGGAGAAACTCCGTGTCTTACCTCTTTAAAGGCCTGTTCTCTGCGAGTGTTACAGCCCCAAATGCGTAGCTTTGTGGTATTGAGGTTTTCTAAGCCACAGCCTAAATTAAAGGAATGTTTTATAAAGAGAAAAAAAAAGGCAAGGGAAGACAGCTCCTTTGTGTCTTCGGAACGTTTAATGATTATTTACAGCCTTTGAGAAAATGAAGCAATGTCACTCATGGGGGCATATGATATTTTAGATCTCTTTTGATTGGGAAAATCGTTAACATTGCTGGGGTTCTGCTTCATTTTGTGTGGGAGAATTGGTAGATGGCAGGAAAAATATTCCATTCGCAGGTGCAGGCTCTGTCGACATGAGGCAAATCTAATAATTGAGCTGTACCTGCCGAGTTCTGCTGGCAAATTTTTCCTTGGGTAGACTTGGCCTAAGTCTGAGCCCTTTTCGTTAGCTGGCTGTATATTATTCTCTGTATTTAGATGGGGAAGCTGCAGCAGTGAGGCTAAGTGGTTGCTCATGACACTGAAGGAATTAGTTTTAGAGGTGGAAGTGGAAGACTGGAGTCCCCTGGTCCCAGTCATGTTCACACCAGACCACTGCTTTTTGGCTTGAATGGGGTTTAAAGCTCACTGCTTAGGTCACACGAAAAATGCACATGCTATTAGTGTTTTGCTGGAGCTCTCCATTGGCAAGATCCATGTCTTTGAGAATACAATAGTCCGTCACCAATTCAATCGTCTTTCCGTGGCTGAGGGGTTTACGCAATTATAGAAAAGGGGATGATTTGAATGTCCTATCCCTCTTGTGGAATTGTGCTTGGAATTTATCCGATGAGACAGGGAAGGGATTTTGTTTGTTTTGTTTGATCATTTCTTATCACAGAACTTTGTTTGACTCAAACCACAATGATACAAGCATTCAAACACCACCTTCAGATGTAATATTGATTTATAAAACAGCAGTGCACAGCTGCTAAGCTTTACTGTTTCATACAGAAGGTCTTCAATTCCCAACAAATTACTGGCATTTCTACCTATTTACAAATTAATGTTTCCTCTGAACCTTGTGCATTTCTTATTATTCTAGTCTACTTTCTTCAGTTTCTGCTTAGAAACCTTGCATGAGTGTGTATTATGCAGTGATAGGGCAGCTTTAGAGCATCAGTTAAATTGGAGTTAAATAAAAAAAAAAATCTAGATCAACGTTTATCCTTAGGCAAGTTATGCACTGAGTGAAATTAAACCACTATATGTACTTGTAGATTGAAGAATCAGAGGTGGAGGATGGGTCAGAAACACTAAGATCAAAGTTTTTCTTCTTTGAAAAAAATCTCTTTGAAAAGCCCCCATGCCACCTATTCTGCTTGTTAATGTTTTGACTGGAAGTGTCTGGCAGTGTCATCATCAGCAGAATATTTTTAAAGACTACTTTTTTCTTTTTTTTTTTTTCTTTTTTTTGGAACTGACTCTTAATAGGAAAGCAATGGATCCTTAGCAGCCTCTGTTATAAGTCTCTTAAGGGAATATTTTTGTTAATTGCAAATATTTGATTGACAAACATGGGATGCAATTAGTAGGCAGGCACAGTAGGAATGTGCAGTGAACTGGATCTCTGAACCAACAGATCTCAACTCTCTCAGCTTGATCTGAAATAGGCTAGAGCATTTAAACCATATGTTTCCCTCAAACTTTTTCTTTCCTCTGAAAATTCCTTATTTCCCTCAACTAACCTTCTTTCACTCTCTGCACCAAGGGAGCTAATTCATCTACTGTGATCACGTCAAATAAAGACAGAAAATTCTGCACAAGCTTCAGACTTATGCTGCTTTTTGACCGTGGCAGTAAAAATTAATGTGGACAAGACTATACATGCCAGTTGTGCCTTACAAAAGCCCTAGGTGAAAGAGAATACAATCTAATTTAACTTTAGACATTTTGAGCTTAATGGTCTATTTAAACAACCTGGTACCATCTGACTACATTTATCAATTATATTTCTTTTTATTTATACAGAGTACTGTCTTTCTGGAAAGGCTATAATTAAAACTTATCTAGATAAATTGCGCTCGGATTCTGTGGCATGAGAAGGAATTCAAAGGATTTCAGTGGTTTTACGTGTTCTTTTTCATAAAAAAATGGTTACTCTTAAATCTTTAAAAGGAAATAGATTTTCATCATTAGAATAACTGAATTGCAGTAGTTTTTGTAATTACAGCTAAGAATTACCAACAGGAAATGCAGTGTGATCTTTAGATTAAAGTGTTGACACCCCAGAAAAAAATTGTGTCTGGATAAGGACCCTGTTTGGTAAGTTCTTCCAGTCTGAGTGGGAGCCCTTGGCATCGGCATCAGCCGATGCGACCATAACCTGATGTTATGAAGTCCCAAATCCCTTTGAGATCTCTGGCAGTGCTCACACGAGTACCGTGAGTTTGTGTGTACCTACACCATCACACTCCGTTAGAGCATGCATATTCATAAAATCACATGAAGGGGCTAAGGAAGCTTTGCTCATTTTGGAAGGGCCCGATCCCGCAACGTTTACTCCTGCTGGGCGCTACTCATGTGATTAAGGCTGACTCACATAAGTGTTGCAAGATCCAGCCTTTAATTTCCAAATCCTTCTAACGGTATGTGTTAATCAGACACTGTATCAGTGAAAAGAATGCCAGATCCATAGTAGCTCTATGGTAAGGCTATAAATACAAGCTAGATTCCTTAAAAACTGCCTCACAGAGTTTTGTCCCTAGAAGGGGAAATGTTACCTTGCTGCTGTCTGAGTTGTGAACGTAAAATTCAAGTTTTGTTGTAGGTAGCCCCACAGAACTAACAAAAATCGATTTCCATCTCTAACACTTCATGCCTTGTATTTGTATTTGTAACCCTCTTACTGAAGCAACATTTAACAGAGGCATTTAAGAGATACTCTTTTTAGTAGGTTTGATAGTATTTATACATAAGGGCAGTTAATGAAGGTCCATTGCAAACCCAGGATAATTTAGACAGAGCTTCATGATGCACAACTGTGGCATGGCAGATTTATTTTAAATGCTGATCCAGGTGCATGCTCGGACTTGTCAAGGTTGCCCTTAGTGTGGGGACCAGTCCCCTACAGATAATTCTTTTTTTCACACTGGAGCTGTTGTTGTGTCTCTCTGTGTTTAAGTGCTTGACAGAAAATGTCCACAGTTAGGCTGTGCATAATGCATACTGTCAATTTGTAAAATCTCTCTATATGACTGTGTTGAAAGAGGGACTTTGTCCCGGGTTTTCTGTTCACAGCGCCACGATTTAAATTTTGCTGTTTTGTCATGTTAATGTGATTCACTTAAAATATTTAAATTGTCCTTAATTAATTGAGGAGGGAGCTTATCATTGTGGTGAACTTGTAGGCAGCGTGCGGAACAGCGCTGACACCATTTTGGTGAATACAGGTGATGAATGGTGTTGACATGAACGGCTGCAGTTACACAGTGTGCGTATACACAAATTATGCCGCCATGTGTGTTCCTCTGTGTTAGGAAAGCCTTTTGTTTATATATACCCAGCTATACATTTACACATTATGTAAATAAACACACATATGCCTGTGCAATTTAATTGAATATATGGCTATGGGTTAAGAGGCATGTTACTCTGATGAAAAACATCTTATGGTAGAGAGAAAAATATTTTCAATGTGCTTTTGAGCCTCCTGTAGAATTTAAGAAGGAACTGCAGAGATATTCTTCCAAAAGGTTAAGACTGTTGAATGGCAGTCTTAGAAACCCATCGAGTTCCATCTTTATTCAACCCCTTTTATTTTTATTCTATTATGAGCTCTTCCATCAATCTTTGGTTGTACGCAAAATGGAACATTTCCCTGTGAGTTTTGTTTCAAATTAAGTTCATACTTTTAAGGCAATGTGCAAGAAATTATGCATGTGGATTAGTCTTTCCAACCACAAATTCCCCAAAACCCAACACGAGCGTCTTGGGGTGGGATGTGAAGTTGTCCCGGGTGCATTCAGTCAGCCTCGGGGTTGCAGTGTCACTCTTTGGTGTGTGGAGAGGCCCTTGGTGATGGGCTAGCGCTGTCTTCTGCCCTCTCTTCCAGGCTGTCGGTGCCACCGCGGCATGCCATGCCTGGAGGGGGCTGAGGAGGTCATCTCCTGATGGAAAACTGCCTTTGGGACCTGAAGGAGGTGATGAACCCGCTGCTGAGCCCCACCGGGAGGGAGCTCTTGTTGGACCTCCACCCGGGGTTGCATCGCTCGGGGTGCACCTTCTCTCTGGTCCTCATTTGAGAATGAGAGGGGCCTGTGGGGCAGTAATATCTGCTTGTCTCAGTGTAGGGCACCACGGGCCATGCTGCAAGGTGACACGTCTCGCTCTGGCAGAGCCCAAATGCGTGTGTCTGCCTCACAAAGAAATCTTTTCTTTTGTTTTTTGTTTGTTGCGTTGTGTTTGTTTTTTTTCCCTTCCATCTCACGCGCTCAGCCGGGGCGCTTCTTCTCCAGCTGTTCTGTGACACCGCGCAGCCATCAAACACTGGAAACCCAGATCAGAGAGCAGCAGTGACAGACTCCCCAGTGCAGGCAGGCCAGGTCCCAAATCTATTGTTCATCCGAGAAAGCTCAGCAGAGTGACTTGACAGGTTTTTTTAAGCACTGGAGAACTTTACCGGGAAGTTTTCTTCCTCTTCTACCCCTTTTCTTCGCTCTGCCTCGAGCCAAATGCAAAACATGTGCCATTTTGGCCATTAACAAAAAGGAGACTGTTGTTGCTTCTGAACATGCGTTGCACACACGTATGCACAGATAATCAGGTGTGTGAGAATCAGCAATCCCTCTATGTGTGAGCGCTTATGCCATGAGGCTTTGTAGTATTGCTTTCAGACACTGTGTTCTGAGCGTCTTTGTTATCGTCGCCTGATAAATAAACAGCCCTAAAATTACAGAACTTATTATGGTAATTGAGTGAAGAAAAGGAAATGCAAACCCTGCCTCACCATCTATTACATTGCCACTGCTAAAGTTGCCTAAACCTGTGCTACTCAAATGATATTGTAATATTAGCCTTCTTTCTTTTTTCACAATGATTGTTTTCTGTCCATCTCAAGCTGGATGTCAGTTCATTTAGATTTACATCAAGTAGTAAATTAAAATAATCACTCAGCAAACACTCTCAGCTCAGTTTTCTCTTTCAGTCAGGAGTTGCGAGAGATGCTTGAAGCATTCAAGCAGAAAATATTGCTGTCTAGATATTTGTCCTCTGGGTGATAAAGGAGGCATTGTCTTGGGACCCACTCAGGCCTCGGAGCTGATAGTAGCTGTGCATCACAGCTGTGAAGTGCGCTTTGTTATGTGTCTGAGGATTAGGGTTCAGGACCTTGTTTTTCTTGAAATACCAGACTGATCAGAGCTGCATATGTTCGGGGGAAAGCAGAGGTCGATGGTTCTCTGTCCACATTTTTACTAGATTATTCTTGGACAGAACTCTGGGAGAATACCCTGCAGCTTAAACCATCCCAAGAGTTTTTCATATTCTGCATTATAACCATCTCGGAAAAAAGGCTGTAGTTTATCTATCTGCATTTGAAACAAAAGACTACAGCATCGCAGACACTCTGGGCTTTGGACCCACGCGGGAACAGGCTGAATTTTGCTCCTTTGTGCTTTGTTTAGAGTACAGCTGCCCATTTAGAAGCACAAATGCACCTTGATATAATAACCAAATCCAAAGAATGCCTGGCCTTAAGGATAGCAGAGTCAACCTTCAGATCGACAGTTAATCTTAAAGCAAGGGTAGGACTAGGGTGGTGTACGGAACAAGGGGGTGGGTTGGGGGGGGCGGACAAAAAAAAACTGTTCTGTGTTTCTGTCTGTTTCAGAAAAAGAGAATGTGGATTTTTTTTTTCTATTAAAAAAATTAATCTGCATCTTCTTTCCCACCCCCAGGAAAACAAAAAAACCTCAAATGGTTATTATGGTGAATAAGATGTGTTACAGAACCACTCTTGTTGTGAATTAAGGTAATGCTTTCATTGCAGTTGGTTGGTTGAAGTCTGAGTAAAGACTGCAGGATCTGGGCACTATCTGCTCAGCCTCTGAAGCAACCTCATCTCTGTAGCAGGACAATATGGTGGTTTGTAGAACTGAGGTTTTGGGGCCAGGCTGTCGCCTCACTTATGGTGTGATACCACAGAGGAGCTAACTGGATTTTACTGATAAACGAAGGACTGTGCATGGCTCTTTTGTAGCAAGTGAAAGTGCATACACACATTGCAAAATCAGCTTGCAGTGTCAATCTGAATCTCTCCCTTCTGGACTGGAGCCCTGATCAATAGGCAGAATATTGCCTTTGAGTGTTAATCGTGTAGTCCCACTGGTGGAATTGAAGCGAGGACAGTGTTTGCCCATATGCAGCATAATGCCTAAGGATTGGTGGCAGGTATTTATCTGCTTCAAAACATATCAGTGGGCACAGCTTTTAACCCCATCAAACTTTGACCTAAATTCACCCATACATCTTTACTTTTAAACCTAGGCCGGCACAAAAAATGGTTCCTTCTGTCATTCGAAATTCAGAATCATCTTGGCTTAAGCCTCGAGTCTGGAACTGCCTCCCTCCCATGGAGTAGGGCATCTGCTCCACCCCTCTGGAGCAAAGGGAGAGGCCCAAGTGATGGCTACAAAACTGGCTGTAATCTTGGCTCATCTACCCTTCCTCCAGGGAGCCAGCTCTGCCCAGCGTTGGGCCCGCACATCCCCACCTTGGCTTCTCTTTCCGGCGTCAGGTCGGGAGGGTGGCTCAGTTGCTTCTCTCGCCATGGAAAGGTGAGCATGGAGCTGTGCTCCAAGGCACCCTGGAGGCAATTTGAGCCGTTAGCTTGGCCTTAGTGGGCTTAAGGAATGGTGTGAGGTTACCATCCTGACAGGGCACCAGCTCAGGCTCAGCAGTAGACCAAGCAGCTCCTGGACATGCCCTTACCCGTCCAGTGTTTTTTTGGATGTCATTGCTATTCAGAGGAGACTCCTGGCAATTTTAAGTTTTGGTGGTCTTGGCAAGAATGATCCAGACGTATTTTTTCGCTACCCAGACAAACTGGTTCCCAAGTGACAAAAAAGAGTAACTGGCACGGGACTGAGAAGCCTTGGTCAGAGATCAACCTGTATAATTATGGTTTGAATTAAGCTGTAGGCTCCCAGTGTTGTACATTTGTGTTCTCATCCTCTGTATTGCTAAGCATCCTCCTGCTCTTCTGCCCTGCCTTTCCAAGGGTTTATACTGGAGAGAGAATGTGCGTGGACTGAAGCAGTGGCACGTGGGGAAATGATTTCTTGTAACTTCACCGACTGCCTGGCAGAAATGATTTACTGCATTTGTGCATTTCTGCCTACAGAAAGCAGATATCGTATTAAGGCATTTTATCATTGGAGATATGCTAATAGCAAACTTCCCAAAAAATCAGAGTAGCAGTCAACGTCTCATTTGCTTATACATAGTCTTTTACATGTAGATATTTTCCTTCACTTCTACTTCCTCCTTGCTTAGGAGATGACCATGGGATATTGACCTCTGCTTTTATGCTCATAGAAATCCTGTCTCTCTGTTTTATTTGTCCTCTGGCTTATTTTTTTCTTCCCTTTTTTTTTTCCTTCTCTTTTTTCCTCTCACTAGGCTTTTTAAATGCATTTTGGTTTTCTTTTTTAATGCTTTGAAAAGGTTTGGTTTATCCTTCCTCACTCATGCTAGCAGAGCTATCCATCAGTCCTCTTTACTGCTTGAGTTGTTGCTACTGATGGGCTTCTTTTGTTATGATATTTTCCACGTGCTTCCCCCCTTCTTTCCTGAACCAGTTTTATACCTTTTTTATTCTTCCTATATCCTGGCAAAACATATTAGAGGTGCCACTTCCTTCTCTCTCTAATCCCCCTCCGCAGCCCACAGCTCTGCTTCCTTCTGCCCTGCAGAGACCAACACCTCGGGTGATGCTTTCCACGATGTTGCTGGACCTGGTTCCCTTCCCTTCGTACCGTACCTCTGCTCTCCTCTGCTCTGTCACGCTCCGTAAACCGGCGTGACACGAGCACCACATGCAGAGTGACAGAGCCGTGCTGGGAGGCAGAGCACTGTGGCCCAACGGCCTGAGCTGCTCACGCTGCTCCACCGCTGCCAGCAATCCAGTACTGGGCAAGGAAGGATGATGGTGAGCGGCAGGAACATCTCTTTTTGGCTGGGTCTGCCCCACTAAAGTCACTAAAGCCCTCTGACCAGTTTTCAGGGATTTTTAGCTAAAAAAAAATCAGATTCCTCCCTCAAAGCTGGACAACGGGGGGGGGGGAATTCCGTTGTTGATCATGTCAAAAACAAAAGATAATGATTTCCTAAATGAGGGAAAACGCAAACCTGCTGGGGCAGAAACAGCCCCCAGCTCCCTGTGCGAGCTCGCATCGCTGAGGAGAGTTGGAGGCAGAGATGTGAAACCTTTCCCTACTGGTATCTATTCCTTCTGCTTGAATGGAGGAGACAGAGAGGCCAAGATATTTCAGGTGAGGTATTTTGCAGATGTAAACTGGCATACCAGTAATTGTGTTATCTTTGTGGATTTGTATGAGCTGCAAATCAAGTCTCAGGGTTTTACCTGATTTAAATTTTTCATGGAAAAACATACAAGCATTGATACAGGCCTATTGTGATGCTTACTGAGGTTATTTGAAGCATACTTCTTTTTCTAGATATTTCCATACCAGTATGAATGTGGAATTGAAATTTTTGAAATACTGACATAAAATTCTATGCCAAATGAGAGACTTCTGTTTGTGAGTGATGTGGCTTAAGGTTTTTTTCTCCTGTCACCAGTCACTGCCATGAGGGCCCAACATAAAGCCAGCCACTAGAAGAGGGAATTGCCCTAGTTCCTTGCAATTAAAAACCCCAAATATATAAATAAATAAAAGATACAGAGAGAGACAATTTCCTGACTGAAGGAAAAGAACTACTGGGGTGGAAGGTTACCAGGGCCTGTGGCTCCTTGTGTGTAGCTGAAGAGAGTATTCAGAGAGTTCAAACACAAGTAGGAGATCTCTGAGTGCAGGAAGCAAGCAACATAGTACGGGGTGAGAGAATTAAACACAGAGCAGGAGAGCACTTACCCCCTGTGCATCCATTCCCAGTAAGAAAGGTATCCGACAAATCCTTGAAGGAGACATGGTAACAAAAGCTTCATTATAAGCTCTTGCTAATTTGGTGTCAGGAATTGCAATATTATCTCCCACTTGGCTGTCAGGATCTCTGTGTGTACATCTGATCAGATGTCACCTTCTGAAAAACATGAGCAATACCTCGTAAAGTCTTTGTTTGGTGCCTGGCAGAGTGGCATCACTGCAGTATAAATAAATTGCATTTCTAGTATCTTGGTTATGTAACAAAATCTCACTATTGTGGCTGCTGCTATGAGACATGAAGAATTACGCCTATTTTCTCCCATAATGGTTGTGGATTCACATCAGGATAACCTATTCCTGGTACCTTCCTGCTGGAGATGGGCTGAGTTCCTCAAGGATCTCTGAAGTACTTGTTCTGGTTTAATGGTAGGAAGTACTGGAAGTATGCAAATTTTAGGCAAAACCAAGTGCTTTGCATTTGAAGTTTTCCTCCCTCTAACAACACATGTTGTCTTGATGTTCTAGAGCTTGCTTGGTGATGGTCAGATCTTACAGTCCCGGTTGTGTCTGGTGTCAGCCACTTTCTGAGCAGAACCACACATATTCTAGACCAAGAGGGCAGCTGAAAAGACAGACGTGGCTGCAGCCGCTACCTGGAAATCTAGAGGCGATCGTCTTCCTTATTTCATCTGTCGCTAGTCAGCTGGAAAGCACAATGACCTGTGAGTAATGTGGTCATCCCAAACTCATGCTGATAAAACCTTTACACAACTTCTTCTTTCCATCTCTCCCTTTGTATCTCTCTGAGATGTTCTGAACCAATCTTGACTTCCTTTGAGGTAGGGTGTTCTATCTTAATGCTCTAACCCCCTTGGAGAGTCAGAGAGAAATGATTTTGAGTTTTTTTTGTTGTTGTGTTTTTGCCTGATAGACTTGTCTGCAAAGCTTTTATACCAGTAAGAAAGGATATGACTCTATGGCCATAACCGACAGGTCGTTTTGATCATTGCTCCTTTCAGTTAGTGCCTGTTACTGAAAAGATAGCGTAAGAGTTTCCAAACTGCAGAATATTGATTTGGTCCTACAGGCAGTAAACCACCAAGTGTAGCTTCGAGCAACCTAAAGTCGGGAGATAGCAAAGCTCAGTTTTTTGTTCTCTCCGCCTTCTTGGCAGTCAGTCCACTCAGCATATTTGTAATCCTCTGCATTTGTTTGCACCACTAATGAATGTGTTTTATTTATTCTTTACAGATGAGCATGGCAGATTTTATGGTGGATTTCTACAGCTGAGGGACAACTGTGAATTTCCAGGTAATTACCATTTCTTCAGCTTCTTTCAGGAGTTACTCTGGATGCTGTGATCTTTTCTTTGATTTTAGGCTGCAGTCCTCCCTCCTAACCCCCTAAATTTGTTACCTCGTAATCAGACTGTCCTGAGTTGCGTCTGAGAGTTAGTTTGAAATGTAAACTGAAGGATGTTCTGGCTACTCGCTCAGTATCCAGCTCTTCTGTCCCACCAGTAGCATTTGATGAGGAACCTACAAACTGCCTACTCATATTTGAGGGGTTTTGCTTGTGTTTTATAAAGGTGTAAATGGTTGAATGCTTACGAGATAAAGAACCGTCTGTCTGTATGATCCTGCCGTAACTGTGGTTAAATAGAGGAACTCAGTGGCAAGGGAATTTTCTTGTCCTGAGACGCTTTCACGTGTTGACTGGACAGAGTCCTCATCTATTTCTCACCTTTCTAAAAGGCTGAGATTTACTTTGAGTTTTTGTGGTAGAGTTTTAAATGTTGCATGCTTATGCTAGTTTTATTCCTTGCTTTGAGAAACTCAAAATTAAAGTAAGCAAGTGCTAGAGCGGGCACCTACAAAAAAGCATTGAGTGCAATGGTTTGAGGACCACTGTGTCATGAACACGCTAAGACCCAGTCCTGCTGTGATGCCAGGCCCTCAGCAGTAGATTTGTGTGCTGCCTGACAAGATTGTTCAAGGAGCAGCTTTAGCGAGGCAGGTAAAAGCAGACTGTTTTTCAGTTTGGCACTCAGCCATCCTCGTTATGATAATGTCAGTATTGTAAGCTCCTTGGGGCAGGGACTGTGGCTTTCCATATGTCTTGAGTCACTCCAAGATTGTGGCTAGCTTTCTGTGAACCAAAGTGGATAAATCAAAGCGAGTTTTTTCTCATGAGCTTCAAAACCTACTTCATTTTGGAATGAGAAAACCACGTACAGCTCACTGCAGGCTTTGTCAAATTATTCCTCCCCTTCACACTTGGACTCTTCTTCATTTTCCACACACTTAATACTCACCCAGCTCCTTTCTGTAACTGGCAGCTGATCCAATTACACACTAGAGGTAGAAATACTGAAGTCTTACAGTTCAAATGTGGAATGATATGCATAGTCACTTTGTCACTCAAATCCTGTAAAAAAAAAAAAAAAAAAGCAAGAAAAATCAGACTAGCTGGTCATAATTAAGGGCAGAAAATAGAGCACACAGTTAATATCTCTGTGGTTTGCCAATACTGGGATGTCACAAGTACCAATCAGGAAAACAGAGCCATGTGGCTTCCCAGATAAAAACGCTGGCATTTTACTTCTGGGGCTACAGTTCAAATCCAGCTTAAGGTTCTAAATTAAGCGAGACCCTTAACCTGTGCCAGAACATGTGATCCCTCCAGGTCAGAGCTGAGGTTATTGGCAGGTCAATGTGATGAAGCTTGTATTCTGTTGCCTTCAACACACTTAATGGCATGAAAACTGAAATTAAGGTCCAAACCCTTCCACAATGCCAGGAAGCCAGAAGTGTATGAGCACCAGCACCTCGGTACAGAGGCGTGGAAAAAGGAAAACCTGAATTATCAGAGGGCATGAATGTGGACAGGGTTGGGTCAGTGCACTGTAGGTCTCACTTGCTGCTGCTTTCTGCAATGAAGCACTTTGCAATAATGGACTCATTTGCTGCTCACAAGCAGTAGCATCTCAAAGGCAGGCTAAATTTGGGGTCTGGTGAATGATGCTGTGTTCTGCCTGAGCTGTTTTCTGGGCTCCCTGATTCACTTTCCGTTGCATTAACAGTACAGAATGTAGCCACAGTCAGATGTGGGATCCCAGTGGCACCATCAGCATGTGCAGCTCTTGGACTGTGTAAGTTGCCTGCACAAAGTTGTGCCGAGAGAGGGCTTGTTCGTTATTGGAAAGGATCCCAGTCACTTATTAGGGAAAATAATGAAGACCTGATAATAATGACTCACTTTGAATTAGATGTAAAGTTAGGGTGTAGGCATCAGGCAGTTTGCACTGTTGGTGTTTGGCTGCTGTGTGTAGTGGTCTTGTTTGTGTGCCTGCTTTCGGAATTACATTTTTGGAGCATTCTGGTTCAGATTCTCGGCTGGATTTTTGTTCATGGTTCTGTTCAGAGAGCAGTTTACATTCAGCAGAACAAGCTTCTAAAACTGCATAGCAGTAGCAAAGGATCTACCACAGTTACCAAAAACGTAGGAACTGTCAAAGCCTCTACGCATCTCCAGTTCCCATAGGAGAGCTAGAGCTGAGAATCCCATATGACAAACAAACAAGCAATAATTAAAAATCCCTATTTTGTCCAAAGAATTCCTTTGTTCAAGGTATGTAAATGCCTTCATCTGCTTGTAAGTTATTTCATTTTTTGTAGTTCCTTAGCTCAGTAATCTGAGCTTGGGAATTGAGGTGTCTGAAAGGAGTGTTACTCTGAAACAAAACACCTGTCTTTCAGTCAAGACTAAATTGACAAGCAACAATTTAGTTGTCTAAACTCAGAGCTTTCAGGATTTCAGACTACATAAATGTCAAGACGCCTAGGTAGGGCTCAAAGGTGAGCGACAGCGTAGGCAAATATACATTGGAACTTCAATTATCCAAACCCTGATAACTCTCAGTTACCTGAAGTTTAAACATGTCTTCCCTCACTCTTAGTCTCTACATTTTTCTGTAAAATCCTTTTGTACTGCATTGCCTGTGTCTTTGCCCAGCACAGTCTGTAAACTTTTAAGAGCTCGTCTCCTGAGGAGCTTAGTGCGTCTGCCGGATCACAGCATCAGCAACCCCTTTCTGACAGAGCCTGTAATTATCCCTTCATGTTACCTGTTACATTTGGATAGAAGTATTAAAATAATTAAATCATCGTTTTCATCTTTGTTGTCTCCAGCTACATTTCACTTCTCCACAGGCATGGTGTCACTGAGGCATCCTTCATTGTAATACAGAGCATGTGTGTATTTGCACTGGAACACCATTCTTTAAGGATTCCTTGTAGGGAGGTTGTGTCCTCTACCTAGCAACCAGAGGATAGGATGGACTTCACTAGTTAGCAGAATTCACCATCAGTAGGTTGGATGTCATGGGCCAAGTTCTTCCCTTCATTGCTCTACTGTGACATCTTTGACACTGCCTGATATCCAAGAGCCAAATATGCCTCAATTTTTGTCATTTTGGAGCTTAAAAGTTGCTGAGATACAGTTCAAGACCCTCAGAGAAATTTTGCTTTACATGTTCCTGACTTTGACAATTTTTTTCAGTATACCCCTGTTACTTTTGAGGGGAGTTGTTGTGATTTAATTTTGGAGAGGTAGCAGTTCACATTTGCAGGTCCCTGCACCAGCTGTAGAACTAAATCAAAAGGTTTTGAGTGGCAGAAGGAAATGGCTGACAGGAAAGTACATGAGGCCTCTTCACCTCCTTTCACATCTTTATATTTTCCAGCCTTATTTTCACCCCATTCCTGACTTATATTTGCCACTTTAAGTTTCTCCTGGCACTTTCTAACATCTTCTGTTCTCCAGAGTCTGTGGCAAACAAGTGGTGAAGAGAGTCTCTCTCCTTTTCTCCTTACTCTTCAGCAAGTGTTTTCCTCTTTATCCTACAGGGGAGGAATCTAAAACAGAATAAGGATAGGAGATTTTTGTTTCATCCCCAACAGCAAGGACTCTGGGGAAAAAAACCCATCTGAATAAACCAGTATGATGAGTAGACCATTCTGCAAAATGAGAGGTGGCAACACTGATTTGTGCCACAGTTCCTTTTCAGATGAATGTGTGTTGGTGGCACTGTGGGATAAAAGCTTCTGTACAAGTATTGCCTGCTCTGCAGCTGAGGATTCTTGGTTAGAATGAGGCCAAAACTGGCCTCCATGAGGAAAAATTGGGGATTTCTGGCCAGGTCAAGACAATGTCTGCCTTCCCCTTAGCTGAAGGCAGAGAGCTTGATCCTAGCAGAACAAATGCCATAAGACATGGAGGATCCAGTATTACACAGGAAAATAAAATCCGTTTCTCTGTTGAAAGCAGGGTTGTGCAAATGAACAAGAAGGCAGAATGCAATCCAGTTCCATCTGTTGCTTTGACTGGGAATGGGAAGAAAAGAAAACTACATGGGCATGTTAGATTGTAAGTTTTGTGGGGTAACAGAAATCTTATTCTCCTGACAGCAGACTAGTATTGCAAAGAAAATACAGTCACAGAAGACAGACCAGACAGTACCCATTTCACTGTTTAGGAAGCTCTAGTGTCTTAGGTGTTCCATGGCGATCAAAAATTGAAATAAATTAAAGTTGCATTTTAATTGAATTACACAATGGCACCAATTTAAACAATAGTAAACAGATGCAATTTTGTGCAATGCTTTAAATTACGTTTCTTACATATGCATTTAATTTAAATTTATTGAGATGGTTATTTGTTAATAAAATAATTAAAAGCAGTTATTTAAGAGTAACTATGAAATAGCTGTGTAACTACCTATATTAATAAGACAGTTAGTTAAGGGATAATGTCTATTGCTTTATAGTGTAATTGCAATAAACAGCTGCTGAGTTTGATTAAGAGCTGAAGTGGAGTTAAAGTGTTTGAGCAATCTCAAAAGCTGTTTGTTGTAAGTGTACTACAAAGCAATAGCGATTATTCCTATTACACAAAAAGCCAGAGCATAAACATTAAAATATAACTATTTAGTATGATGCTTTTTTTCTTGGGTTATTCAAGCATCTCCATGTGAATGGTGGGGCTAGAGAAGGAGAGCTGGGGCTTTAGTGTAGGAGAAGCTGGGAGGGGGGGCAATAATTTGGTTGAACGTGGATTTGCTCATACCCAGATTTACCCCCTTGTGAGAGCACATGTAAGAGCTAGGAGGCATGCAATCTGTGCTTCTGAGCTGTGTTTTCTCAGGAGGTCCCATCTTTCAAAAATCTCTAGCTGGATCCCTTTCAAATTTGATAGAAAAATTTCAACCTTGGCCCCCAGGTCTGACCTGGGAATTTCTTCAGCTTTTTGTTGAGAGTGTAAAAAGGAAGAGTTGAGCATATAGTAAAAATCCTTTGGCGACTTTGTCTATGAACTGGCTGCTGACACTCCATAACTCCGTAATTAACACATGAAGCAAACACTTCCTGGTCCCCAAGCGTATCCCGCTTTATGGCACTGACACATACCTAAACCACAGGCCATTAATTTCAGTGGGATCAGGTAAGCAAATAGGCATCACTTGTATTGCCGTTGTTATTTACAAACTGTATTCTCCTGCTTCTGGGCAGTGGACTCATACATGTGACATTTGGCTTTCAAATTTCTGCTGTATTAGGGCCCCACAAGTTTTGTAGCAAGTCAGGAAGGAGGTGCTTGATTACTTAAAAACTGTTTTATTTCATCTTTTATTTGAGAGCAGCTTTGAATGGTGGACTCTTGACACATTGGCTGAGGCACAAATGGACAGAAGTAGTCAACTGCCTTTTGCTGCTTCTAGTTCACGCACCTCTGTGGCTGTGTTAACAGGGAAAATCTCACAGAGACGAAAAACACGATGAAATGATGCCAAGCAAAATTTTACCCATGGAGTTCTTGCATATTTATGGCCAAGATTAAGGTTTTAGGGGCATGGAGGGTAAGAACATGTCCTTGGTATCCTGCCTTGGGTCCTGAGCTCCTTCTCGTGTTGTTGACACTTGGGAATCACTCAGGTGAGTTCTCACATTCACCCAGATGCAAACATCTGTGAGAAAGGTGGCCGAGTTCATCACTGCTGTGAACCAAGCTCAGCGAATGTGTACCGAAGTCCATTTGATCAAAACCCACCAATTCCTTTGCAACGAGGTTGTAGGGATTTCACATAAAAATGTAAAAAGTTCAAAAGGCAAAAAAAAAAAAGGTGTTAGCAGTACAGTTACACTCTTCTCCTTGTTTCACGCAATCTTTCCGGACAGAGATAACGTATCTTTGGCTAACCAGTCATGTAAAATATTTTGAAAAAGCCGACAGGAAAAGGCGGCTTGGCAAAGTCCAATGCACAGTGATTAATCCAAGTGCCAATTCGCTGCTAATCTTCTGTGGAATGGTTTTGCTTCTGCTTTATTAAGGGAGCAGCCTCACAAGTGGCTTGGCACCAGTGGCATATGTGTATGCGCGTGTGTATTTGCAGGCGGGTCGGGCAGATTCACCTTCACGAGAGCGCTGCCGCTGCGAGGATCTTCCTAAATAATCTGTCGGTGGCTGAAATGGAGCATGGGATGGCTCCTACCTCGGGAGGAGCTTAGGCAATGGCAGAAAAGCCCACCCAGCGTACTCGCCTTGTTAAGCTTCTGGGGCTTGCAGGCCTTCCTAACTCTGCCCTGGGGAAAAACTGTGTAACAATGGATAAAAGACTTGGGCCTCCCAGCTTAGTTACAAAGGATTCTCTTCACTCATCCTCTTAGTGAGAAATCCAGTTGAATGCTTTTTGAAATCTTTCAAATATTAAAAATAAAATAAATCTTCTTATTCCGTTCCCCCACGAGATTCTTGACTGCAGTGCCATGTTGTCACACACTTCAGGTCCTTTAAAGTAAGGAAAGGACCCCCTTCAGTGATGTGGCTGCAGCCAGGTACACCGAGAAAAGGTTATTCAATTCTTTGTGTGCTTTCAAAAAGTTAAAGGAAAAAGACCAATGAGCCCTGAGAGGGAAAGGATATAGTGGGTATTAAAATAATTGGGTGTCAAGCTGCAGAAGGCTCACTGCTGCTACCTAGTTTGGCTGGGATGGGATCTGCTTTGGAAAAGAGGTAGAGTAAGTTTAGTTGTTTCAGCCGGAGAAAAGAAACTATTGTTTCACCTGGGCATGTGAGTTATCGCGGTTTGTTGCTTAGAATGGTTACTGCACAAAATGCTTGGCAAATCAGTCATGAAAAGAACCAAACGCTGTTTTCAGCTACCTGAGCAACTGGTTTGCCTTCCATTTCCTTCTCTTCTGAAATGTTATCTGCTCTCTTCCCTTAGTGCCAAAGTCAGCCCAGGAATGCTCTACTCCCTCTTTGCACGTGCTTTTCAACCCAGTGGGGAAAAGATGCTTCAAAACGCTCTGAGGTCACTTATAATCTGAAAGACTTGGAAAAATGAAAGCTGTCCATGTGAGCCGTCATCAAGGGAATCATCAAATGACTCCGTTACTCATGGTCTTAGAAGTCAGTTTTCCTTGCACAAAAATCTTTGACTAAACACATTGTTTTCATTCCTTTGTAGAGAAAATTTCTTCATGGGAAGCTCTTGCAAGCAGCAAAATGATTCGTCCTCTCTGCCCTGCAGTCCCTCTCTCTTTGTCTCCCCTCCCAAGGAGCTCTTGAATATTCAGCATCAACTGATTTTAAACTCTTCCTTTAAAATTTTTGGTGCTTCTCAGTCATTTCAGAGATCATGCTGGTGTGTTTCTATACCACCTTGAATTAGAGCACATGAGAACTGGAATTTCGTAGCAGATTTTTTTTTTTTTTTCACCGAAGTGTATGTTTAGATTCATGTAAAAAACATCCACTTGCTGTGTTAGGTTTTTGTTGGTTTGGGGGATTTGAGTTTTTTTGACATCTTGCTATCTCTGAATTTAGCTTTGGTTCATTAGTCAAGGAAATAAACAGCCACATTTCTTATTACTCACACTATCACAGAGTGTATTCCAAGCCCATACATATCCTGCAGCTTGTTAAATAATTCTTTATCCTTTAAGAAATTCCCATTAATCTCTGACCAAGAGGAGCAATAATAGGTTAGTTAGTCATCATATATAAAAATCTGAATCATTTTTACAAGTATCTTTAATGGCTTCCATTAATTACGTGCCTTCGTAAAAAAAGCTACCCCTCTCAAACACAGCATCTTTTCATTCTTCAAGAGGGCCTAGTTTCTGAAGTAACTGAAATTAAGGCACTGATGTTTTGTTTGGGCAAATTAAGCAGAAAAAATACACAGCTCAAGCAGAAGGTATAGCAGTTGGGTTCTATTAACCTTGTCAACTACGTTGGTATTATTAGAAAAATCTTACAAGTCAACCCAGTGGACTACTGTCATTAGTGTTAATGCTGATGGCAAAATATTCCACATGGGCTGGGTTGTGGTTTTAGCTGCAACCCGGGAGAAGACGAAATGTCTCCTCTACTGCTCTTGGCTTTGCACCACGTGCCCTCGGCTGAGGTTTCGTGCTGGCCGCTTGCTCAGTGTGAGCAGGGCTCTTACCCAAGGGCCCAACACACCCTTCTCGTCCCAGCCCTGCCTCCTCAGGCCCTGCTCTGACACGTGTTGTGTTTCCGTGTGCTCAGCAGCATCCAGGGGCAATTTTAGGGTCAGATTAAGGACAGAACCAGGGGGAATGGGTTCAAGTTGCAAAAGGGCAAGTTTAGGCTGGACATTAGGAAGAAATTCTTCACGGAAAGAGTGGTCAGACACTGGAACAGTCTGCCTAGGGAGGTGGTTGAGTTGCCATCCCTGGATGTGTTTAAGTGTCACTTAGATGTGGTGTTGGGTGATATGGTTTAGGGGTGAACTTGTAGTGTAGGGTTACTGGTTGTAGTGTAGGGTTAATGGTTGGACTTGATGATCCCAAGGGTCTTTCCCAACCTGAACTGTTCTATGATGTTTTAGCCTGTTAGCTCTCTGACCAAATGCACATCTTGGAGTGGCAAAAATGGTCCTGTCAGTGCTGGGCAGGCAGGCAGGACCAGCCTGTTCAAAAGCAGATCAGGCTTCTGGTAGAATAAAGTGGCTGTAAAACCACAACGAGGATCATTATGTCATTCATTCCTTTTTTTTTCTTGGTCTTTGTTAATTTAAGTATTAGCTTGCTATCTTAAACCCACAGTAAAAGGCAACATTCATTGTCCTGCCATCAGAGCTGCACTGGACAATGTTTTTAAAACTCTTTCAAAAGACATCTCCTCTGTGTTCATTTGTCTTCCTCTGAAGACACCAGAGGCCCTGAATAAAGGATAAAAATTTTCAAGGTCAGATGTAGAGGAGAGGCCCCTCTAACCCCTTGGGGCCTTTTTAAACCTTTCCATAGCCCATAGGTTGAGAAACACTGAAAAAGGAAGGGTAGTACTGAAACCTCTTCCTACCCTGTTTTATTTCAGGTCATGCAACCTTGCTCACTCTTGTGGAAAGCCCGAGGAGCTCCAGAAGGGGTGTAAAGAAGAGATCTTCCTCTCCTGTTCAGGTGAATAGTTGTGAATTAGACTCTTGGGAGACTAAGGCAGTATAAATACATAAGGAAATCTTTTGATTACACATACTATTAAAAGAGGCTAAAAATACTTCTACTACAGTTAGTGCTGGATTTTTACAAATTTACTTTTGTGTCTTAATTTAGGATATTTTTTCCCTTTCCCCTGGGAAGTGAAGACTATCAATATATTAGGAAGAGAATTCGGTGTTTTTGTATGCAGCATGAGTCCAGTACTTGGCCAAGACCCAGATCTATTGTGGCAAGAAAGTAATAGATGAACTAACTAGGGACTCAGACTCTCTGGCTGGCGTCCAAGAAACATTAAAAAATGTAGTATTGCACATAACAAGTAGGAAGATGCATGCAAATGTTGATGTCTTATTGAAAACTGTTAACTTATTAATATGTTGGGTTTATAGGCATGCATTTGGATTTTAAAACCTGCTGTCTAAGTTCATACCCTGAAATTACCTACTGAACTATATCCCTGAAATAATCTTTAAAGTAGTGCCATACTGGTGAAGTAGTTCTGAAGAAAATGACACTTCTGGCTAGACCATTTCTTTTGGGAGCTTCAGCTCTGAGATAGTGGCAGTGGTCCAGTTCAGCTCTCAGGAAGGTTTCAAGCAATGGTCCTACTTTGTTTCTTCACCATGTCTTCCCCACCTGCAAAGAAGTAAGTCGTGCGTATAACCCTTAGGACCTTGTCATAAAGGTAGGAGGGGACACTGGTTGTAGGTTCATTTGAAAGATGTGGCTCAAGAGCTTCATGTGGTACCTAGAGATCTCCTAAGACCTTTTAGAAGGAAGATTCTGAGAGCATTAGAGAGTGAGGATTATGGGCTAATAGAACATTCAGGATGACATTGATGCCAGTGCCTAGAATGCATCTTATTCCTCTGGGTCTTCTGTTGGGTGCAAAATGCGGCACGTGTATCACATCCGTGTTACTTGTGGCTTCAAAGTCTGGAAAGCAATGTAGTTTTTCAGGTAGATCTGGCTTGTTATCCGGTCCTGGTAAGATATAAAAAGGTGATTCAGTCATTCATCTTGCAGGCAGTCAATTCACTGAGCAAAGCATCTGTGATTACATGTAGCTACTGACTGGAAGAATAGGTGAGGAAAGATGCTCAAGTCTCTACTTCGGTGTGTATTTATACCCAAGCCAGCTGCAATCTGATTCTTAGTTAATGTCACACAACTCATAACGCAACCCCCAAATGTTTGTTTTCACTGCTAAAGGTCTCCTTGCCATTTTCCTTGTGGATCTGAACATTCCTAAGGAGCTTGTGCAAAGTAGTTGTGATCACAGAAGTGCAAAGAAGTATATAGAAACAGACACGCTGGCAAAGTAGGTGAACTCCAGTTGAGACAGTTGCTACGGAGCAGACAGTGCTGTCCTGTGAAATGCTGTGGGAATCTGAAATGATAATTTCTTTCTACCACAGCAATAAGCAAACAGGTTCAATGATTGCACTTTTTTCACAACTATAAGTGCTGTCACTGACATTCACTAGAGGTGTCAAATCCCTGGGGTTTATATTTCCACAGTAGTATTTTATCTCTTTCCCTCTAGAATTACTGGTTTTTTAGTAGAGAATAGCTTAATGTTAGGGCTAACAGGTGTATGGTGAGACTTGGGTTTTGATTTTTTTTACCTGACCTTACTTACTCCCTCTTCCCGTCTCATTCGTGCTCCAAACTTTGAGCTGGAGGACCAGTTTCATGGTGGTGGTTGTTGTTATACTAGTGAGCTTGCTCATACGGTGTTTTTTTTCTGATCTCTCAACTCTAATTGTTGCATGCAAATTGTTTAATAAATAATGTTTGACAGGAAAAAAAAAAGAATAGATATTAATTAAAAAAAGGATTTAGGCTGACTCAGTCTCATACATGAGACAAAAGGTTAAGTAAATGCCAAGGCCACTATGCCTCTTCAAACAATGAATATTAGTTTTAGAATCATTAATGTCTGCTTAGAAAACAGAGTCATACTGGAGACTTGTATGCCAAAATAACCAAGGCCAGGGCAGTTTCTTTTCAATCTGAAGCTAAATTATCCTCCAATAGAGGGCTAAATGTATGCAATTAACAGTGCTAGGTAGGACAACAGGGAATGGCACTTTTAATATGTAGCCGAATTGAGATCAAGTTTTTCTTTGAATGTAGTAACTTGGACATTTAATATGCACAACCAAGCTCTGCAACAGAATTAGTGTAGAGAAGCAAATAATTAACTCCTTCACTGCTTGTTAATGGAGACAGAATGATTATCCTGTTTACTGATTCCTGTCTCCTGAAGTTGCTGGATCTACAAAACCAAAGTGTTTTTCAAGTGCCTTCAAACATGAGTAAAGATTAAGGCAGTTGTGTAGTCTTTATTAGAAAGAGGATTACCACATCATATTTTTGAAGAAAACTTCATTCTGAGAAAGATTAGTTTCTCAGGCTGAGGGGAGCTGAGGTTGGAACAAACATGACTCTCTGAGCTTAACTAGAAGTGTGTACTCTGTTTCTGCATTGAAAAGCTTAAGGCAACTAGGCTGAAAGGCTCAAACATATATTTAAAAAAAAAAAAAAGGCGAAAGACTTTTTAAGCAAGTAGGTGACTCTCAGTTGTATAAAGGCAAAAGTCAAGGTGCTTATTAAAATTTCCCAGCACCCTCATATGCAAAAAAATACTCTGTACTTGACAGACATGATATTTGTTACCACATTAGCATCAGCTATTTAGTATGAGCATACTTAATAATACTTAATTCTCGTCCAGTGATCTCCAAGAGGATGGGTATATTTATTTTTGATTTACTACAGAGAAGTGAGGTAAAATACGGCGAAGGGACTTGCATGTGGCAACTGAGTTGAGGTATGGCCAAATGGGTCCTAAGTCCCAGGTAGCACTAAACTAAATCTCGTGGAATTTGATTGGGATGACTCTAATGTACGTGTTTTGACTGGACAAGAAGCCCCATCAGATTGTCTCTAGTTTCTAGGGCTAGTTTGACTCAGAAGGTTGAAACCTGCAAAGTTAAAATATATTTTTCTTTGCTTCTATTTGTATCTAAACTAAGTCTGCACTTCCTTGCTCTGAGTTCTCCTTGAGCTTAAAGCAAAGGGGCATTGTTTCCCATTTATGTAACACAGCCTTTCACTGCATTTGGTTGCAGCCCGTGGACTCTCATGGAAGTCAACAGCCACATGCAAATAAATCCTTAAGTTTGAAAACGGTACACTTAAATAGTTCAAGTTTTTTTTTCTAAGGCTGAAGTGCATTACAGCTCTCATTTAACTGAGTAAATACTATTATGCTGAAGTCCTTTGCATTGTCATCAACAGGAAGAGAATAGCTTTGCATAGGGCTTGTTTCAGTGAAGGATCTATACTGGAATGTGCTGTATTTACATTTAATATTGGTGCCATGTCTAGATCTTCCTCTCCAATTTCTGGTGCTTGCGGCTTTTAGGAGAAAAAAAAAAACATATCTGGAAAATGGGCCCATCCAGGGACACATGCTTAAGCCCTGTTCTGAGCCTTAGACTTTCCTTTCAGGCTTTTTACCTGCTGCTACTAGGAAAGAGCAAAGATGCAGCCAGACACCAGATTCTCTTTCTGATATTGAGCTGAGCTCTCAGGAAGTGGTTTGTTAGTTTGTGCTCAGGCTTGACCCTGTATAAGAGATACCTCCTGACCCTAGGAAGATATGGGCATTTTAACTCTCTATGTTAAGTCATCTTCATTAAGACCATTTGGAAAGAATCTGTGCATTTTCTACTTGTGAATCTTTTTGAGAATTCTATTTCTGGAGTTTAGGGCTCTGGATGACTAAATTCGCTCTCTCCTGCCCAGCTGGCCTGACTGCTGAGAGCACAATGGTCTCCAGCAATCTAAAGGCACCACAGTGGTCCCAGCTTCTTGCAGGATCTAAAGTGACTGTTGGCCACCTAGGAACAGCTTCCTTCTGGCCACAGCCACCTGCTTCACAGCTTGGCAAATACTTGATTTTGAAAATGTTTTGCTGTGAGTTTGCGCCAAGGGCCAGGTATGGCCTCGTTGTATTTGCTAAAGGTCTGTCTCTGGCACCATGGTGTGGGAAGATCACCTGAGGACAAACTGTCCCCTTGCATTCCTCCCTATGGACGGTGGTGTCTTTACAGTTGTGTCTGGGGTGACATGGCTAATGCCATCAGAGAGAAAATCTCCAGGGTGTTGAGTGTTATGGCACAGTCTTATCATAATTTTATCCTTTATGGATAGACCTCAGCACTCTCTGTCTGTCCTGAGAAGTACTATCTATTTACTTATCCTTCCATCCATCACAGTTTGCCCTTGTGGACCAATTTGGAGCTGGCAAAACTGCCCCAGGCCCTTCCTCCTGAGGTCACTAACCACAAAACCAGGTAAGATTAGTGGTATTGGTGCCATAGTGATAGTTGCACCTGGAATGTTGTGCAAGTACATACAGCTGTATGCCTCATACCTCCAAAGGAATCCCTAAGATAGTAAAGAGGAGAGAAACTAAAGCTGTATTTGTGTAAGACTGCTCATAGAGGTATCACTGTTAAGGCAGTTTCTGTTGCACTTTAAATACTAACGTGCTTCAGGTGGCGGAGGTTGTGAGCACAGGGCAAGCTCAGGGAGCATTGGGAAGCACTGGCAGCCCTCAGCCACTGCTGCCCCGGCTAGAACCAGTCTCGCATTGATCTTGCCAGCTGCTCCAGTCCTTTCTTCCCTCCCTCCAGGCTGCTCCAGGCCCTTCTCTCAGTGCCTGTGCAGCCAGCTCTGATCTCTGCTCCCTCAGCTCCTGCCTGAGCCTCTGAGCCCGTACCTCGCCACCCCACGCAGCCATGGATGCCACTGCCGCTCCTTTCTCCCTCACCACTGTGAGCCCCTGCGGCTTCGCTTCCCTACCTCCCTGCCAGGTGCTACCTCTAACTTCACTGAGCACCCTCGGGGCTACTTCTCTCATCTTTTGCCTTTTTTTTCCTTCGTGCTTTCACTTCCATGGATCTGCCCTGCCCCACTCCCCCAGGTGTGACAACCACGAGTAGCATCTCTCTCGACACCACGACTCCTCCTCCACCCTTGCTTTGGGTCAGGCAGGGTTCAGCAGTTGCATCTCACTGGGCTGCAGAGGCACTTATGTTGAGCTTGGTCTTTCCTCAACAGACCTCACCCAGTTTTGTAGTGTAACGCATCCCATCAATCAGCATCTCCCTAAGTGCCGACAGGCTGGACGAGGCTCAGCTCCGCTCCTTGCAGTGTTTAATCCCCACCACCAAGCCGCCAGGACACCATAGACTATTGGGTTCCGCTCAGGCATAATTCCGTCGTTACCATTGATTTGTTCGCTTACGCTCCCCGTGGCGCTTTTAATCAACTCTCCATCTTTATGCCTTTCACACCTTTATGCTTTTCGTGATTGGCTCTGCTGCCTTCTGTCTCTGCAATGAAATAGTACCACAGAAATCCTCCTGTCTCTTAACTACATTAACAATTCCATTTCGTCTCTCTCTGGTCCAGTGAAGGGATCTCCCTCTCCCACAAAGGCACCACTGTCTCTGCAAAGCACTCTGGTAAGCGCATGGGCAATAGCTTCTATTCATGATTCCTCAAAGTCCAGTACAATGGGTTACAATTAGCTACTGGCCTCTTTGGTTTACTCTGCCTTTAAAGGCTCCTTTATAGTTTAAAAATGAAGGGGGATGCCGACGTTAATTTTTACTGTCCTTTCCGTAGCATTGTACAGAGAAGATAAAACTAATGTGCAGGTAAAGGGATAAGTAACTCACTAGCCAAAACCAAAAAAAAAAAAGTAGCAAATACGTCATCATCACATTCATTTCATGAAAGTAGCAAGGCATTGGAGAGAACTCATTAGCCTTTTTTGTTCTGCGTTATCACCATCATTTTATCAGCAGCTGTATCATATGTCACAGCTACTATCCTTTCTGGCATCCAGTGTGGGACCAAAGGACTCCCAGAGAATGCTGAGTTTCAACACCAGGGCTGCACCGCGTGATGCACTAGGCACTGTATTAATTGTGGCAGATAGAATTTTTTCCAATATACTCCTAAAGGACACTCAATAAAGCCGCACAATGTGATTTTACCAACTCAGAGAAGCATGGACAAATAAAACCACATCATGAGCCTGTCCTTCCTTCCCCTAAACCTCTGTTAGTTTGTTAGCACTTGAAGTATTGCAAGTTGTGTGAAAACAAAACAAACAAACCCAAACCCACAAGTGAGAGAAAAAAAAAAGAAGCAAACATGAGGCTGATTAGTCCACACAAAGGTGTAGGGCTGCTTTCTGTGAAAGACTTCATTTTAGTTGTGTCTCAAGTGTTGGTGGACTGTTAAATCTTTAAAGAAGCCTGCTTCTTTAACCTGTGATGCTCTGATCGCTTTTGTACACACATACCTGATTCTCTGCTGCAAAGCAAAGTTTGGGGAGTAGTTTTAGAAATCATCTAGGAGCTCCTCCATGAACCTAGTTCTTTAAGTATCAGGTGGTAGTTGTCCCAGGGAGGGGAAAAAATCTGCAGCCTTGTTCAAGCAGCCGAAGTTGCAGTCACCAGTTCAAGCCAGTGCTTTAAGAAAAAGGTGCGCATCCGCCATCCCATTTAAGAGAATGGAAAACACCATGTTAAAGTATTTTTGAGCATGAGAGCAAGACGTGCGGAGGCTGATCCCACCCTCTAGACTTGGGCAGGTCAGTTAACCCTGGGACTCAGCTGCTGGGAGCAACAGCATTTGCTTGCCCCCACAGGCAGATTGTGAGAATTAATTATTAAAGTACTATAAAGTATTCTTAATAGAGATATCAAACGGATAATTTTGGAGTATATGAGTCTTTTCTTAACCTTTTCTAGCAAGATCCTTTCATGGCAAACAGCTGAACCAGTAACACCATTACAGCCAGAGTGCCTGATCCCTGTTTCCAAAGCACTGGTGTTATGCTGACTGAGCAGGACACTAAGTAAGTACAAAATGCATTCCATCTCACCTGTAAAATAAGCTATGCTGTGGTTTAAACCATGTTATGACACAGTATGCTTCTAATGTACCAAGCTAATATGCCTGGATATTCTAACTGTTAAATGTGTTAGGATGGAGCAAAACAGCTTTGGGAAGATCCTGGCCCCTTGGATTTGGAGCATGTGCTTTGCTCTGTGTCAGCTCTGAATACATCCTCAAATTTTCTGCATTTCCCACGGGCTTCCCTCTTGCCTGCTCCTACTGTGCTCACTCGGCCGTGCTGCAGTGGCTGGTGTGGTCACGCACCATGCAAACACTTGCTGCAAGAGGTTCACCAAATTTGGAGCCTCTTGCCGAGGTGTGTCTTGTGTGCCTGAATGGGGCGAAGCGCTTTGATTCTTGGCAGTCTCCCTTCGTGTGCAGCCACACGGGACGTTCGAGGGCGAGGAGTAGTGATGTGTAGAGCATAGGGCTGGATGTTGCCAGTAATGGCTCCTACCGTTACCCGTTTGGAATTATGCCAAGAAAATCCGGCGCTGGTGTCAGCCGCAGTCAAGAGGAAGTCTGTCAGCGCATTTTAATTTGAAAACAAGAAAACAGTTGCAGGCTTGTATGGCCCAGGTCTTTGAGGCCGGGTTTTCTGGCATTATGAAGAATGTTTTTTCCTCTGAAAACTTTGAGATCTAAGAATTTTGTCTGGAGTGTAAACAGTAGGACTCTCATGAAGAGTAAAATTTATTTCTTAGCTTGATAGGGTCTAGTAACTCTAACTAGGATTAGCTAATGTTTCACAGAACCTGATGTTTTTGTGGGCTAGGGAGTCCCTTGAGGAAGGAAGATATCCACATTTGACGAAAAGCTCCTAATAAAATTAGATACTACTGCTTGTGAGCTTATCAAAAGGAAAATGGAAAGTAGTGAAAATTAAAAGTGCAGCTCTGGAATCTCGTAAAATCCTGAGAAGATAGCTGGCTGGAAATCACTGTCCATGATTTTCTTCTCTTTTTGTGCCCCATCTTCCCATGCGCACAATCTTATGTTTTTGTCCCCAGTCAGATGACCTTAGTTAGGTCTTTCTCATTTCTCTCTCAGCAGCCCCACCTCTAAGCCCCCTACCAAAACCAAGAAAAGGAACAAAAGAGAAGAGCAATCAGGCAGGGGTAACTTGCCAATCCTAACCTTTCTCTGGTGTGTTGTTTCTAAAGACCGAATCACTGGCAAAACAAAAGGATAAGCTCTAAAATACCAAATAAAGCTGTCCTATTCCTTATCTCTTTCCAAAATATTGCGTGAAGACCTGGGACATGTTCCAAAAGAGCAAGACTTCGTTTATGAAAGGGAAAAGGCTTGTGGCTTTGACAATTTGTCTGTGGTCAGAAAGCAAACTTAGGGCCTGTGCTCATGACTTTTATATGAGCAAAATAGACAGTGAACGGAAGTCAAAATACAAAAGGATGTGTTGAGGAACGGAAAAAGCATTTTCATCACTGCTGAAAATATATATTTTAACTGTGTGGCATCCCTCTTTGTGAGCAATTAAACTTGTCACTCTATGAATAGACCGGTAATAGGAGAAGTTTTCTGATTGTTTGTACTGGGTCTATTTTCTACATTCCTGGACTATTGTTTCATAGTAAAAACCTTCTTTTATGGGCCTGTCCCAAGATGACCCTTATCATACTTGATATTAGTGTCTGAAAGCAGACTGGCTAGCTGATCAAATACGGAGAAATACATAATGTTGAAATACAGGTGAGAGTAGTGTTTTTCTTATTGTCTGGCACAAAACCTATATAAAAATCTGGAATTTGATCACTCTTTCTGCTCATTGCTCATGCACCGTGATACCTGAAGCTCTAGCAAGGACACTGCTCAGATTTTCTTTTCCCTTTTCCCCTTCACTTTTTTTTTCCCCCAGGTTGCTTTAATCTGTAATATCAGCAATAATCACTGTGGTATTGTTGCCTAGGCATTCTTGAAGAGTCCGAAGTGGACTGTAATTGAAGAGTTCATTACCAAGATCAGTTGGCTCCTGGATTACAGTGCAAAGTGAAATATATATCCTCACCAAAAAGCAACTGCTAAACCTTTAGAGAAGTCACACCACTTTTCACTCTTTTTCATTAGGACCCCGACAAGCTTGTCAGCAAAATTAAAGGTATGTCATTCACATCGCGCATGCATTGCAAAGGACTATAAACCTGCCAACCTCTTTGATGAAATAAAAGGGTTTTATTTATGATTCATGTAGGAATATGAGGTTATTTTTATACTGTCAGTACACTAACAATCAGACAAGAGCTCAGGAAACGAGAAGGCAAACTGACAGTGAAGGTTCTGATAAAGGGGAACCCTCTAGGGTGTTTTGCCCCCTTTGTAATCTCCTCCTTTTAGTGGTGAGGTTATAAGCGTGGCATAGCATGATCTTGCAGCTAGCTTGGCTCACAGGAACAAAGAGAGTAACTACCTAGCAGGACTGAGGTATAATTCCACAAGAAAATGAAAATACTTCCTCCAGAGAGGTCTGCGTCGCTGCAGTGATGTGAACAGGAACTTCCAGTCTGGTCTTCTAAGAGCATAGTGAGTTGGTATAGATGCCCTTCTTCTCTACTTGCTTCCTACTGGGCAGCATAACCAATCTTAACAACAGAAAAAGAGGCTGTGAACCTTATACAGAGCCACTCCATATTTGTTACCTCTTTGGTTTATACTCATTTTTACAGGACCCAAAGCAGGTGTTTTCCCAAGCGCTCCCAGTCTAGCTCAATATGAGATAGAGCAGCACAGTAAAGGGAGGATGGAGAAGTAGCTCCCTTCACAGTGCCTGGTCAGTATTTATGCTGGGCAGAGTAGGGAGGTAACAGGCTACATTTCAAAATGTGTCTTCCCCTAGATATTTCAAATGCCTTGGCAGTTTGAAACTGCTTTAGTTCTGTCCAAAGCTCAGCAAAGCTTCTGGAAGTGTGTTTTGTGCTTCTTGGTGTAAGCGTCATTCATACCACCAGCACAACCATGATTACAGAAACACTCCTTGTGAGTAAAAAGGTATCACTGTATTAGCTGGCTGGCCTTAAGTACAGTAGTTTGCTGAACAGTGGTGTGCTGGCAGAAAACACAGCCTAGCAAAATATAGGCAGGATGAAGTGAAACAAAGTTCACTGGAGGAAGGAAAATAATACTAATCCTTCATTCAATAAGCAGTGAGTTAAGTACATTTTGCTTGTTGAAGAAATGTAAAGCAAAGGGAAGAAAGCACACATATAAAGGTGGTGTGACTGCTTTCCTCTCTAAAGACAACATGTGGGGTATTGAGGTATTAATAATACCAGGAGTTATATGCAAGCTGCTAATACAAAACACAGCCCTGGTTTAAGGTTCCACTGAGTTTCAGGATGTTTGAATTCCCTCTAACTAGAGAATCCCCTTGAAGTGAGGGACGATGCTAACATTTTCATGGGGCTGTTTAAATCGTTAAATAGACCTGCAGAGGATAATAACCAGTGTTTGAGATGGGATTATATTCGCTCTTCAGCACTGTGATCTCTGCTATAATTCTCCATATTCAGATCTGTGCCTTGCAAAGGGTTGAGAAGTTGGATTTGGTTACACGAGGCTGGCTCTGTAAAGAGGGGGTCGTGATCCAGGCACCGGAGATGTACTGAGCAGGTATAGTCTGGTTTGTTTGGACTTGTCTCTGTGATCGTTTCAGGATACTCAGAGTGACACATTCCAGAGTCTTGTTGCTTGTCCTATACCATCCTACTGATGCTAAGATAGGGGTAATTCGTAAGGCATATGTTTCTTGTAGTGGAAAAACGTAAATCACAGAAGGCCTCAGATAAATATAGACTGATCGCACTGCTGCCTACAGTGTTTTACCTGTTCTTTTTTTTTAGCTTCACGGTGCTTTCTGGTAGTCACTTACTTTCCTTTCCCGTAGATAGACAGGGAATCAGTCTTTCTTCTTGTTAGTGTGGATTGTTTGTTTGTTTCGGACAGCTACAGCAAGAGGACTTAACGGCAGTTTGAAACTCTCAATGACAAAATCTGCTACCATTAGCAAAGGAGCTTCAGGACAGAGGCAGTACTTGAAAGTATTTTCACTGCCTTCTAGGAAGTTGGGTAGGTGTCAGGGGCTGGAAGCAGTAGGATCCTGCTGTTTGCAGAACACTTGGTGCTCGTCCCTTCTGAAGAGCCTGCCAACTGGCAAGAGTCGACTGGTCTTTTGACTACTGTGTGATGCTGAAAGGACACAGAGTAGCCTTGAGGTGTTGCTGTCCCTTTAAAAACCTCCATTATTCTGTTGACTCAGTGATTAATAATAAAGCATAATTTCATCTCTTTCAGCTAATTACAAACTGCTCCTTTCCAAACTCTTGATCTTTTCACACAGCCAAAGGCATTGCTAGTGAATCAGACCCAAGATTTAGGAGGTTGTGATTCTGCATCGTTATTCCCATAGCAGCCAAGTACTTCTCCTTGTACCTCTCAAGCCTGCCATTGTGCTTGAAAGTAGAGCAGGTAACTACTTCATCAGTCCGAGATTTCATTCTCGTGGAGCACAGAGGTTCATTATACTTACTTTATCAGCAGTAAGGTTTACTGCCGAATCCATGAAGATATTCATGTGAAACATGAGCAGAGAGAGAGCATTGCATCTTTTCATTAATAAGCCCTCTTCTGGGATCCGGCATTAGTGAGATTCAGCGGATCATAGAGCACAGGGGTATCATTTTTACATGATTACTCTAAATTCTTAAACCAGAGGCTTAAGAAGAGGCTTCTTCACAAAGACAGCTGTGGGAATTGTTAAATGATTGGCACAGCACTCACGATGGGGCTGAACCCTCTGGGTACCTCCAGTCATGGGGGGGGTACCAGCAGCATTTTATTACTTGCCATCTAGGGAAAAGTGGAAAAGAGAGTGTATCAGACAGAGGAAGATGTGCTAACCCTGCGATATACCTCTGTAGTTCTCTCCTCCTGAACAAAACTCTTACCATAATACTGGTGCAAGGCTTTGTCGCACCACACAGGCTAAACTGTTCTCTACCCTTCCCAGATCTTCTTTGTGTCAGAGGCTTATTTTTTAACTTGTCTGATCTTACCTTCATTTAGCATGTTACTAAAATAGTCCTCGTGCAACCTCCACTCCCAAATAATTAATTTTTTGCCTGAGCAGAGGATCATTTAATTCCACCAAACAAGATACTTCTGATATACATGGTCTGCATGTGAGAATTTGGGTAGCTCAGAGGATTGTGCACAACCAGCAAATCTTTGTGATGTTGGTGACATTAACAACGGACAAAAGCATCTGTGGATACTGAAGACCTGCATTATCTTATTGATGTCACTATGTATTTCTTCTGCGATTTTCTGCAATTCCATCCAAAAATATTGCCTTGCACTCCCTCTGTCCTAGCTGCTTAGTCCTGTCCTGCCAGGCTGTGTGCAAACCAAAATCAGGAAGTTGATGTGGCTGAAGTAAAAACTCCTTTTTTTTTTCCCCCTTCCTGGATTAGTTTTCAGATGGATAAGTTCCTCAGTCAGTTCCAAAATACAGATGCACAGATGCTTATCCCAGCGTGAGAAAAGGGACCCCGTAGGGAGTGAAGGGACTGGACTGCTTCTGTCATTAATAGCCAAAAGTGTTGGCTGAGCCTTGGCTTCCAGTCTGTGCTTAGAAAGTGGAGATAATAGTAATTCTTATTCTTCTTATGTCAAGGAAAGCATTGCCACATATGTTTGTGTTTGTCCATAGGGAAGACCACAACACACCTATGAAACTAAGAAGCCATACTGGAAATTTCTGAGGCATCCTGCTGTCAACTACTTTGAGCTTGGTGTAAATCCATCAGTTTTCAGGTTTTTAGCTACAAGTCATTTTAGGGGAGAGATGTTCCTCTTTTGAGAAGACCTTTTCGATCTAGTGCTTTCTCACAAGTCCAAAAAGAAAAAGAGGAATGAGGAGAGTGAGGTCATGCAGAGGGCTGAATAATCCGGATCAAACAGCAAAGAGCAACCGATTAGAAGCCAACACATTTCTCTTTCATATCTCTGAAAATGTTTGGCAGACTTAATTAGAAACAGGTGCAAGCTATAATATTTATTACAACAATGCATCATTTTGTCTGTTTCCAAGGTCATTGTTCTAGCCAATCGGAAGCCAGCAACCCACAGGGGAGTATAACTTAGGCTGTATGGGTAAAATGTGAATTACTTAACCCTTTGTCTAATGGAATGAAGTACAACATTGCACAAAGTGCGGAGCTAACAAAATAGAAAATCCTGTGAGAAATCTTTTCATGATAACAGGTTCCAGTGAAGTAAGTGACATCACCAGCTGAGCTAATAGCCAGCCTTAGGTAAAGTGGAGTAGGTACAGATAAGGAATGAGAAAAACACATTTTTCTTTACTACTTCTCTTTCAAAGGCCTGGGTTCATGTAGAATTTACTGCGGTAGGAGGCCATGATTGCCTGTTATCTTGCGCCTGCTGTACAGTTGGGTCTCGTACGCTGCATTGGGCTAAGCTCTAGCAATAGATTTCTTTGGCTACGTCTGTCTCCAGAGGGATGAGGCTGCAGATGCACCTGTACAGAGGCACCTAGGCACTGCCTTTTTGAACTGCCAGATGAGCGTGCCAGGCTTTTCAAGCGAGAGAAGCCTGAGAGAGGAAGTTGTTGATCCTTCCTGCCTTTTAAGACAGCAAATTTAGAGGGCCAGCGTCCATGTGCTTCTCTCCATCTGAGAACAAGTGTCTGAAACTCATTTCACCTGGTCCCACAGTAATTCGGTTGGTTAACACTGGCAGTGCCCCTGGTTACAAAAAAGCCCCATTTTCAAAGCCGGCGCTTAATTCCCTCTTGTGAGTTTTTCTCGTCATCTTTGCATGACTTCTTTGTGCTTTATGATCATTTGGGAGTGAGGATCCTCTTTTAAATTCTGTTTATTCCTTTTAAATGTGACAAATATAAATACGGAAACAAAGCAGCGTACGTCAATAATAGAGATGTGTGAAATCGTGGGATTTTTGCCTTTTTGCAAAAGCTGCAAGAAGTTGCCAATATTTCTGCAGACGGAAACTATTTTTTCCACCTTCAGTTCATCACATAGCATAAAATCTGTGAGTATTTGTGTATTTTTGGATAGAAAATCATAGAGGAAACACAGACTGTCTTTTGAGAATGTACACACCTTGGGTCCTAGCTTGTTGTTTTGGCACCCACAACTCCCTGGAAGGCACCTCCGCACCCAGTCATCACTGTTGCCCAGATTGATTGTCCTGTGTCTGTAACCAATTGCTAAGGTTCTGTGTGATTCTCAGGAATGGGTTTTAAGAAGGTATCCTCTGTCCATTAAATTCAGAGGTAAAATAATCCAAGTACGTGATATTGATGGCTTAGGGTTTAAATTCTGAGTGAACATTTAGCAAGAGACAGATCCTGCAGTCATTTTTCATAAAGATTATGTTTAGAGAAGACTCTTCTCCCCAACACCCCAAGCAGTGTTCCAGCACTAAACTCTTGCGAAGTTCAGACCTAGTTGGAAACTTTGCAGCAGAGTGTCCCTGTTAATTTTTTCTCTCTAGTGAAATTAATATCCCACACTGAGCCTGGCTCATGGCTTGCAAATGCTTTTAGTAGTGGGCTGGTGAGTTTGTACATCCTCCTGTGCATCACAGGTTTGCTTAGATAATCTGTGTCCTGAAGTATCTCTAAAATCCCCGCACTGTAATTTTTCCCTCCTCTGTCTCTCTTCCTCCTCATAAGTGGAGGACTCATACAGGGCCAGCTCCAAACCTGGGAATCCATCACGTTGTTAATAGCAAAGGCTCTTGCCAACATGTTGCAGGTGTGCACAATGTGGAGCATAAGCAGAAAAGGGGAGATTGCAATTGTCCGAAGCCTGCTAGGATGACAGCTGCCATCCTATGGAGCACCTCTGGTGCTAGGGAACCAGTAAAATCAGGGAAGGGCAGAGGAGATCCTCCCTGCACTTGTGAAAAGGTGTTTCAAGCCACTATTTCAAGCCAGAGTCCTTCAGAAGGTGCCCAGTGTGAGTATATGTGTGGGGATGAGCAGAGAAGGCTTCTGCGAGGGGAGCTGAGCAACATGTAGAAGTAGCAAAGAGCACTTGAGACTTGGAAAGACACTGAGGACACTTGGAAAAGGGGATGGTGATTCTGGGAGGCTCTGTTCAGTTGAGCTGTTTTGCTTTGTGTCCTGTGTGCTAAGCTGTACTTGAATCATATTTTACTGGGAATCAAGCAGCTCAAGTTACAGGTGAATGGCTGGGGTAGCTGCTTCTGTCATGGGTCATTTCTGCATTGTACTTAACTGAATAATACTACCTTCCTTTTTTTTTTTTTTGCTCATTGATCAAACTGCTTTTGAGAAAAGTGATACTTTGCATATCTGGCTAAGTGCTGTTAACAGCCTCTGCCTGCGGTTTGTTAAAATTAAAAAAAAAAAGAAAAAGAAAAAGAAAAAAAAGTGTGATCTTGCTGGAGAAGTAATTTGCTTCTCTCCAACCAATGATGGCTTGCACTTTATGCAAATTGGTATCTAGGGACAACAAATCCCATTTAATACATATGCATAGTTCATAAAAAAAACGACGTGAGAGAAAGAGAAAAAAGATAAAGCAACGAGTCAGCAAAAGAACAGGTTCCGAGGAAATTTATTGTCCCAAATTGGACATTTGTAACAGATGATGTGAACAAGTGTTAACTTTGTTTTCAGCAGCTCTTCACGTACATTCACTAGACATCACACAGATTATGTTTTAAGGATCTGAACTGTAATAAAAAAAAGTGTCTGTGGGCTTTGGAGTGTTGTGTTCCATATGGTTGGGGGAAGTGCGGAGTTATTGCGACAAGCATCTTGTGAAGCTCATTACGCACGGCGGTGTTAGATGCGAATTGCTGCGCATCGCTATAGGGTACGTACATGACATCCCACAGTCAGCAGATAGCAACTGGAAATGAAAGATATAAGGCACAGAGTACAGCTTCAGGGAACATGTTAGACAAAACATCTGCTGTATCAGAAAGCTGCATTATCAGATCATTGTGGCCATGAATTTTTTATAAAGACATTTTTTTTTTTAAAGCTGCAACTTTGAAAGTGACATTTTGCGAGAAAGTTTTTGATTGAAGTGTGATGTCAGGAGAAAGGCCAGTCTAGTTTATTATCTGTGTAAGAGCTGATATTGGCAGCCTGAATCAACTCCTTTCTCCAAGCCGTTGAGCTGGCCATTCACGTACCACAAGTGCTTCTTCCCTTCTGATCTTGACAGCCAACAAAACCTCGACCCTGTTTATGGGTTATAGCTTTAGTGCCAAGCTCCTCGAAAAGGAGTTTTCCAAGCTTTGTTCCTCAAGGGCTACTTAATAACACGACTGGGGGCTACTGAACAAAATTCAACCAAAATGCAGAACCTTTCTGTTCCAAAGGTGGAACAGGACGTGCTTCACATGTTCGAAGCATAGGGAGGAGAGCTCAGCATCCTCACCTGATTCCCCCTTGAGTGGGACCTGCACAGCTGCCAGGTACCTTGTCACCGCTGTAATGCTGACGAGAGGCTGCTTTGTCAAGGTTGGTCACAAGTAAAAAGGCCATTGCACGTGGCTTACAAGAGCTTCTCAGGTCTGCAGGCTGTACTTCAGGAGCATTGCAGTAAGCAATGGACATCTCAGTGAGTAGAGGGGCCTCCTGACTACTTAACATTCCTGACATTTCTAAGGGCAGCAAGGTGGCACGAAATGTATATGCATATTGTAACTATTTACATTAAAATGGACAGGCATTTTCCAGTCTCTCACCTCTCCCACCCCAGCTGGGAATTTTTCTTCATGTCACTTGTATTAGAGCATAGGGCAACCCCCTCTCTGCAGCAACAGGTACCAGTGAAAAACCCTGTCTCGTGTTGATCAAGGGATGGTCTCTCTTTCCTAACTTCTGCCTTTGAGTAGCATTTAAAAAACAGCAGGGGGTCTGGTATATAGGATGTGCAGACCAAGGTTTGGCTGGGTCATTTACCTAGGCAGGAGTTACATCAGGAAGGTAATGCAGTGTCCTCACCATTCTATGATGGGGTTTTGTGATTGCTTCCTTGGGTGAGTTTTTTAGAAAATACTTAAAGATAAATTTAATGAAAATAGAAGCAGACCAAAGCAGAGCAGTTGGGGGTTTTTTTGTTAAAAAAAATATCCTGTATTTGGAGTTTGGAGGTTTATTATGAGTGGAAATTTTGATTTCAGACTTGCTCATATTTGTGGAAAGAAAAAGGTGAATAGGGATCTGCAACAGGCCTCTACACGGAACTGACTCACATGTGTTCATCCAGGTATGACACTCAGACCCTGGGTTGCTCTGGTTTGGAGGGGAATGAGAAGGAGATGTGGCCTTATCTGAATACCGGTCACCAAGGACATAGTTACAGTTATAAAAATGTGAATCGGCGGCTGCTATTTTTCATGTTCTTCTTTAAATGAGTGCAAAGCTCTTTTACTTGAAGCTCAGTGTTCCTTTGCTTTATACCTGCACGTCCGGGGAGCCTGAGAAAGAGCCTTTACTGGGCTCAGCACTGCTTAGCTGGGAACTTGCCTGGGCAAGCCCATCCCTCCAGAGTGGAGACTTTCTCCTCTGAACAAGCGTCCCAGCATCCTGGTAGGAAACTCTATGTATTTGGAGTTAGGAGGCTGGCAGTAGACCCCCTCAAAATGAGACATCAACCACTTTTCTTCTTAACCATTCTGGTTGTATGCAATGGCCCAACACTGAGCTTAAAATGAGTCCTGCAGTCAGTCCTGTCTGTGCGACTGTGTGTACAAAACAGAATCACAGAATCACAGAATGTCAGGGATTGGAAGGGACCTCGAAAGATCATCAAGTCCAATCCCCCTGCCAGAGCAGGAATGCCTAGATTATGCCACACAGGAACGTGTCCAGGCAGGTCTTGAATGTCTCCAGAGAAGGAGACTCCACAACCTCTCTGGGCAGCCTGTTCCAGGGCTCCGTCACCCTCACTGAGAAGAAGTTTCTTCTTGAGTTTAAGCGGAACCTCTTATGTTCCAGTTTCAGCCCATTACCCCTTGTCCTATCAGTGGTTGTCACCGAGAAGAGCCTGGCTCCATCCTCATGACACTCACCCTTGATATATTTGTAAACATTAATGAGGTCACCCCTCAGTCTCCTCTTCTCCAAACTAAAGAGCCCCAGCTCCCTCAGCCTTTTCTCATAAGGGAGATGCTCCACTCCCTTAATCATCCTAGTTGCGCTGTGCTGGACTCTCTCCAGCAGTTCCCTGTCTTTCTTGAACTGAGGGGCCCAGAACTGGACACAACATTCCAGATGGGGTCTCACCAGGGCAGAGTAGAGGGGAAGGAGAACCTCTCTTGACCTACTAACCACCCCCCTTCTAATACACCCCAGGATGCCATTGGCCTTCCTGGCCACAAGGGCACAGTGCTGGCTCATGTCATCCTGCTGTCCACCAAGACTCCCAGGTCCCTTTCCCCTACACTGCTCTCTAATAAGTCATTCCCCAACTTATACTGGAACCTGGGGTTGTTCCTACCCAGATGCAAGACTCTACATTTACCCTTGTTATATTTCATTAAATTTTTCCCCGCCCAACCCTCCAGCCTGTCCAGGTCTCGCTGGATGGCAGCACAGCCTTCTGGTGTGTCAGCCACTCCTCCCAGCTTGGTGTCATCAGCAAACTTGCTGATAGTACTCTCTAGTCCCTCATCCAAGTCATCGATGAATATGTTGAATAATACTGGTCCCAGTACCGACCCTTGAGGGACTCCACTGGATATAGGCCTCCAACCAGACTCCGCCCCATTGACCACGACTCTTTGGCTTCTTCCCCTTAGCCAGTTCGCAGTCCACCTCACTACCCGAGAGTCTAGACCACACTTCCTCAGTTTAGCAGCAAGGATGCTGTGGGAGACTGTGTCAAATGCTTTACTGAAGTCAAGGTAGACCACATCCACCGCTCTGCCAGCATCTATCCACCTTGTTATATCCTCGTCAAAGGCTATGAGGTTAGTCAAGCACGACTTCCCCTTGGTGAAGCCATGTTGACTGTCTCTAATGACCCTCTTATCCCTGATATGCCTTGAGATGGCACCAAGGATAAGTCGTTCCATCACTTTCCCAGGGATGGTGGTGAGGCTGACCGGTCTATAGTTACCCGGGTCCTCCTTCTTGCCCTTTTTGAAGACTGGAGTGACATTTGCTTCCCTCCAGTCCTCAGGCACCTCTCCCGTCTCCCAAGACTTGGCAAAGATGATGGAGAGTGGTCTAGCAATGACATCAGCCAGCTCCCTCAGCACCCGTGGATGCATCCCATCTGGACCCATGGATTTATGGGTATCCAGATTGCTTAATTGGTCCCTAACCCAGTCCTCATCGACTAAAGCAAACTCCTCCACTGCCCTGACTTCCTCTGGGGCCTCAGGGGAATGGGGCTCCTCAGGACAGCCTCCGGCAGAGTAGACAGAGGCAAAGAAGGCATTCAGTAACTCTGCCTTCTCTGTATCTTCTGTCACCAAGGCACCCACCTCATTCATCAGTGGGCCTACATTGCCTCTGGTGTTAGTTTTATCTGCCACGTATTTGAAAAAGCTCTTCCTGTTGTCCTTGACACCTCTCGCCAGGTTCAATTCTAGGGAGGCCTTTGCTTTCCTAGTTGCCTCCCTACATCCTCGGACAACAGCCTTATATTCTTCCCAAGAGGCCAGCCCTGCCTTCCAAGATCTGTAAGTTCTCCTCTTGCACTTGAGCTTACCCAGCAGATCCCTGTTTAGCCACGCAGGTCTCCTGGCTCCCTTCCTTGACTTCCTACGTGTTGCGATGCTCTGATCTTGAGCACAGTAGAAGCAGTCCCTGAACGCTAACCAACTATCTTGGGCCCCTTTACCTTCAAACAGCCTTGCCCATGGGATTTTCTCGAGTAATTGCTTGAAAAATCCAAAGTTTGCCTTGGCAAAGTCCAGGGTTGCAATTCTGCTTGCTATTTTGTTTCTGCTACATGAGATCCTGAACTCCACCATTTCATGGTCACTGCAGCCAAGGCAGCCCTCAACCTTTACTGCTTCAACCAGATCCTCCTTGTTAGCAAGGATGAGGTCCAGCAGTGCTCCTCTCCTAGTCGGCTCCTCCACCATTTGCATCAGAAAATTATCATCGATGCACTGGAGGAACCTCCTGGACTGTGGCTGGCTGGCTGAGTTGTCCTTCCAGCAAATATCAGGGAAGTTAAAATCCACCACCAGAACCAGGGCCTGTGATTGTGAGACCGCTCTCAGCTGCCTGTAGAAGGCCTCATCAACTTCCTCACCCTGATCTGGTGGCCTGTAATAGACACATACAACAGTATCTCTCCTGCCAGCCTGCCCCTTAATTCTAACCCATACACTCTCAACTTGCTCCTCATCCATGCCTGGATGGTGTTCAAGACATTGTAGTTGCTCTTTCACGTAAAGAGCGACTCCACCACCTCGCCTGGCTGGCCTGTCTTTCCTGAAAAGGACATAGCCACCCATGACCACATTCCAGTCATGTGAGCTGTCCCACCATGTCTCTGTAACTGCCACCAGATCATAATCTCCTGCCCGAACCCAGGTTTCCAGCTCCTCCTGCTTATTCCCCATGCTGCGTGCATTGGTGTATAAGCATTTCAGGGAGCAAGCTGAGCACACTGATCTCACCCTAGGGGGATGGAAGGCCACCCGGTCCTCATAATTTCTAGAACACTGCCCCACTGCAATCCCAGCTATAACCCCATCCCCCTTCATATCTAGTTTAAAGAACGCTCTATGAGTCCTGCCAGCTCGTGACCAAGGATCCTTTTTTCCCTTTGTGTCATTTGAACCCCAGCTTGTTTCAGTAGCTGAGGTGCCCTGTAGATCTCCCCATGGTTAAAAAATCCAAAGCTAGACCGCTGGCACCACCCCTTTAGCCAAGTATTAATCTGCTGCACTTTGTCAAACCTTCCACTATTTTCCCTCATAATTGAAGGAATAGAGGCAAACACAACCTGTGCGCCTGATCCTTCTAGCATCCGCCCCAGTGCCCTAAAGTCCCTTTTGATTGCTTCTGGCTGTCTCTCTACTATCTCATCATTACCGATCTGCATAACCAAAAGCGGGTAATAGTCCTTGGGTTTGACCAGACCAGGAAGCTTCTTGCTAACATCCTTAACTCGGGCCCCAGGGAGGCAGCAGACTTCCCTGTGGGTCGGATCAGGGCGGCAGACAGGGCCCTCTGTTCCCCTCAGGAGGGAGTCTCCAATTACGATTACCCTCCTTTTTTCCTTAGATGAAGAAGTCCTAATGCGTGTATCTGAGTTACTCACCCTAGACAGCCCTATGGGTGAACCCTCCACTGACTCTTCCTTTGCCTGGCTCTCACTGTCTAGAGCCCCAGACCTGTTTCGCAGGGGCAACCGGGCAGGTGAGGGAGGCCGGGCAGGGATTTTCCTTCCTCTCCTGGCAGGCACCTGCTTCCACTCTTCCCTATCCTTTAGGTCCCCCCCTTTTGCCTGATGGCCAGAGGTGGGGGGATATTCAGCTCTTTGCAGAGCTTGCTGCTCGCCATTCAGGACGTGACTCCACCGATCTGTCTCTCTCTCCGACTCCCTAATGCTCCTCAGCCTTTCTACTTCCTCCTTCAGTTCAGCCACCAGGCTGAGCAGATCGCTCACCTGGTCACATCGGACACAAGTGTCACTTCCACTACCCTCCATGGCCAGTGCCAGGCTCCAGCATTCTCTGCAGCCCGAGGCCTGAACACCCACATGCTTACGTGGGGCCTCTGTCTGGGTGCCCACAGTTTTTCTAACAACCATTGACCTGGTGGCAACCATAGTTGGCTCTACAATACAAAGACTCTCCGGAAAGCTATGCACGGAATAGTTTACAGGCCTTTCAAGTACTTGCCTTTTAACAAAGACTTACCCTTCTAGGCCTTTTGTTCGGTGAACAGGGACTAGTCCCTGCCCTCCCCAAGGCTTCTTATACCCTGAGGGCACAGTTAGCAGCTGATCACCGTGTTTAAAATCGCGGCGCCGCTGAGGGTGGCTCCGCCCACGCTATCTCGGGTGTCCGCCCTGGAGCTGCCGGTGCCGCCTCAGGTGTGGTTGCTGTAGCCGGCTTAAAAAAAGCCCCCCAAAAGCTTTTTGCCAGCCTTTTTTTTTGCTTAGATTCCTTCCCCAGTGCAGTCTTACCTGCTCTGAAGCTGGGCTCGACAGCAAAACAAGTGGAAACATTTAACTACCTCGTTTGGACATGCAGTCAGATACTATTTTATCCGCAGGCCAATATATCAACACATACTGATTGGTCTGTGCTATTGCAGTAACTATGGTTTTAATTGTGGAGGCTGAAATGTGGGCATGTGGTCCATCCCCTCCCTTTTTTTATCCTTAACTTCTGGATTTACGCTATGCTTTGCAAGATTTCCTTGGCTATTCTTCAACTTTTCTTTGTCTGTGTGTGCTCTCCCTAGTAGCAAAATTATTTTGGAATAGTTGAGTATTTCAGTGATTTCATGTTCTATAAGATTTCTTATAGAACATGTCTGTGTGTATGTATAAATTTGGTAATACATATATACAAATTTGGTAATATATGTATATAAATTCTGCCCCATCTACAGATGGTTATAATCTGGGGAGCTTGTGAAGAGCACGGGCAGTATGTCTAGTCAGCAGAGCAAGTAGAGGGGGCAAAGAGCTGGCGTTGCGATGTGGCGAGAGAGCATGGAAGAATATATGGACATGCAGCTAACGAGAAGGGAAGGGAAGTGGCTGGAGGGTTAAAGAGATGTAATGGGTCCCAAATGTGGCAAGCACATATGCTGCCGTAGAGCAAATGCAAAGTGCCACCACTAGTGACAAGTGTATTGCACCTAAGGAAAACAGCTGTGCCAAGTGCCCAAATCCACATTCAGCCTCCTGACCCTCTGTCTCCCTGCTCTGATGTGGATTAAAGTGGTCAGGTCTGAGAGCCTGTCTGACTGTGCATTCCACAGAAATAATGGGTCAGTAAATCTCTGAAATACTTCTTGCGCAGCTACCTTGTTTGCATTTGCAATCTTGCATTTGTGAGATTGTTTTGTTTTATTTTCCCTTATTTTATTTATTCTGCTGTGCTCTGTATCGCACAAACACTTTGATTATCTGTGTAGATCATTGCATGGTTTAGTGCAGTTCTGCGTTCAAACCCTCCCACGTAAATCCTATTATTTGTTAATAGTTTTTCTATTTTGAAGAAACACACTTTGACACCTGAGCTGGATCTCCTGTTCTTAGGCACAAATGTAATAAAGTCCCCTGTGAAGAGCATGCCTCTAACTTGTCCTATCTGCTCTGTATATATTTGAATATATAAAATATTAATAAATGATTCCAAATGTTTAATCATACCCATTTGACTCTGTGAGACTCTGTCTGTAGGCTTTCTGTGTTAACTGCCTCTGTGATATCTGCATACTGCTGATTTGTTGTTGATCTTGAGTTTCTAAAACAAAATAGAACTGAGGTTTGCAGTTTGTTTTGAATTAATCACATCTGATTAGACAGGAACATATCAGACTGTCTGGAAATCCCAGAATCTCTCTAATATAATTTCATGTGCTACTCAAAAAGAAATAGTTCATAACTTCAGTAGGAGTGCTATTTATTTAATGCTATTTTTTTTTCAGAGTGCCAAATCTTATGGAGGGGGGCATTATGATGATGTTCAGGGTGTAGGAAGCATGTTGTTTTATGAAAATACAGATATTTTGGAATGGAGTCACCTGGTGGTAGATCTCATAAATGTACATAAAGGGATGATTCCTAATATTATTAGTTGATTTTTTTTTTCTTCACATCACACTGACTGTCCATCTAGGAGCTTTGATAGATGGAATCACAAAACCAAAGAACTACATTTAGTTTAATAAGCCAATTTAAAGAGAAAGGTTGGAATTATGTATGGCAGAGGACCATTATGCAAACTAAACACTTCTTCAATTAATAATGAGATCCATGAAAGGCAAAGGAGGAAGGATCCTCCTCCCAGGAGAAGGCTCGTGGTTCCCCGGGCATCCTCCTGCACGTACCAGGCGCATGAGGGACACGAGGCTGACGGAGAGTGCAGGGGACAGAGGGCAGCTCTGGTGTGAGCTTTCAACCAAAGCCTTTTGGGGGCTATGCTGAAGGCACCTTTTCGGTGAGAGAGTCTCCAATGGAAATTTTGCGTTCCTGAACAGGTTCACCTCAGCCTGTCTCCATCTCTGGGGCTCTGCTGGAAAGCAGCGAGCAGCAAGTGGACCTGGACTGCATAAGCACCCGCCAGGCCCTAAACTGTGAGTACTGCTTTTAATCACAACCCACTCTCCTTCTCTTGCTCACCCTTTCCTCACCCTGCAGCTTGCAGCCTGGAAAACAGGCCGTGGAGGGATAGAAGCCTACCCATAGAGCCGTCGGTTTGGCTTTTCTCACTCAGTTCTTACCCTTCTTTTCAATCCCTGACTGTTGTGTGCCAGAGCAACAAGCCATATGTTAAAGATGTTAAAGAGTAAATATTTTGCAGACTGTACCAGCATGCAGAGTCAGAGGGGAAGCGAGCAATGATGTTGGGAGAAGGGGGAAGAAGTGATTATCTGGGAGTGATTATTCGGGCGGGCAATAGTGGGAGGTGCTGTAAGTGACAGGGATTCACTATAGGACGCAAATCACTTAAGGCAAAGCCATTAGGATCAATTTAAAATACCAAAGAGGGAGGCTAAAGTGACAACAGCATATTTTAATTGAAATCACAAATATCATGCTGCAAGATATGGTTTGAAAGACCAGGCAGAGTTACTTTATCTGAACAAGGAAAAAGTTTTCCTTTTTTTATTTAAAAAAATGCATTTTTAGCAAAGATCAAAATGGAGCGGAATGTTTTTTTAAAAAAAATCTGAAATCCCGTTTATATATATTTTTGTATTTTAATGTTGTCTTTTCTCTTGATGGGCATATTATAAATGAAATTGACTACATTACTAATGCTTTTAATAGAGCTTTTAATGATTTTAATAGAGCCTAGGGCTGAAGTGTGGAATCAGCATGTGTCCCATTAGAAGAAAAATACAGTTATAAAGGCAATAAGTAGCATGTCCAGATAAAAACATTTATCTATACATTAGTTTTATTTATTGAGTTAAGTAGTCTGTGTATACTGGGGAGGGGGCAGGGGGAGGGGGTGAGGCTCAGACACCTTTCCAAAGCTGAAGTCCATATGATGAGATTGTTACTTTTTTTGGCAGCAGAAATGTGAACTTGGTAAAAGAGCCTGGCATGGAAAACCGCTGAGTTCTGACATATTGCATTTGCTCCTAACTCTTTGATTTCTACTCACAGAATGTGACATATGTTGGGCATTGACCTTGCTCTTTTAAATAAGCTTATTTTAGAAGACCTTTGCAGAATGCTGTCTGTTTGGCCTCGATGTAAGCTGTTAGGGAAATGTAGTACAAACACAGAAGTTGTATGTTTTGAATGCCAGAGATGTTAAGCTGAAGAGCAGTTGGTAAGATCTGTCCTTCTGACTTCTTTCTGTGCTCTTAACCAGGAAGTGTCCTTAAAGAAAAGAAAAATTCTTTATCCTGCATTTCTATGGAGGTATTTATTGATTTGATTTTAGTGGGAAGTCCAGGAACAGATTTTTTTTTTTTTTCAGTCTGAAATATTCTGATTGCGTTCTCAGACTCTCAGTGGAGTGAAAGCAGGCATTTTGAAAAGTATGTGATTGTTGGGGATGTTCCAGGTCAGAAACCTCAGAGAGGCAGTGTCTTGTTATATTGTATAGTCAACCCCCCATAAATGTTGCTGAATGCACGTTCTCAGCTATGGGAGTAACTTCTCCAAAGCTTGGCCTCTTCCTTATGGAACAACACACTTGGTGCGTTTCAAGAAGAGCCGTAACCTTCAGTCTGGAGATTTGCTTTCCATTTGTCATAGAGGAGCAGCTTGTAGGAAAGTTCACGGTGGAAGTGCTGCAATCTTGCAAATGCCAGCATGTATCACTATGCAATAAAACAAATCGCTGAGTTCCAACATGGCAAATTAGGGAGAGGGAATGAAAGTGCCTTTATGAGATGGGTAGAACAAATGGTCCTTCGTTAAGCCTGTATCTGCTGGAGTCAATAGAAACCTCCTGTTGACTCCAGTAACAGCAAAAGCAGAAAGAAACTTGGAAGCGCAGTTGAGATATGCATTTGATGTTCTCCTGTTGCTGGTAGACAAACTCCCTTTACTTGGGCTTTGAGGCTTGGAGCCTGGAAATTCAATCAGCTGGAGAACGTGTCCCTGGAAAGCGTTGCCAAGCGTAGCCGTATCTGAATAAGTGGCAATAAAATTCTCTGCGTAGGAAAACAAGTGTCAGATTGCCAAAATAAATGTAAATTTGAATTCATGGTCGTTTGTAGCTCTTCAGGACAAAACCTGGCTCCGTATGCAGCAAGGAGAGGCATCTGAGCTCTGCCAGAACATTAATAATCATCTTCTGTGGCCTGTGGCCGGCTCTGTGCACTGGCTTACTCTCAAAGCATTTAGCTCAGTTGGCTTCACACACGGGAAGGGCATGAAGACCTGTCTTTGTTGACGTTGGGTTAAGAGGCTGTGAGCGTTTGACGTGGAACATTTCCTTGGCTAAAGGAGTTGGGAATAGATTTTTTTTATTTTTTTTTTTTCACTTTGCTTTGCAAACTTGTCTCCCTTATTAAGTGGTGGCACAGGGAAGCCCTCTCATTGCCATGAATAACTCACCTCCAGCATGTGTACAGGGGTCGTAGTTTCACCCATACAGTTTTTTTGGGAAATACGTGAGTGTGATGCTATCTTTGTAGGATCGGTTGGACTTGTGCCATCAGTCAGTGGAAAGGACGGTAGAGCTTCTGCCATCTCCTGTAAAGGGGGCCAGCCCAAAATTCCCTTAACCCATCACTCTTGAGCTCATTTTTCAGGGAAATGGCTTTTATTTGTTGTGAATCCTTCATACAGAAAAGCTTCTTACAAAAACTAAATAATGTAACGTATTCTGGGTTCTGGGCAGATAAAAACTGAAAGGGCTGTGGTGTTTGTGCAAGTGGAATGATAGTGACAAGCCCTACGTGAAGTCTCCAAAGATGGTGTCAGGGGACTTGAACCCCCATAAAACAATGAAAGACTCTGATGTAATGGTGTTTTGCGAAACAATTTGAGCATAAATGCCACATTCTCTCCCATTAAGAAAGGTTGTGGTGGACTGAGAATTGAGATGCAAATGACACACACAACCTCCTGCTGAGGCCCAAATTTTTACAGATCAGATTCTGCAGCCCTGATGAGGTATCAGTGATCTGCCTTTTCCAGGATTCACAAACTGGTTGCAGTCTAGGGTACCATTTTCTGCGATATAATTGTAATTTACCAGATGAAAGTTTGCCACTGAAGGCAGTCCCCTAATCTTCCATTATTTTTCCAGTGGTGATGCTGCTAAGGATCTTTTGGTAGACAATGCAAACACACACATCACAGCTCCCCATGCTGCAACATGCTCCTGATGAATATAAGTGTACTGTGGATATTGATCCATTCCCCCTTGCTTTTTTTTCTCCCCCAGCATGGAGGTGGTAGAACCCTGGCTGCCATGAACCTCGTATTAAAAAAAAAAAAAAAGAAGAAGAAGAAACTGTGGTAGCAAACTACAAGCTTGTAACGTTGCAGCTGCAGAAATCGCTGCAAGGGTATTAGGACATCCATGCATTTGTGGATAATTCTGTTTGCTAATTGCTCATGAAATTGCAGGTAAGGAACGTCCAATTCAATTTGTCATAATAGGTAATGGCCTGGGTTTTGCTTTTCAGGGTGACATTTTTTTATTATTATTACTTTTATCACTGTCACTACAAATACGTGGTTCTCCGTGATTGGAAGAACTCTTTACGGAAGGGCTGGGGCAGCCTTTTTGAGGAAGTTTTTAGCCGTGCATGTGGCAGGCAGTAACAGTACCTATCTCCCTTCCTTGCTGTACTCCAGGGCTGGACATGTCCTTGACTGTAAGAGGACAGATCCCCTGAATCCTTCTCCATGCTTTCTCCTCTCGGAAGCACAATGTGCCAGCTTGAAGGGCTGTGCTGAGGCAGACACGTGGGGTTACCAAATCCTGCTTCTTGGGGTTGGACTTTCTCTGTGTTGGTGGAGACACTTTCCCTGACGAGGCTCTGTGCCTGCTCTCACCATCCCTGAAGCGCAGCATCCGTGACCAGCCCATGGCAGGTAACTGCCTGTTGGACGTAGAAAATTGAGAGAAGATGGATCATGCCCTCTTCTAGAAATAGGATGCAAGCCCATTTTTATAGGGCACTGAATCTATCTGGCTGATAGCCACACTCAGCTCTTAACAGCTTTGAGCTAGTACCATAAAGAGATAGCTTTGCTTCTCAGTGCCCTGAACCACTGAAGCCTCCCAGGAACTATTCCAGTAACCTCTTTCCCTTCCAGCTATTTAGAGGTTCTTTGGCTATGCAAAAATATGCTGAAAATTATCACCAACAGTGATCATAAGCTCAGAGCTGAGTTCTCTGACCTGCATCTGCTTGCAGTCCTGCAACTTTAACTAGTTCTGCTACTTACTTCTAATTAGCTACCAGCTAATAGTAATAGTTGCCACTGTTGTGGCATTTAAGAGTTACGTACACATGAACAGGAATTAGCATTTTTTGACAGCCATGGTGGGAGTTGCCTGTCTGTAGTGTTTCAGGGGTCCCCATTGCTGTAATGTTTGATTGCCTCCTTTGGTAATTATAATTGACACCGAGCAAGTTTTTCATAGGTCTTATTTGCCTGTGCAGAGCCAAAAGACATATTGAGCTCTGTCTGCGATGAAAAGAGAAGAGACCAGTGATTATGTATTTCCCAATAACAGTCCCTTCTTTCTCTCCACCCTCCTCACACGGGATTCACGCAACGCAAAGGGCTGGAGCTGGGGGCTCTGCTGCCTCACGGGAAGGTGGCCACACGGCTTGGCCAGGGTGGTGGCTGGAGGTTGCCCTTGCTCTCAAGGCAGACTCTCGGTTCACTTCCCCAGCAGAGCACTGGCCGGGCTGCTCAAAACGTCCCTTTTTCCATACTTCCTTGTCCTGCATGAAATGCTCTTCCACTACGTCTTTTAGTAGGTGGAGAAGAATTTAGTTGTTTTAATTTAAAGTCAATTGTCTTTTTTTGTTTGAGATTATCAAGGTAGTTAAAAAGCTACAGAAATTCAGCACACCAGCAGTAAATAACTCTAGTTGGCCTTTCAGTGCCTATTTAAAGAAGGGTGCATAATCAGAATTGAAGCAGTGGGTTTAAAAAGCAGGGAGAGGTATAGACCCCTTGTAACTCTTGAAGGGAATATGAATACGCAGCTGGTGCTTCTTTAGGAATTGCCTGTTTGGAAAAAGGTATCAGGGAACGCCCCAGCCTCACTGGTCAGCGTCCTGAATCTGCTCTGCAGAGGCAGGCGCGTTATGCATCCAGCCTGCGGGTCTGGCTCTGCTTTGCACTGAAAAGTGAGCTTTTTCCATTTGCTACTGTGGAAAGGAAGCTGCTTTCGCCCTTACCCTGAGGAAGATGAGCTATAGGAGTATATACAGGGCTTTTTTTATAGTTAGGGGGCCAGAAGGGGAAGCAGTGGTCATAAGCAGAGATTGGAACTTGGCTTGTTAAGTAAATCTCAGGCTGTAGCTGGATTTAATTTATTTTTTGTTTTATGTGCAGGAGACTAGGACTTGCAGGCCTGGCTAATATCAAAGCCTGGGGTTTTGTAGATTTTTAATCAAGGTCCACTTTGGGGGGTTCTGCGTTTGGTGGTTTTAGATGTATAGGGTTTTTTGTTGTATTTTTCTTTTTTTTTTCTTGCTGAGGAGTCTGGATATCTTTAGTTAAACTTTTCCATTCTTCAGACTTGAGCCAAGTGAGTGATTTCAAATTACCCAGTGCTTTCCAGAGAGGGCTTTTTTGTTGTTTGATTTTTTTTGCTGTGGAATTTTTAAAAAATTTTTTTTTTGAAACAAATTTACAGTTCAGTTTCTCTGTAAATCACAGATGGCATCTGCAATCCTACCCCATTGCCTTTCAGAAATTTGGCATTCTTAGCACTGTCTAAATTGTTTATTGTTCATCAAATCTGTATGAAATTAATTTTTTTTATTATTTATTTTGTCCCTCTGCTGGCAGGCAAAGTAAATCCCAAAGTATTTCAGCAGGTGCTATTAATATGCAAATAATGGAGAGTACACTAGGTCTAATAGACCTCCCAACTACATGGGAGGTGTCGCTGTTGGAGCAAATTAGCTTTCTGTAATTTGCATGCTTTTTACACCCTCCTGGGATTATATTTTAGATCAGAGACAATAAAAGCATATGCTGTTAGTTTAAAATGTAACTAATTTTAGACTTTGAAACCATTTTAACCTAACTTCTTAATGTTAAACGGTTATTTGCAAAGAAACTTTTTACAGAGCTTGTGATTTTCATGGCCTTTCTCTTCCCCCATCGACTGCTCCGTCTCTCTTTTCAGGTTGAAAGCAAAGAAGGGAATCTTCCAGGTTGCTACATCTTGAAAAACAGACATTTCTTACAAAACCAAGTCCGAATTGTCCTAGCTTGATTCTGAGTCTGCATTCATGTCCTGATGGGATGTAGACTGAACTTTTTATGTCAAACTTGTTTGCTCCCCTTTGGCATCTCCAGGAGATGCAATTCCATCCAAAAAAAGAATTGTGTGGCCCTTGCTGATTGCTCACACAGGGATGAGCTGCCCCTAACATCAAAAAATGTTCTTTGCTAACCAAGCAAAGAGACACAGAACTGATGTGTCACAGATGCTCAGTACACTTGCCTAGCCTGTGCCTAGAGACAGTCTATTGGAAAAGTCTCTTCAAAACAAACAGAGAGAAAAAAAGTGCAAGGATTTAGGTGCAGATTCAGTCCATAGAGTCAGACTTTATTGAACTGTACTGGCACGTTATCAGTGCCACTTTCCAAATTGATATTGACAGCAAAAATCATACTGTTGACATCTGCGGTTTCTGACAATCTGAATGACAAGGCTTCAGCTGTTGTGCCTGAGAAATTGTGTCTTATTTTCAGGTGCTGCAGCAATTGCTTCCTCTCCAAACACGCCACACTTTGCGAAGCGACTGACCAGGTAGATGCCTACAGAGGCAGCCGCTTGAAATATGTCCCTTATCTCCAATGCCTCCTTCTGCTCCTCTGTTCTTGGGTGTTTGTTGAACTGGTGGGACATGGTTCTCCCGGCTCGCAGCACCGTCCTGACCTTGGCTGCCCTAATTCCTCCTGCTTTGAAGGACTGCACCAAGAGGTTTGTTAGAGAAACAGCAGGTTGTCCCATTGCCCAGAGTATGTAATTTGTGAGTTTCTTTGGGCACATTCCTTGAGCTGTTGCTCACGTATCTCCCCATCACTTGGTCTATGGGGTGGTGGCCATCTTCTGTTTCAAGAGGGATAGAGTTCAGGGCTGGGATCAGATGTGTGGAGGAGACGGCAGCCAGGTGGAGATGAAGGTAATGTCATATTTATTTCTAGCATGGAAAAGGTGAGTGTTAGCAAGAGAGAGTAAGTCTGAAAGATGTCCTTTGAAACAAGGCCAGGAAAAAAAAATCTCTTGGGATGCATCTTTGGCCATACAGAAGTAAGTGGTAAGTCTCTTCTGAATTTTTGGGGCCGCAACTTTGCCATCAATGTTTTTATAAGTATATTTCATACACATGGGAATGTATGGGAATACTTCACTTAGGAATTAAAAAAAAAAAAAAAAAGAGCAAGGCTTGATTGATGCTTGACTTAAAGGTACTGTGAGTTGTGATCTTAAAGAACTGTGTTCAGATGTGACCAATGCGCTGAACCCTGTGAAAGGGAAGTCCCTTCTCAGCGTGAACCCTTTGGAGTTAGTGGAATTACAGCTGATAGTCGTAAAGGCAGAGAATTAATCGAGTTCATTCCCACTTCCAGAGGTGACTACATCACTAAACTGTCCATGACACAAATTATCATCAGTTTTCAACAATAAGATCCAGAGATTAAATGAGTGCTCTCTAAATGCCGTGCCTACCACCTACTATGCCAGGCTGGATTTGCTCTGGTCAACAATACTGGTGCGTGCCTCGTGCCATCACTGGTGCCCCATAGGTCTTTGCCGGGGCCATGAAGCCCAACGTCCTTGCTGCACACGCCTGAAAAGGGTTAAGTTTTAAAATAACCATTCCTGAGGCTGTAGACCAATGTGGGGAAAAAAAAAATGTGCTGGAGGTGACTTGCAATAATCTCATTGAAAATGCTGGATGCTTTTTTTTCTCCCTCATCTCACCCTAAATGTTTTCTAGCATTGGTACCAGTGAGCTCTCGTTTCTGTTTTTCATTAATGGGATGTGGCTTGCGCATTATAAGCCTATGCATTGGAGTTGGAAATACTTGCTTTATTAAAATTTAAAAAAAAAAAAGGAGAGAGAGAAAAGGGCTATGATTACTCAGGTGTCAATACAGAAAAATGAGATGTTGTGCCAGATGGCTGCATTTGTGAAGTCAGAAGGAAAGTGGAAGGAGGCAAGGCAACTGTACGTCACAAGTGTGAAAACATGATCAAAATACCTTCAGCCTTGTTTCACCAACATTGGATTAGGAGGCAACTGTGGTGAGATGCAAGCAAAAAAAAATAAAACAAAACCAGGATGGGGTACTGTTTGGAAAACAAAAATGTCTTTCAATAATGAACTGCTTGACTTCCTCCAGCAAAAGCTTAGAAAGTTTACAAAAATCAAGAGTCTTTGTTATTAAATGGAAAGACCATGAAGCCACAGAGCGCTATATCTAGTGTCACTGGCAAAAGCCATGTGCGGTAGAGTAAAATCTTGATAGCAGGCTGCGTCACGGGCTTAGTTAGCATTATAGCAGGATATGCTGCTGCCAATCATCTGGCAGCAACCGCTCCCTCCAGTGACACAGACAGTCAAAGGCTCCGGGCCACAGCTGCAGATGTCCCGGAAGAGTTTTCTAGTCATGAGCGGGAGGTGCCGTGTTTGCTCATTGCTTTGCCAGTGCCCACACAAGTGATATCCAGGCACCCGTGTCCCAGGGGTCTGGGTCAGTGTCTGCTCCTAGAGTTAAAGTGGTGGACTTGCAATAACAACGCTGGCTATTTTGTACCTGAAACTGTTTGGACACGTTGCTCACCTCCTCGAGAAACTTCAGTCAACTTTGGATGCGGAGGCAAAGTGCTTGCTGAGCCTTTAAAAGCAGAGAGCTTGGCAGGCCCATGGGCAAGTGCTTCTTTACCCCATTATGTACTGAAGTGGGGCCCTGGGGCTTTGCAACTTTTGGCTGTCACCTGGGGAAAGGTTTTGAATAATTTGTTTGATCTGAGATCAGAAATCCAAATTTTATTTCTTTTTCCATGCTAAGATGGCTCTGCTCAAACTGCTTTGTAGCTCCATGCTCTCACCTCTGCAGTCTCTCAGAAGAGAGAGAACACCAAGAGAGAGAACTCAGGAGAACACCAACTGGCACAAAGAAGGTCAGTCTGAAAGCTCAGCCTCTGTTTTTTCCAGTTGTATCTTGGTTTAGAAACTTTGTGGTGCTTGGGTTTCATCACAAGAGCCTGAGGGTTTAGTGGTCTTAGATTGCAGATTCATTAGAACTTTGCAAGGAAAACGGGTATTAATTTTCACTGAAACCATTTCCAGGCACACAGCTTTCTCACCCCCAACCCCCAAAATTACTCCAGCTTCTAGTAAAGTATTTCCAGGTACTTTCTAGCAATGAACTTCATCCAAATATATTGAAAATAGGTTACATTAATAACAATGGGTGTAAAGAATGTGGCAGGAACATGTATCATCCTCTGATTCTTGTTCTGTTACTACTAAAGCTTGAATGTGAAAGTTTCATTCTTTTATTTTTATAAAATCTGAATTTCTTTAATAACTTTGGATCAAAAGTTTATTCTCCAGACCAGAAAGATTTTTTTTTTGTTACAACCTGCATTGTCTTATTCAGGGAATATGTTCACAATTGAGAAAGAATTGCCTTTATTAACAAATCAAAAGCTTATGCTGTCAAAACTGAAATCGTTCTGCCTTTTTATGTGCAAATTAAAGCTTCTGTCAAACCTTCAGCCACGGTGCATTTAATTTGTGGAAATATAAAAATATCTGGCTTAATATTAAAATATTCTGCATGGGGAAGGAAATATTTTAAGTGATGCATTGCATTCAAGGTTCTCAAAAAATCAGATTTGAAAGAAATATAGTGGTGTTTTAATAGAATTTATTTTTCGCTACTTTCACCAGAGTTCAGTTAAGTTTTTAAAACTGTGTTTAAGTTATACAGGTGTTTGAATATCTTGTTGGATCGTGGCCTTTGGCAGTGAACCAAACTAAACCTAAGTGTGTCCAGGGCGTGGGAGCTGTATCCCCTGTATTCTTCCTTATAAAAGGGTCATGAGATATTTATTGTTTAATGGCAAAGATACTTTTGAGTCCGGATTCAGTAAAGGTAGGCCAAGATCTAAAAAGCAGCTATTGGTTTCGCTGTGATAACCTGTGTTTTGCAAGGTCTATGCAGCGAGGATAAAAGTCTGATTATGTAAAATTGGCCACCGGTTCTATATTTAGGCTCCCAAATTAAAGAGCCGTGTGTTTACCCAGCAGTGCCCAGGAGCTTGGCGTTCCTGGAAACTCGGCAGCGCGGGCCTCGCTTCAGCAGCCTCCCTCCTTCGGCACATGATTTATCTCAGTCACGTGAACGAGGCCATTGATGAACCCTGATGTTTTGAACCGAGTGTTTTGTTAGATGCTTAAATAATGCATAAATCCTGTTTTAAACAGCCACATTTAGAAAGTATTTGGAGAGGAAAGGGCCTCAAACCTGGCTGTCTCTGTGGTGTGTGGTCAAGCCATGAGGCTGATGGTCACGACTGGCGTTAGTGAGATAATATATATGAAAAGAGAACTCCTTTCAGCAGAAAGCAGGTTGGGTTTGATCTTAAAACAGCCTGTGTTCACCTAAAGTGTATGTCTGCTGCTTTCCTTTGCTCTTGTAATGGGGATAACAGGAAGTTGTCCTTCTAGTGTTTGCCTGTTTTTGTTGAGAGAACAAGTAAAACACTCATCTTGGCGGCAGCATTGCCAACTGCCTGCTGAACCTCCTCTTTCCGTGCAGTCAGTGTCTTTAGCTGCGTTTCGTCTTGCTTGTTTTTTTTTCTAGCATCCCTGTGGAGTACTTCATGTTTAATACCCCACTCTCCTCCTGTGACCAGGGAGCTTTTACCATGGCTCTTTGAGAAGGGAGGGATCCTGCCAAGGTAGGCTGTGTTTGCCAGTCATTTTTCTTTCCAATCAGATATTCTAATATCTAGTCCTGTCTTTGGGGAGGTTTTAATGGTGCTGAGTCCATTTTACCTCATTATTTCCGAGGCCTGAACCAGGGACATTTGGCCTTCTGCAGTGCTGAGAAGAGAATAAGTGTCTGCGTCTTGAGGAGTGGATTCATTCCCTGAAGTGGCCCATTCCTGGCACTCAGGGCAGTGTGTGCAATTATCCTCCCCAAAAGGCCATCTGAGCAGCGCATCGCTATGCGTGTGCCTGGGCTGGGAAGTGCCCATGAACTCACAACGCAGGTGTTGCTTTTCCAGCCACCTGGCCAGCTCCACCACAGCGACGCTTAAGCAAAAGGATCCTGCCCCCCATACTGGGACTGTGTTGATGCCTGCTTCTGCACAGAGGGTACGAAAAATTATTTTAGCAAATTTTTGTCAAGTGCCAGAAGTTCCTTTTGGGTGGCAAATTATTGTGTCCAGGGATGCAGAGCACCTGCTTCTCTGCTGCAGTTATGGCAGTGTTGTTAGCAATGCATCGTTCTAATTTTTAAATCATTTTGTTCTTCTGGGCTATCTCTGTGACGGGAGTTTCTACGAGCTGAATGTGGAATGTATTAAAATTGAAGGTGCTTATTGCTGGTATTAGGCCATTAGCTGTAATTAATGACAAGTCTGTAGGTTGTCCCAGGTTTTGCCCACATTCTCCTTTCTTATCCACTCCCCAGCATGAATTACGTGATCTTCCTATTCTGCTTCTCACCATTAGAAACCAACTGAGTGGTTCGGGTTGGGATCTCCTGTTTCAGGCCATAAACATATGATCCAGCCACCCTGTGAAGTACAGTCCTCTAGCTCACTGCTTTCCATGAGTTCTTTGTGGCACACAGCAGAGGTTTCTCTGGTCCCTCTAGCCAGCGAAAATTCCGTCCAGCAGAGCTGTGAGGCATGATACAAATCGTTCAAGTACTACAGCCTCACCCCCAAACCAGTAAGTTGTGCTGCTGCACTTCAGTCACGACTTCCTTGGTTTCTGCCAGGAGCCTGTAAAGAGGCAGAGACTGTGCTGTCCCCATAACTTGTTTCCATGCAAGGATTCAGGGGAAAAAGGTCTCTAGGTCTGCATTTTGCTGGTGGAAGGCAAAGGCATGGGTGGAGGTGAGTGCACTGGTAAGCTGGACCCTCCCTCCTGACTTTTTCCTCAGTCAGGAATGCTTTAGCCTCATGCACTTGCTACTTTAATTGGCCTGTGTGCAAGCTGGACATCTCTCTCTTTATTACTGTCATTATTATTATACAATCAGACACTTCTGACTTAAAGAATGTGCTGGGGATGCACTATTTCTACAGAAACTATGTATGCAGAAATCCATTTTCTCCGTGGTGATTGCAGATAATGTGGTAAGCTCTGCTTTGATTCATTAGTATAGCAAAAGAGATATTCAGGATTATTTGGTATAATTCACAGCACTTCAGAATGCATATATTTTCATAATACTCTAAATCTACTGCTGGTGCTAGTAACTCAAGCACGTGCTGACTGGTTTGCCGTAGCCTTGTCAGCTTAGAATTGTGGTAGTGCCATTTTTCCTTTGTAACTGGCCAACCTGGAAGCCCACTTAGGACAGGATTTGGAGAGAGTGGGCGCTGCACAGAGATGTGGCTGTTTGCAAAACCACTTCTGAGCTCACCGAGGATCACGGATGCGGCTGGAGCCCGGCCTCGCAGCAGACTCAGCATCATGGATGCCCGAGAGAAAGCCGTGAGGAACCCTCCAGGTTGGAGGGACTTTCATCTCAGCCCCCAATGTGGGAACATGTTTTCCAAAGTGAAACTCGGGGAAAAAAAAAAAAAGTAATTTTGTTTCTTGGGTTGAGAAGCAGAGAACCACTATATTAATTTTAATTAGTTCATGTTATTTAGGAGAATATTATTTTTTAATATTTATTTGCATGAAATTTCATGCCGCTTCTACTCTGTGTTTTTTTTCCTGGCAAAGTGAGTAGAACAACTCTTGGGATTAGCAATGGATCATGAGTATCTCCCTGCCCATTTCACATTCATTTCTTTCTTGCCTTATCAGGACCATCCTTCTGGCTGCACTGACCTGGGTGTGACTCCGTCTCATGGAGAGACATTTGCATTCACGCAAACAGCCAGCACCACCATGTAAAAAGCTCTGGTTTTAAATGCTACTTTTAAGACAGAGTCTCAAAAACTCTTCTCTAGCCAATGGTAACCTTTGGCAATAGGAAATCCTTATAGCTGCAAAGTGCAGATTCTGTTTATTTTTTTAAAAAATCCAAACTGCTATGTCTGACAGCTGTTTAAATTTTTTTCACCCAACCCTCATGTGCACATAGATCTCATACACCCTTACAGGGAAGCTTGTCCAAGGAACTTAACAATATCACTACTTAAGTGATTAAACTTAGCCTTACACACCTGAGACCATCATGTTGGTCTTTTTTTTTTTTTTCTCGCTTCCCCCCTCCCTGTGCTGTGAGCACTCCTCATCTCTCTCTGGCTGTACTGGGCACTCTAATGTATTTGTTCACCTGTGGAAATCGGTTGCATAATTTAAACGTCTCACTGTAGTTGCTTGGTGACTGGCTTTTTTCTTTCAGTATCACAGATTAAAATGTTCAAATTGTTATCTGAAAATCTTTATTTAGCTCTGCTGAGTCTCTTTGGCCCTATCTTTTTCCCCAGTTTTCAGCTTGTTCTGCCTCTGAACCGGGGGTTGCAGGTGTCACTGACTGTCCTGGTTGGGGAGCACCAGGAGGAAAGTTCTCTGGGGCTCCTGGCACAGGTGCCAATCACAGTGGGGGAAAGAGGGGCAGCTGTGCCAATGGGGAGGGGAGGATGGGTCAGGTGACCCATATGGACCAATCACAGCGTTCCTTCCCATGGAGCTCAGTGTATAAGAGCCCTGGAGAAGAGCTTTGGAGGCCTTCAATGGCTGCTGTGCTGGAGGGGTCTCTGTGGGCTGTTCCTCAGCTCTCCCTGTGCTGCTGCTGTCCCTGCCTCCTGCTTTTGTGCTGCAGAGGAGCAAAGCTTTTCAGAACAGAGCACCTTCCCCTGCCTCCCCAGGTACAAGGCTTCCTTTTCTGTTTTTTGGTTTTTTTTTTTTTCAACTGCCAGCATGACTCTGGTCTCGAGCTGCTGAGTCCAGTCTGGGAGTTTTCTGCTTGGGACCTAGAAGGTGCAGGTTCTGTGCTGCCATATATACTTGCAGACTTGCATATATCTCTATATGTAGTTCAATATGTTTATTGCTATTGTTAGTATTATCTTATGGTTTATTAAACTAGTTCAAGTTTTTTTCAACCTCAAAGTCAACGTCCCTCAACACATGGGAGGGTGCTGGGGAGATCCCAGAGCGTTGTCTATCAGAGTTTAGTGGCCAGCCCAGCCTTAAACTTCAGCAGCTGGTTCACCCACTTGAACTCCCTCTAATCATATATATATTTTTAACATAATTGTTTGGAAAAATTTAACAGCAATTATCAGACAAGAAGCTGCTTTCCTTGCTGAGGTTGCCCTATGTATATATTTGCTTCTCTGTTTAAACATCTGAAATGTTTGGGAAAGAGTTTAACTGTGGCCAATGACTGCATTTAATGCACAAGATTTCACACCTCTGGGCTCTATATTTATAGCTCTGTCATGTTCCTTTCTTGTACTGACCTGAAGAAGAGGTGGGGTTTTTTTTTCCTTATCTGATGAAAAGGTTGTCTGTCATGTTGTGGTTATTGCAGCACAAAATATTGACTAAAACTTGACCCTTAACAGATTTTGTGCAAGGACAGTTTACCCCATATTTCCAAAGGAGAAGCTCATGCTGACCGAAGGAGTCAGCTTCTTTGGGTATGTAAAACTAGGATGGTTCTAAAAATCCTTCATGGAGCCTCAATTTTAAATGCACTCAGCTGCTGATCTTGGCTGAACTCATTTTTCTTCACTGAACTTCATTATATTAATACAGATTTTCATTGATACACAAATCACTTTTTAAAAGTGACGTCCTTATGTGGCTTAAAACTGGTGCTGTTCTAAAACCCTGTCTCTTACCTTGGTATTCAGAGAAGGGGCTTGTAGCAATTTCAGTGGGCATAACACAAGGTCCTGGCCCAGCAGAGTGTTTTCTACTTCTCTTCCATCTCCCAGTCCCCTTTTTGCCACCTATAACCACACTTTCCCCTTCCGTATCCCATTACATGACACTGATTCTTTTCGTCCCACTCTTGGGGGCTGCAGCGCTGACCCACCTCCCATGAATTTGACAATAATTTGGAAAAAAATCAGGATAGGCATTCACCAGTTTGAGGAGGGGAACAGCATGACACAGTCAGAGCATTTAAATAGTGTCAGTTCTTTTATTTAAGAAACCAGTGAGTACAAAAAGTAAATAAACATTACCGGTGCTCTTTTCACCAGTGCTGAATAGATCACAGCACAGTCTCTACCCCCTCTAGTTGTCTTTCCAAAAGTTTGACTGCCTTACTCTTTTCTACTTAGTCTGGACTTTTACTGCCCTTAATATAATTGTTTTGTGTTCAACCACTGTTGCCAACCAAAAATGGGAATAATTTGTAATGAATTGCCCTCGTGGCCAAGAAGGCCAATGGCATCCTGGGGTGTATTGGAAGGGGAGTAGCAAGTAGGTCGAGAGAGGTCCTCCTGTCCCTCTACTCTGCCCTGGTGAGACCACATCTGGAATACTGTGTCCAGTTCTGGGCCCCTCAGCTCAAGAGAGACAGGAAACTGCTTGAGAGAGTCCAGCACAGAGCCACAAAGACGATGAAGGGAGTGGAACATCTCCCTTATGAGGAAAGGCTGAAGGAGCTGGGTCTCTTTAGCTTGGAGAAGAGGAGGCTGAGGGGTGACCTCATTAATGTTCATAAATATGTCAAGGGGGGGAGTGTCAGGAGGATGGAGCCAGGCTCTTTTCAGTGATGTCCAATGACAGGATAAGGGGCAATGGGTGCGAGCTGGAACATAGGAGGTTCCATAAAAATATTAGGAAAAAACATTTTCACTGTGGGTGGTGACAGAGCACTGGCACAGGCTGCCCAGGGAGGTTGTGGAGTCTCCTTCTCTGGAGACATTCAAAACCCGCCTGGACGTGTTCCTGTGCGATCTGCTGCAGGTGATCCTGCTCTGGCAGGGAGGCTGGACTAGATGATCTTTTGAGGTCCCTTCTAACCCCTGACTTTCTGTGATTCTGTGTGAATTAGTACCTTCACAAATTTCACATCCTTTTCCGTTCATGTTGCTCATTTATGAATAGACTGTGATTTTTTTTTTTTCCCCAATTAGACATAATTATTCCTAAAATCATTTGTGGAGGGAGGTTTTGTTTTTTCCTCTCTACATAGTTCGAAGGTAAAATGTTGTGTTTGTGCTGTAGACAGAAGGCGTGCTGGGCACTTATGCTGGTTACATGGCACCGATTCTTTTCTCTGATTGAATGAATGTGGCTTACAGAAGTTTCTTTGTTTAAGAAAAATGACCTGCTGGTTATCTGTATTACTTGTTCAGAATTTCTTTCTGCAAATATTTTTAAGTTTGGGGTTTCTTTTTTTCCACTGGAGAAAAAGTTACCAGAAGATATTTAAGAGTCGGTTAGACAGTGCTTGGAGGTATGGCCAGTCTAGGAGTTGTCACTGTTAGGGTAATGGTTGGACTTGATAACCTGAAAAGTTTTTTCCAGTATAGGCAATTCTGTGATTCTATGACTCCCTACCTGAGAATCTGCTGCTGAAACAGAAGTGGTTTGGGGCCATTCTGAGTGATTCTCAGGGTAGTAAAGTTGGTCATATGACACTTGGCTCAGTGTCCTGGCTGAAATCCTAACTGCGGAGGAAATCATTCTTTCACTTATGCTCTTCTCTGTGTCATTTGCCTTCATTTTCCAGCAGCACAACCAGGTATAAAAGGGCAGGGCAGCTCAGGGCTGTCCCCTCCTGCCAACCAGGAGCCACACAGTGTACTTGACCTTTACCTGTCCCTACAAGAGCAAGAAAGATCAGAGTGGTAGCTTACTCTTTAGCAGATGGTTTGCTCTTTTGAGAGCCCCTCTGGGATCTATCGAGTAGGCAGTTTGTCTGTTCACAGAGCTGATGTTCCTGACCATGAAACAAGGAGCTGAAGCATTTTAGTTAGAGCCAGACAAAGGCGTGGTCCCATCATCTGCTCTTCAGAGAACATCTGCAAACAGAAACTGTCTTCAAATGTTCCTCTTCAGCATGAATTCCTGTTCCATCTTCTTCCATTACCTGATGGAGTCAGACCTAGTCCACCAGGTCAGAGGCAAGAAAATGGGTCTGTGTCAGTGTCATGTGATGCAGAACCAGCACTGAAAAAATGGGATTTAAGTGGAGGTAATAGGGTGTATGTTAATTGAGTTGGGTTTTGCCTGACAGATAATGTGTAAATTAAAGCATTTCTCAGGAAGGTGTGCTTAAAACATAAAACTTTAATGCTCCGAGTCCAAACACTTCTATATTCTATTTCAAATGCTTAATTTGTCTCGTTTCCACGCGATATTCTTTCTTTAAAACCAAAGCCTGTTCAGTGAAAGCGGTGCTGTTAGGACATGTGCGCACGTATTTGTGTGCCTGTATAGGCCCATGATTGTTTCTTCTTACTAAGTGGGCGATGTAGCTATTGTTTTCAAAACTGCATTACTATTTCGGTGAAGTGTTCATATTTTGGAGTAGGAAAACTGGTCAGCAGCCTTAAGGAAAACTTTCCTGTAGGTTTTAGAGTTTTACACTCCTTGGTTACTTGGTCTGTGTTGAAAAAAATGTCAGAGCTTGTGTAGAGAAAACCCCTAGAAATTGGTGGAAAGCTCACGTGCTCTCAGACCAGATGCTCGGGGCTATGCTAATACAGGAATAAATACAAACACTCTTATTAAATAATACCAAAGTTAGACCTACACTTCTCAATCGCTTTCTGTCATCAAATTCTTGCCATTTAAGCACCACGGCAGCATTGGCTATCCTCCTGCACAGAAGTCTGAGAAAACAGTCGAAGGGCCAAAAGAAGAAAATAAAATGTCTTTGTTAGTATGGCTGACCTCAGACATGCAGTGTGTGATGCTGCGGGAATCGTACGCTGGATCCCTGATGGTAAGTACAGTGATAACGGGTAAGACTGTGCTGAACCACGGTGAAACAATTCAGGTAGTCAGCAAACAGGGCTAATTGCTAGTTTGGGGGATATTATGGGTAATTTACTGCCCACTGAGGGCTTCTACCTAAAAATAAGCTGCTTCCCACCACCCCCCCCCGCTTTGGTCAGGACTTGCATGTTAATGTAGAATTCCTGATGCAATTACATATGAAGAGGACATTCAGGTACACTTCCATAAAAGCCCTTCTGCTTCTCCATTATATTAACTGTCTTCATAGGTCCTTTGACAGAAACCATAGTCGTCTTTTTTTTTTTTTTTTTTTTTCCAGTGTACCAAATAGGCATTAAGCTAGACTTTGCTGTTATCCATGATGTCTTGATCAAAGGACTGAGAGTAATATAACAAAACACAAGCAAAGAAACTACTGGTAGTTTCCAATACAAACTAACAGGAAAGTGTCAAGTGAGCAGACACTGACAATTCAGCCCTGAAACCAAATGCTTGTGTGCAAAACTCCACCTCTGAGAAGGAAGAATAAATACCCACAGACTGTTTTGGCTATAATTATTTCATTTAAGAAAAAAAAAAAAAGTGCTGAATTCAGTTTGCTAAAGTCAAGACATTAATATTTTTGGCATGTAAAGATGTAAACCAAATGTTTAAATGAAATGTCATCCCCTGGGTTCACATTTGCTCATTGAACTACAGCACAAACCCTCCACAGACCTTCATACAATACACATTTTTCAGTTCATTGAAGAAGGCCCCCGCTGCTTCTCAAGGAAAAACTAACTTGCAGAAGCAAAATAAATACTGGCGTCGCAGCGTTACCAGCGGAGCCTCGTGAGCCCAGATGTGTAGCATTGTCAGCTTTTAAATCAGATAAGGAGTACTCAGACATAATCACTGCAGTGTCTGGGACGCGCAGCGCTGCCCAAGTATGGCCCGACAGACACATGCGGCGTGCGCTCGGGCTAAAATGCAAGGAGCTGCTGGTATTTCATAACAGCCCTGTTATGTCTAGATAGGCAAATGTTTGTGTAATTTAGCTCTGGCTTTGAAATGGCTTGAGGAATTGGGACACAAATGGGACTTTGTGATGAGCTGTTGATGATGTCGGACCATTGGCCTAAGGGGCATCCCTGGGGTGCGGCAACTACACTCACGCATCGCTGTGAGGCAAAAATATTTGTCCATGTGTTTAAGCCATGGGTCCTGTAGCCGAGCTACAGCACACAAGGGGTTACTGATGTCTGCCATTAGACAGGATACCACTAAAAAAGCAAAGAAAGTGCCTTTAACCCTATGGAAACATGGCTGGCTGGTTCTGTGGTTGTCCTATTAAGACATACAAAGTATCTCAGTGACGGAAAATTTAACTTACACGCAACACATGATTTTAAGTAAAGAAATATGGATGGGGCGGGGGTGAACAAGTATTTTTTTTAGCTCTAATTTATGGCTGAGCAGCTTCATTCTGGTTACTTCATGAGAATATTTTAAAGCAAGCCTGCATAATATTAAAATAAGTTAAAATGTATGTAAAATTTATGAGAGCATGTCAGGTGCAATGCTTGATAAAGTAAGTTTAATGCTTCAGAATTTTTTTCTTCAGGCAGAGAAAGCTGAATCCTGCAATTCTAGGTTACAGTATAATTTTAGAAACTCTTTTCCATTATACCATTCTTTTATTAATGAGATCCAACCCATTTTAACAGAAAGAGGTAAATTCCTAAAGAGTTCGTGGCAAGTCCTCACCAGGTCGGAAGCCAAGAGCATGTGATTTTTCCAACATTCCTACGATGTAGCCGGTTTTGTAAAAACAGAGAAAATCAATTTACAACAAAATTTATAAGCGTACCTCTTCAGGGTGGTTTTTCTGCTGGAAATGGAACCTCACCCTGCGAACAAACAAAAGCTGTGGCAGTTGACAGGGGCTGTGCATTGCTTTGAAAATTCTTCATTTATCAGGGATGTGTTGTGTTGTTTCATCACATGACGCTCCCAATTATCGTGACAGAGCTAAATGACAAAGTACTGTCACCCCACAGAAAATCCAGAGCAACCGCTTTCCTTTTTTTCTCCCAGTCAAGAGAACGTCGCACAACTGGCACAAAGGGGGAGCGACAGGAGCAGCATACGGGAGGGAAGGTCTCTGTGCTGCTCCAGCGTATTAAAAATTCAGCTCCTTGGCAAAATTAAATCTGAATTTACTTCTATCAAACAGCAGCTTAGCAGATCTCATTCTTCCACTATAAAATATTGACATCAGAAATAGTGAATCCTGAAATGAAGATTATAGATGAAAAGTATATACTTGGTAATTATTTTTTTTCCTTTGTTATTATTCCTTTTCTCTGATGAGCGCACAGGCTCTTGCAAACAGTAATGAAGTTAGCGTGCAATGCTGATGTAAAGCGTGTTGAGAAGTTACTCCTTCCCTCATTATAGGTGAAGGAAGTGAGGCAGCAGGAGGAGGGCGATTTGCCCAGCCAACCTCGTGCACCAGTAGGACAACCATCCGTCTAAAGGCTTAATCAGCACCCCCAGCGATGACACCCTCTGTGCCATGTCGTTCCTCCCGTCTTCTGTTCTGCTACTTCTTTCATTTTTGTTTAGGTCTTCACTGAGGCTCAGAGCTATTAATATCAATGGTAATTCTTATGACAAACTGAACAGCCAGTTCACAAAGGCCTTCACTCCTCACAGATTTCCCCACCCTGTCTTGTTGTGTACCACGGCAATAAAAAATGCAGTTACAGGTGTGGAAGCATTTTTTCACCTGACTGCCTGCTTTCATTCTGCCCTTCCTCCCCTTTCACCTTCCACACATTGCCTTTCCTTCCTTTCCCTCTCTCTCTTCTCTCCCCCATGTTTGCTCTCTTTCCTTACTCTCTCCTTCCTCTGTCTCCACACTCTCTTCCCTTCCTTCTTTTCCTAGCTCCTCCCTATCATTACTCCTTCCTTCCCATTCCGCCTTCCCTTATTTGCCCTTCCCTTTTCCCCTCCCTGTCATTGCCTCTTCCTTCCTGTTTCTCCTTCCCTTCTTTGCCCTTTCCCTTCCCCTCCCCATCATGGTCCCTTCCTTCCCTTTCCTCCTTCCCTTTCCTTTTTCCCCTCTCCTCTCTTTCCCTCCCTTCCTTCTTCCCTTCCTCTACTCTGTCTTTTCTCCCCCCTCCTCTTCTGTTCCCTCCCACCTAGTCTTCCATTATGCCTGCCTTCCCCTCGTTCTCCAGCTCTTCTGTGTTGATCCAAGTCTATCTGATGCATTCAGATATATTAGGATACTGTTGGATCAATACGGATACACTCAGATGTGTTTGAATCAATACAGATCCAGTCAGGTTCCGATCCACTCGGGTAAGATTCGGTGGATTAGGATGCACTTGGATCTGACTGTATCCGAGTTGATCCGAACATATCCAACTGTCTCTGCATTGATCCAGAAGTATCTGAACGTATCCAAATGTATCCGTATTGATCCAAACGTATCCACATGCGTCCGTATTGATCCAAATGCATCGATATATTCTTACCAATATGGATACAGTCAGATAATCTCGGATCATTACTGATATATTTGGATACTGTTAAATCAATATGGATACACTAGGAGAGAGTCAGATCACTTTGGATACACTTGGATATGTTGGATCACTTTAGATACACTCAGATACATTCGGATTGATGAGGATACACTGGGGTCGATATGGATACAGTCGGATATGTTTGGATCGATGAGGATACAGTCGAATACATTTGAATACAGTCCAGTACTTTCAGATACATTTGGATAAATACGGATGTAGTCGGATGCACTTGGATATGTACCAGACTGTATCAGTATTGATCCAACTGTATCCGAAGTGATTCAACAGTATCGGAGTGTATCCATATCAATCCGAACATATCCAAGTGTATCCGTATTGATCCAAGTGTCTCCAAACATATCTGTATTGATACAACTATTATCTGTGTAAATTTGACTGTATCGATCTGAATGTATCCCAAGTGCATCCGAAGTGATACAAATGTATCTGAATGCATCTGAATCGATCAGAATGTATCTGACAGTATCCGTATCGATACGAATATGTCAATGCATTTGGATGCATTCGGACCAATACAGATGCACTTGGATACGTTTGGATCGATTCAGATGCACTCGGCTACATTCGGATCACTACAGATATGTTCAGATACAGTTGGATCCATACGGATACACACGGATTAATTCGTATACACTTGGATACGTTTGGATACACTCGGATCATTTCAGATACATATCCAAGTGTATCCCACTATATCCATATTTATCCGAGTGTATCCAAATGAATCCCACTGTAGCCATATTAATCAGAATGTATCTGACTGTATTCATATTGTTCCGAACATATCCAAGTGTATCCAAATTGATCCGTCAGTATTGTATGGATCCAAACGTATCCCAGTGTATCCGTATGGATCCAACTGTACCCAAACGACCCAAGTTGATCTGAAGGTATCTGACTGTATCAGTATTGATCCGGGAGAATCAGAACATATCCAACTGTATCCGTATGAATCCAAATGAATATCCAAATGAATCCGTATTGAGCTGAACGTGTCTGAGTATATCTGAGTATATCTGAATTGATCCAACAGTATCTGTATTGATCTGAATGTATCTGACTGTGTCCATATTGATCCAAAGGACCCAAATGTATCCGAATTGATCCAAATGTATCCCACTGTATCCATATTGCTACGAATATATCCTTGACACTGTCTCTAGGCATATCAAGGATAAGAAGGTTATTAGGCGCAGTCAGCATGGCTTTGCCAAGTGGAAGTCATGTTTGACCAACCTGAGAGCCTTTTATGAAGACATAACTGGATGGATGGTGGACGTGGTCTATCTGGATTTCAGCAAGGCATCTGACAATGTCTCCCACAGCATCCTCGTAGGTAAACTGAGGAAGTGTGGTCTGGATGACCAAGTAGTGAGGTGGGTCGGGAACTGGTTGAAGGGAAGAAGCCAGAGAGTTGTGGTCGATGGGGCTGAGTCTGGCTGGATGCCTGTGTCTAGTGGGGTCCCTCAGGGGTCAGTGCTCGGGCCGGTGCTGTTCAGTGTATTTATCAATGATCTGGATGAGGGATTAGAGAATGTTGTCAGCAAGTTTGCTGATGATACGAAGTTGGGAGGAGTGGTTGACACACCAGAAGGCTGTGCTGCCATTCAGAGAGACCTGGACAGGCTGGAGGGCTGGGCAGGGAGAAATCTTACAAAATTCAACAAGGGCAAGTGTAGAGTTTTGCACTTGGGAAAAAATAACCCCATGTGCCAGTATAGGTTGGGGACTGCCCTGCTGGAGAGCAGCGCAGGGGAAAGGGACCTGGGGGTTCTAGTGGACAGCAGGATGACCATGAGCCAGCAATGTGCCCTCGTGGCCAAGCAGGCCAATGGCATCCTGGGGTGTATTGGAAGGGGAGTAGCAAGTAGGTCAAGAGAGGTCCTCCTGCCCCTCTACTCTGCCCTGGTGAGGCCGCATCTGGAATATTGTGTCCAGTTCTGGGCCCCTCAGCTTGAGAGAGTCCAGCGCAGAGCCACAAAGATGATGAAGGGAGTGGAACATCTCCCTTATGAGGAAAGGCTGAAGGAGCTGGGTCTCTTTAGCTTGGAGAAGAGGAGGCTGAGGGGTGACCTCATTCATGTTTATAAATATGTCAAGGCGGGGTGAGGACGGAGCCAGGTTCTTTTAAGCAATGTCCAATGACAGGACAAGGGGCAATGGGTGGAAGCTGGAACACAGGAGGTTCCACAAAATTATTAGGAAAAAACTTTTTCACTGTGAGGGTGACAGAGCACCGGCACAGGCTACCCAGGGAGGTTGTGGAGTCTCCTTCTCTGGAGACATTCAAAACCCGCCTGGACGCATTCCTGTGTGACCTACTGTAGGTGATCCTGCTCTGGCAGAGGGGGCTGGACTAGGTGATCTTTTGAGGTCCCTTCCAACTCCTGACATTCTGTGATGGATGCATTTGGATCAATACGGATGCACTCGGATACATTCGAATTTATACGGATACACTCAAGATACATTTGGATTGATAAGGATATAGTTGGATACAGTCAGAGCGATACAATATAGTTGGATCAATACAGATACAGTCGGATACGTATCCAAATGTATCCGACTCTATCCATATTTATCTGAGTTTATCCATATGTCGCCGAATGTATCCATCTGTATCCGTATTGATAGGAATATATCGATGTGTTCAAATGTATTCGGATCAATACGGATGTACTTGGATACAGTCGGGTATGTTTGGATCAATTTGGATTCACTTGGATACATTTGGATCGATTCAGATACACTCAGATAAGTTCGGATCGATACAGATATGGTTGGATTTATATGGATACAGTTGGATAAGTTTGGATACACTCAGATAAATATGGATGTACCCGATTGTATCCATATTGATCTGACTGTATCCGAAGTGATCTGACAGTATCTGAGTGTATCCATATCGATCTGAACATATTTGACTATATCCGTATCGATCCGGGTAAAACAAACGTATGCGACTGTATCTGTATTGATCCAAATGCATCGATGCATTCATGTCAATATGGATGCTGTTGGATAAGTTCGGATACTGTTGGATACACTTGGAGCGATATGGATACAGTCAATATGTTCAGATTAATACGGATGCAGTCAGATACATTCAGATACTTTCAGATCACTTCAGATACAGTCGTGTATCTGACCATATCCATATTTATCCAAGTGTATCCGAACTTACCTGACTGTATCCGTATCGATCCGAACACATCCACGTGTATCTGTATTGATCCAAATGTATCTGAGTGTATCCAACTGCATCCGAACATATCCGAGTGTATCCATATGGATCCAACTGTATATAAATGTATCCGTATCCATCCAAAAGTATCCAAACTCATCCAAATGAGTCATACGAACATATCTATATTGATCTGAATGTATCCAAGTGTATTTGTATTGCTCTGAGTGTATCCAAATGTATCCGTATTGATCTGACTGTATCTGACTGTACCCATATTGATCCGAATGCAGCTGATACATTCAGATTGATATGGGTACAGTCGGATACATTTGGCTACTTTCGGACCAATACAGATACACTTGGATACGACGGCATCAACAGCGATATGTTTGGCTACACTTGGATGTATTTGGATCAACAGCGATACACTCTCCGGGTGTATTCGTGTTGATCTGAGTGTAGCTGAGGCTATCCGCGTATATCTGCATGTATCCGACTGGATCCGAGTCTATCGGTGTTGCTTCGAATGTAGCCGAGTGTAGCCATGTTGATCTGAGTGTATCCGTCTCAATTCAAATGTATCCATGTCCATCTCTATTTGTCCATATACATGAAGATATGGAGAGATTCGGGTATCTCTGGCTAAACACAAATTTGGATAACTAGAGCTATGTATTGATACAGATAGTGTCTCTATATATGCGTATAATAATATTTAATATATAATAATACTTAATATAGATGTCTATTTTACATTAATAGTTATATAACATTAATTCATGAATAATGTGATGTATTCTGTATGTTATTTGTACGCGTTTATGTGTATACATTCATGTACAATGTAATAAATTTTATGGTTTTATTCTAATTCTATTACATAAATATGTATTGTATTATAATTGATATATATATGTAAGCAATTGTACTCTAATATATTAATATTTAAAACCTATGTGCTGTTTTGTATTATCAATATAATATCCATATATAGATTAAATATACATATTTTTCTACATACACACGTGTCAAATAATCTATTGTCTCCTGTAATGAAAGTCCTGTTAAAATTATGATGTTAAAAGTTTTCAGTGCACTTCAAATACTTAAGGAAACCCCATTTCTTTACATGCTGTACTCAAGTTTCAAGAAGTTGCAAGACTTCCTACTTCACCTTTTTTTTTGTATTTTTTTTTGTTTTAATTAAATACAGCAGCTCTACACCATCTAGAAGATGTATTAGCAAAATGAATTCTGGAAAAATTAAAGTTACCAAAGCACCTGCGCTTTCACGTCACGCTAAAAATAGTTTCATTGCAAAATGGGAAACAATGATCTTAGGTAAGAGACAACGATTTTATTCCTTCTATACAGACAGTTTATCCTCTGAGAACATGAGCTGCGAGGCCGTGCTGAATGACTCTAAAAAGCAGCAGAGCCCGTCTGGCTTAGGCTGTGAATTTCAGCTGCTTTTTAGGAAATAATCCGCAACGTTGGGTTTCAGAGTATAAACTACATGGCAACCTATAGAACAGCTTCTCAACCGAGAGCTTCTCTAAAATATCAAATTAACTAAAATACAATAGCAATGAGTTTGGTTTGAGGTTGGGGTTTTTTTTTTTTTTAGGCCTTTAAATATGCTATATAAATAAGAAGATGCATGAATAATAAATTCCTAATAAAAAAAAAAGACCAGCAAGTTGACACAACTTGCTTAAAGGTCACACAATAAACCAGCACTTGATCCAAACCACTAATCTCTGCTTTTTAAGTCCCTTTCTCCAGCCCTTCCGTCCCACTGTTTTAAATAGAGCAGGGAAGATCAGTCACCACTAAGCATTCGGCTAAAACAGGACATGCTTGTATTTACTTCTAAGGGAAGTTACTCCCTCTGTTTGCATTGTCACATTTTTTGTAGTGCAGATTATCTGAACTCAAATTTCATTAAATTTGCACCCTTCTGAAATAAAAGAAAACAAAACACCTCTCTATAAAATGTATCTATCTTCTCAAAATTGTTAAAGCTGCAACGTAGGACCTCTTCAGGGAAACATATCTCCTCCTCAGGGTAAAATATAATTAAAATAAGTTATATCTATGTTCATCTCTCATTCCCACAACAATACATCACTATCTTTGCTACAAATGGTCATTGAAATGACCGTACATCCACCACTACACAAATCATGGAGCAAAAAAAGAGCAAACTCACCAGTCTTTCTTGGAAATTTGTCATTGATGTCATCAACTTTGCAGGACCTAGAGAGACTCAGACAGTAACAGCAGTCCATACTGGTCATTTTTTTTTGTTCCAAGGAGGCCCCCTCAATCAGCTGCAGAATAAAAATCTCCAGGTGTGATATCATACAACCATCTTCCACAGAGTTGAGGTGGGTCACAAACAGATAACTGAGCCTGAAATTACTGGGAGAGACGCAGCAAGTGCTGTGCCAGGTGCATGTCCTTCACACGTTTTGCTAATTGTGTAACCCAAAACACCAGCTCCTCATTCCCATTCCTGTGAATAGTTTAGTTCTAACTTCCACATCTAATAAAAAGCCAAAACTGCAATGGACTTGAATGCCTTCCATTATCTTTACCTCATAAAGATGCAGGGAAGTGTTTTTTTAATCTGTAATGTATTAGCTAAATCCTCAGGAGCAATGTGTTTTCCATACCTACTGTAAGATAGGCAGAGTTAAAACAACACACTAATAAAGCATTATTTGTGACTCTAATTGTGTTCAAGTTTAAGGGTGGGCCAGCCACTAAACTTTGATCTCACCACCACCACCCTGGGGAGGATAACAGAATAAACAGGGAGAGAGAGGCTTTAAGGTTGAAAAAAAAAAATCTTGAAGCAGTTTAATGAAAAAAAAAAAGAATAATACAAACAGTGACAGTGAAGATATCAAACTATACACAAACGAGAAAGCAAGTATGCTCAAAAATACAAGATAATACGTTAATATGAGACCCACACCTTCCAGATGATAACAAGGTCCCAAGCAGGAAAAGAAAGCCCCAGCCTGGACTCAGCAGCAGACGGCAGAGCTTGAGCACAGAATCCCGACGGCCCGTCTGCAGGAACTCGCACGTCAAGGACCAGTGAAGGCCAGAAGAGACTTCTGAAACAAGAAGAGCAGGGATGCTTGGAGGATTTGACAAACAGGTATTATCCCAAGTTCCTAGTAAACTTGAGAATCAAGTCTCTCTTTCTCAACTGCTGTGGTATTTTAGAGCGAAAGGTCTAATTACATAGGCCAGTTTAAACAGAAATGCGTTGGAAAGTTCTCGCTGTCCATTATATCCTCCTACTGGACTCCTCCATATGGGAGTTCACAGTGAATTTCCAATCAAGGCCTTTGAAATATTGAAGACCTGTTGTTGTGGAGCTCCACAGCTGGGTAGGTCTGTATTAGATGGTGTCTTAACACTCTGTCAAGCTTCCCACCGCTGTCCCAGTTACCTTCTTGCATATGCATTCAGTAATCTCACAGTGTTGAGAATGACTTTTCAATCAAAAGGAAAAACAGACCTAGTTATTTTTAATCATTCCGAAAGGACTGACGCACTTCTAACCTGGTAAAAAAAATGTGAAAACTCCTCTCTCCAGGACTCCTCATTACAACTCAAGATTCTTCTAGTAGGAAGTTGGAGATTTTTCCCTCCATCTGGTTCCAACTGGATTTCGAAGTATTTCCCCTGCAACACATCATTAAAGCTGTTGAATGATCAGTAAATACGAATCTGGATTCACACACTTGTAGCGCATCTCACGGAAAGTTACCACGTATTTAATCTTTATGGATGCAGTGACACATGCAGCTGCCTCAAGGTATAACCTAAGCTTAGATTCTTGAACTATCACCTATCTGTCTTTCTTTCTGCATTTACACAGTGCTAAGCTCAGGATAAGATATCATGTGCTAATGTAAATGTAGAGAGGAAGGCAGTGACTGCTTTTTATGGCCGAGATTCTTGCTTAAAGGAAACCGTAAGGCTCACCTACACAAGAAGTAAGTTTAGCGGATTTACAACCAACGGCAAACACAGTGTCCTTCTTGGAAGCAAGGCAAGCGAGTATCTTTGTCTTTCAGGGGGACATGAATTGCATTAGCATTCATGATGGCTGAGGAACAAATCTCAAATTCATAGCATCTATGTGTAACTTTTAAAAACAGAACCTATCTAGTAAACAGTCATTTCACAACATTATTTTGAGTATTTGGTAATGATGGACTGAAAATAATCGCTCCGTGCTTTTTTGTACATATTTGTATGTAAAGGCATTTCTCATCAAACAACTCGAAGGCTGCTTCCATCTATTTTTTAAAAAGCTATCAAATTTTTCTTTATTTTTTTTCTTTATTTCTCAACACGTATTACAGTGATCTGGAAAACCAGCATGTTTGTGGCTGATAAGTTACTTGCTTGCAGACCCAGCATTAAATGCTGACCAGTACATACTGCAAGAGAAACAAATGTGCCACAGAGTGCAACAGAGGCCGTTTGTAGTCCATTCTTATTACACTCCTGCACAGTGTCTCTGTAACGGCACAGGAGTTGGAAGAATAAAGCAATCGCTAAGGTAGAGGCACTTACCAATCGGCTGGAGTTGTTGTTCTGTACAGTTTTTGCGTTCCCAAAGGCCTCCAGTAAAGGGTTGGGCTGTAGAATAAGATCTTTAACGTGCTAAAATTTCAGGAAGTAGAGATCCATTCCGTTCCGATCCATTCCATTTCATTCTCCTTTCCCGTTTCTCCACCCATCACTCCACTTCCTTCCTCCATCACACCCCAGCACTCAATAACTTGCCTTTTTCCTGCCCAGCCTTCTCATCGAGTATTTCTGTAACACAATATTTACACAGACTAACGCCCGACCTCGTGACCTCGAAGAGCTTTTGGTCCTGACCCTTCTTGCCAAGCCCAATATCTTTTTGTTACCTAATTTTCTAGGCACAGCTGTAAACTCCCTGTGCTTCCTTTATGGATAATATACACGTACCTTTATCTTGTGCTCGGTTCCAACGCCGAGGCCCAGGCCAGCCATGCAGCTCCGAAGGCAACATGTGAACGCTTCTCTGTCCCTACCAAACTCACGGTGTAGAAACACCACACCTTATTAGAGTTTTACACTTCAGAATGCCACAACCCCTCTCCTGGCACTGCCAACAAACCAACACACTTTTTAAAAAAATCATCGTAATTATTAATATTAAATATTAGTATTTATTGTTATTATACCATGATAGATATCCAATTGCTGCCTGTTCCAGAATTTCAACTCCCTGGTCCCTGGAGAAGCCATGCTTGTGTACAGTACTTAACAACAGCCCATTCAAAATGCTCACGGCTCCTAGGAACGAGATGCACATAATTTAGGAATAGCTGCCTTGGCTATTCAGGCATCATGCTGTGTCAAGGGAAAAGTAAATCTCTTGCTCTCCCCTTTTTAAAACAAACCTGTAGTTTGCATCATATTTGGGGGAACAGCATGGAAGTTTCCTAAAGAGAAAGTGAGCGTGGCTCTTTTTTTCCCTGTTTAATGGCACTGCCTCCCCTTTAATGTTCCAAAATGATACAGTAGTTGTTTTTTTTTTAAAAAAAAGGTCTCAGCATGCATGCATTGTATCACATTAAGAAATCAGGATTTTCTAGGCTCTGCACAGCATTAATTACACTGAGCATGCTGCAAATTTAAATTAAATGATATGCCACGTTCTGTTGTAAATATCAGAATGGATTGCAAGATACAGCCCCATATTTGCTTGTGATTGGCATTTGTGCCCTGAGCAGGATCAGAAAATCTTGAGGATATGTAATTTTTTTGTTTGCACTCGATACAAACGCACTTTTTGTTTTCAGGGGTGCCTAACAACACACATACAGGTCAGAATTCTGTGCTAAAAAACCAAAACCAAACCAACAAACTCTCCCTTAAAAATAATAATACTAAAAGAAAAAAAGCAAAAAAGCCCTTTTTGTCTTCATTTCCCCTCCTAACAAAACAGAACAAAAACTTACTTTTGTCCCACCCCCCAAATATTCACAATCCAGGGGACAGAGGGGTGCCAAGAGGGGGCTGTGTGGGACTGAAGTGTGCCAGCAACAAGGAAGGAGACCTGGTTTCATCCTGCGGGTCAAGAATCCAGGATCCTGTGGAAGCAAATGCTGTGTGAGCTCCACGTCACCTGGGTGCTCACAGCTCAAACTGGGGGCAGGACGGCAGCGAGGGGCGAGCTGGGCTTGGGACGCTCTTGTCTCCGTTACAAGGAAAGCTTCATGTGGAGATTCGATGAGAAAAAGACAATGGCTGAAAAGAACATAAGCACTAAACAGCAGGTCTGTTCATGTTTGTATTCTTTTTCTTGGCACAGGTATTTTACACTCCCTTGTGATTTTATAGTATCAGATTGAATTGTCAAGATCTCGCCAGCCTCTGCCCTTGAACAACTGGATGAGATGTGTTTTAGCCTGTATTTCTATGTGATTGATTAAATACCAAACAAATACTTGAAATCGGAGAAAGGATGGTGTTTGGTTAATTGCACAGAGAAGGGATGTAAAATAATGTGTATTTTCAGGGCTTATTTAAGGTCTTGGTGAAATGATCAGCACTGAGCTGGGAAGGATGAGCGACTGCCCCTCTGAATCAGCACAAAGGCACGAGGCATAAAGGAGGCAAGTTGTAAGCGTGTGGGCAGGGACACGCACAGACACCGACGTGTCTTCAAAGACAGGATCACCATATTCTTTCTAAATTATCTTACCTTTTCTGTGTCTTTTGCTTTGAGGACTTAACTCCAGTTTTCCTGGCCCACAAGGCAGCAGTCCTCTGTCTACAAGAACAACAACTGTGAAACAAACAAAAAATGTAAAAATAACTTAGAAAAAAATGGATCAGGATGGCCTGATCTAACGTAGAACAACAAACGAACATTAAAACCGAGCTCAGGATACCTCAACCTTGTAAAACTTGTAAAACTTTTCACATGCTTTTACTGGCATTCGTCAGAGATGAATCAGGTAGCCAGGTGAGGTGGACACTGTGAGACAACTCCCTTCCATAACAGAACACACTTGACAGAAACAGGTGGGAGAGCAAGTGGCCCTCAGCTCCCTTACCACCTCTAGGACCTGAAAAAAACAAAACCCACACACAAAAAAAGCAAGCAAGTCAAAGATAGTTTACGTGCAGCTCAGGAAGCTCTCAGAAGTGAATGTGCCTGTGATTTAATAACGCATCTTCACAAAACGACACTTCTCCTAATATTCACTGAGAGAAAGAAGGCAGAGCAGTGTGAGGCCATAACGGGCACACAATGCATTACTATTGCAACAACAAACAGCTAAACTACCAGGTATTTATTTTTCAGTATGCACAATTGTTGAAGGAGAATGAAAATTATTCTTTCATGCTCTGACAGAGACGTAGAAAGCCTTGTGCTTCCCCTAACTCCTCCGGTCCTGACAAGAAGCAACTCACAAATTCTAATAAATAGAAGATAGAAATAAATACTTTAACTATATGGCATCAGGTTTTGAATGGCTTTCTGAATCGGAAAGTGCTGCTCATACGTCTTCGTTATTTCTACGCTCTGTTATGTTGGCTCTCCAAAAGTCGGAGACAAAGTGAGATAGATACTCCCAGGATCACAGACGCTACACTGGGAAACCAAGTGCCAGTGGTACATCCAGATTTATGGTAGGTGATGGCAGTAAAGTGAAAGCAGAACTGTTCGCACAGTCGGGATTGTTGCCCATTACTGTGTATTTGCCCTTTTTTCTTGCTTAGCTACAGCTGGAAGAATGGAAAAATCTACCTTATACACAGGATCAGGAGACACTTTCTGATCGTAAGGTCAATCAGACTAGTTTACCTGCTTGAGGTATTTATGGCACATTCACTCCGTGTGTTTAAGGAAAGGTTAGATACATTTATGGGAAAGGTATTTTGCAGAAGCCTTCCCGTTTCAATAGAGATCTTGGACAAAATGACCCAGGAGGCCCCTTCTGAGTCTATCAAATGTGATTCCCTGACTGATGCTGTTTTCCCCCTCTCCCCAAGTCTTTTCAAAACACAAAGCGCTGTTATAAAATTTAATATGATGCACTATATAACTTTAACACGATGCCATTCCCTTATAGGAAATGGTTAGCTGGTAGCACGGGAACCTCACACAAAAGGAAGAAGAAAAAAGAAACTGCAGCACAGTTTTTCCTGCCAAGGGATATTGACTATAACATTTACACTGTTTCTGAGCATGGACCCTCGTCTGCGCAGGGGGACACCGAGTCACGGAGGTGTAAAAGTAATCCAGACTGCAGTATATATTTTTCTAGAAAAACCTCCAGAGGTGGTTACAACCCTTTCGTGGGTGCAAACAGCAAGAATGAAAACGACACAAAAATGAGAAGAGGCTCAGAAAAGCCTGTTCTGTAATTAATCACCCTAAGCTGGCTTTGTCCCAGCCTGCAGCAGACAGAGAAGAAACCCACAAGCCCGAAAAAGCTGCATGTCTCAAGCCCTTTGCCGAGCGCAGCAAAATCACCAGGTAATGTGTCTGTCCGTCGACTGGAGACGCCCCGACAGAGCCTGGGCCACATCTTCCCTTACGTGACACTACAAGATTCTGCTCAAGAGCACGTTGTGTTTCTTCAAGGAGCAGCCAACTCAGATCACAGCACCGAGGCTTTCTTGAAGCCGGTGATCGGGCAAGCTGACTGTGGTGAGCAAAGTTCAGCGTGTTCAGAGGAGGCCACACAGATGATCCAGGGGCTGGAGCACCTCTGCTACAAGGACAGGCTGCGGGAGCTGGGATTGTTCAGTCTTGAAGAGAGAAGACTTCGGAGGGACCTAATAGCTGCCTTCCAATACCTGAAGGGATCCTACAGGAAGGCTGGGGAGGGACTTTTTACAAGAGCGTCCACATGGACGTCCACATAGGACAAGGGGAAATGGGTTTAAGTTGAAGGAGAATAGATTTAGATTAGATCTTAGGAAGAAATTCTTCAGTACGAGGGTGGCAAGACTTTGGAATAAATTACCCAGAGACGTTGTGGCTGCCCCCTCCCTGGAGGTGTTCAAGGCCAAGTTGGACAGAGCCTTGAGTAGCCTGAACTAGTTGAGAGACTTCCCTGCCCATGACAGGGAGGTTGGATTAGATGATCTCTAAGGTCCCTTCCAGCCTGGGCCATTCTATGATTCTATGATTTTCTCTATGAAAGTGGCGTGCAGTGGGCCATCACTTGGGGATGACTGGCATGTGCATTTACACTTTCAGGTCCACCAACCCGTTTAGTAAATTTATACGATATTTCTCACTGCTATGCTGTTATTTTTTAATTTGAGGAAAAATATAAAAAATAAAAAATTGTTCCAGAAATTCACTATATCTTTTTTTTTCTTTTTTTTCAAATTGTTAACATATTTAAAAGTTTAAGGCAACTTAATGATTTTTTTTTAAAAAAAAACCACCAACCTGATTCTCTGGGACATTTGGGTGAAATGGTGTTATTGGCCTCCATTGCTCTGCAGTAAGTTTTCATTTTAGGTTCTTGCAGGAGAAGAAGTGAAAAGATACCCAGAAACTTATTGAATTGAATTTACTCTCAAAAGCAATTTACACTAACCTTTCTATTTTCACTCCAGATGATTCAGTTAAAGGCCAAACTCTTCTTCCAAAAAATACCCCCCCCGCCCATGTCTTCTTGGGACAGCTCTGTCAGGAACTAACAATATCTGTACGCACATGTGTCCAAGACTTTCTAAGTCTCATCAATGTGAGCTCTTCCCTTTCGCAAAGCAGGACGGGATTTTTATTAACCTTCTAACATCCATGAGAAAGAAAAGCAGTCTAACCCTTTTTGGTTTTTATTTGGAAGCTTGCAGTCTCTTTTACCTAAACATTTATGAGCTCAAACACCCTACAGATAGAAGCAAAATGAGGACCATTAATGGTGCTTTCCATGAGGAACTTCCTGAAGCGCCTTTTGCACCCTCCCGTTACGTTGTGCTCTGTGTCCATAGCTATCCCCTAAAAGCTTGGGTTTTCACTTGAAAATATTTGATGTGGCTTTAATCCTGACAGGGCTACAATCACTCATCCTTAGCTCTCACTTCATCCCTGCATGTCACAGTGCAGAGTAAGACACTCACGTCAGAAGAGCTCCTCTCACTGGAGTCAAAATGGTAAAAATTAACCTCAGCGAGTGACACGAGCAGCAATTCCAAAGGCAGGAAAATCTGTCTCCTGCTCTTTGTCTTACAGTATGGTGTGTCTTAGTGGCTGCAAGATTTAGCTTCCAAGGATCCCATATAAAAAAAATGGAGGGGACAACGGGTCTCCAGCTTCTTTTTTAGGGCAGTTGAGCCCAGCAGCTGGAATCTGCCAGGGAATGAGGGTTGAGATAAGGATGGAGAGGAACTTCACTGTAGCTTTCAAGTGTCGGTCAAGGGTCAGGATTAAAAAACAGCCAAAGCAAAACAAAACTTGGCTACATCTCCTCCCTGTGTCATGGTGAGGTCATGGCTATTTGGTGCAAGGACCACAATTTTGGGCCAGTCCTGTCCTCCAAAAGACGCTGTTTCTATGAGTTCTTTGGAGCTCAGGAACTCCATTTCCCAGTTTTCAGTTAATCCTTCAGTGATTATACACAAACAATAGTAATAATCATCATAACAATACCTGGCTTGCCGTTACGTTGTACTTGGTATTTGTGATGCCTCTCTCATGATAAGATCTCTGTATTAAACTTCAGTTGAAACTTTTATTAAAACAGAGGTATTTTCACTTGTGCAGTTACATACACATAATGATCACAAAGCATGTCATCAAATAGTGGTTGCCAGCCTGATCCTTGTATAGAAGCAAATGCCATTATTGTGCATCTTCGAATAAAGCTATCATATAGGCAATTAATGGTCAAACATACCATATTGTAGGGTTTATGCTGGCCTAACAGCATCCAAAAAGCTTAGGCTTTTGTCTTTAAGCTTGTCCTAAAAATCGCTAATGTCATCACGAGCAACGTGTAAGAGGGAACTGGACGCTCCTGCCTACGGGATGAGAAAAGCAGGCTGCAGACAGCAGGGTGGCAAAAAGTCGTACCTCAGTATCAAGAGCCCTGGTTCAGAGGGAAAAAAGAAAAAAAGGTTATCATTTTGGGTTAGGGAAAAAAGCCACAGTGCCGAGTACCAAGCAGGCTCCGCGCAGTCACTAAGAGAGGACAAGGCAAAACCCATTAACACAAATACTAATGTTAAATGATACCCTCTGAGGTCTGGAAGGGGTCTCCAGCTTTGGGCCTTGTAACAAGTAGCTCTGGAACAAAGAGATGGCAAAGAGCTTTGTTCCCTCTTGTATAATTGACAAATTACCATTGTTAGTACCAAACAATGCTACCAAACCCAGGATGGAAACACACGAACGCTTTATCCACCTCAAGCAATTTGGCTGGCATGCTCATACCGTTCTTAAATGTGCTGGATATTTGTCTGAGGAAACAATAAGTTTTAGAAAAGAGAAAAATAATAACTTTAAAGATAATCAAACCCTTGACTACATACTTTACCACAGGCGGCTGTGAATAAGCTTCGGTGCTCTTTATTTTTAACATTTCAGATATGTAATTTAATGCAGGTCTAATGACAGTCTCGAACATACTGCTTTAATCGGAATTGTTCAGGCTCCGTTCTGTGACAAGGGCTCACAAGCTACCAGCAGGGTTGTCCATTTTCCCCGCTTCTGTAAGGAAAAGAAAAAGGGAGGGGAGGGGGACACTCTTGAACTTATGTTGCTATTGATGTGTAATATACAATAAAAAAACAGTTAAATTTCAATTACCCACAGGTAATTATAATTTTATTGTTTGACTGTACTATGGGGATTTTTGTAATTCCCAAGACTAATAATTTTCTATAATTTTACAGGTTGTCAAATAAACTATTAAAGATTATCTTTGAAAAGGATTCTGCAATTGTAAGGACATATCATACTGTTCCTGTACATTATTAGTAATTAGAGATCCCTGGATAGTGAAATATCTGCACTATATGCTAGCTGCTGGATACCATATTTTCTCACAGCCTCCTGTAATCCCGAGCCAAAGCTTTCAAACTTCTCATCCATTGTAGCCAGAGTCACGTCCAAACTTTTATTAATATTCGCTGAGCACTCATTAAGCAATTCTGGCGCATTCAATACGTTAAATCTCTGCTTCCTGATGGGGAAAAGCAAAGGCTCACAGGTCCATCCCGGTGCAGTGAAAACAAGCACAAAAGGACTAATTCTGAGCTGCGTGCCCCGAAGGGGATATGGAGAAGCAGCAATGCTGGTATCCACGCAAAAGATCTGAATCTGTCCAGAACACCTTTTTTTTTGGTGAAATATTTATTCAGAGTCTTGGAGGGGTGGAATCCTAAGGAGGGCCAAATGGGGGGGATGAGCTGAGAAGAAAAGCAGACCCTGAAATGTTGCGTATAGCATTGAGGCACAGACCAAGAGGGCAGCGAGTATAAAACCGCATGAGGGGATTAGCAGTTGTAGAGATGGTTGATATCTCACCTGCAGAGCCATCAAAGGCACAATTCTTAGCTGGCAGCATATTTATTTTTATTTTTTTTTACTGCGGCTGCCTCAGGAGAGAGTCATTATTAGTTTTATTGGCCTCCTGGATTGTTATGCAGTGAAGGCTCTGTGCAGAGGGAAACTTTGGTGCGCTGAGATTTCTTTATGGGCCAAAATCTCTCTGAGGAGAGCAGTTTCAGGTCATGAAGATTTTCACACAGAGAACTTTATGGATAGGATGTTTTGTTGCACCAACAGATGCCTCCATCCTTAGGGCTGGGGTTTTGCACACCCCTGGTCTGTTGGGACACCAAGCAATAGCATCATCTCCTGGCTCTGCCCTGCACCGGACACATCTGCAGAGAGGGTTTTGCCTTCCCCTTGGTGCCATAAAACCTCTGTGGCAGCTGTGACACTCAGCGAGGGACCTGGTGGAGGATTTTCCTCGTGCCAGCGAGTGCTGGGGGGGTATTCTCTTGGTTTTATGGTTGCGTTGAGCTGGTGGAACAGTATAAAGATACAGGAGCACAGGGAAGAATTAAGGCCAATGGAGTGCAACTCTGTGCCTCCCTCTAGAGAGAACTTTGACCCAACCAAATGTATTAAACAAATCTAAGTAGTCAGTATAGATACACTCACCCAGCTCTCTTCTCCAAGGTCTGCTTGTCTCACTGTCCTGTGCTCATCCTGCACCTATGGGAAGGTGTGGGAAGAAGGGTATTTGATAATTTGGGGAGTTCTTCAGTAAGTGCTATTTTCTGCTCCTGACTGCCTCTTTACCTACTAACCCATCTCAACTGAGACTGAACCCACTACTCCAGATGACTGGCATTTATAATAAATAGACAGACAGGAGAAAATGCAAAGCCCACAGACAAGGCTAAATATGTTTCTGGATAACAGACGACACCCTATACAAATACACTGCTCTCTTTCCCCTTAAGTCTCGTCCATGCTTCCAGTTTAACATTCCTTGATGCAAGGGGAACACGTTCTGACAATTGAATAGTAAAAGCAATTAGAAACAGAATTAATTGATAAAAATTAAAGCCCTGCTTTCCTCATGTTTGTCATATGACTACAAATATTGTCACTCCCATTAATATTAATTAATATAATTATCAATGTTTCTAATCCCCACACATTTCGTTGAAAAGTTACTCTTAGCTCAAGAATATAATTGTTAAGTCATGGAAATGTTAAGTAGCAGCTAAGCAAGTCCAAAGAATTAATAGCAAACTGTAGTTTATCCAAGGATTAGACTTTTAGCAATACATAATCACCTCTTCATGTGTTCATCCACATAAAATACCTTCCATCCCTCACTACACTCCTGCCTACTTGTCCTTGCAGCACACAATTTTCAAGCATCAAAAAAAAAAAAAATAAAAAAAGAGGAGACGATAGTAAGTAAATATTCTTTGCAGTTGCACGCTTTTCTTCAAGATAAGTCACTGCGATAAGAGTTATGTGCCCTTAGCTGAAAGCCATGTCAAGGTCAATTATCTCACGCTGAAAGTCCTAATGCAAGACACTTTTGTGATCAGAATAATATATCTAACATTGCAAAGCCTTTGTTTTGGTGTTGAGGAAAGCAAATCCACTCTTCTCCACAGTTCCCAATGCACTGTCTCCCCATTTTGAACATCACAGATTATTCCAGTAATATAAAAGACTGGTCGGTTAGGTCACTCGGTTAGAGCGTGGTGCTGATAACACCAAGGTCAAGGGTTCGGATCCCCGTTCGGTCCTCGTGTGTTGCCTGATCTAGTGGAGAGGCGTCCCTGCCCATGACAGGGAGGTTGGATTAAATGATCTCTAAGGTCCCTTCCAGCCTGGGCCATTCTATGATTCTATGACTTGCCTCACTGTCGCCATTTAAGTGGGTTTTCCTGGTGTGGTACGACTGGCACTGCTGAGCACAGTTGGACAATGAGTGGAGCCTTCCCTGCCACCTGCCTTTGTTGTAAGGTGGACCTTTTTTTCTGCTAGAAGAGAATAATGCAATCATTTCACTGTTAATAATTGTATGTTGTTATGCATTATTGCCAATCTATACTGATTATCCGAAGAGAAATGGCAATACTGTGCAAGTGATAGCTGGGCTGAAGAAAAAGCTGTCCTTCAAAGTTGTTGCAGTCATCTGCTGCTGTCTATTCCTACAAGGTATCACACTAAATACTGGTTAAAATCTGGTTCTTACTAATTTGCGTTGAACATGAGCAACACAAAAACTTAACGACATGTCCTCCCTTTAATAAAACAAACAGAAACAAAACGCAGGTAGTTCTCAAGTGTGAGACAGATCAATCACAACAAAATATTACATGAGAGCAAGTCCTCAAAGCAGTTCTAAAAAGGCAACATGGCTGCAAATTCAGGATCGATTAGACAAAAAAAAAAAAAAAAAAAAGTAGGTAGAAAAGTCTACCATTTAGTAACAGTGAGTTTACATGCAAATTTCAGCTGCGCTTTGTGACTGACTTAAGTGGCAGGTGGATGGGTTAGAAGGGGCCTTTGTCAGATCACCTCAGTATCTGACTACTGTCCATTGTAAAGAAAAGTAATGACATTTTTCTCCTGAATCCCAAACACTAACTATATGTGTCTATATAATACTGTTTGGATTATATAAGATTATAGCATCACCCTAAAATAAATATTTTTACAATTATTTTTCAGTAAATTTTGTACATCATTTATTATATCAATTATATATAAAATAAACATGTAGAGAGATATATCAGACAGTTTACATAATTCTGTAAGGTCATTCATTAAAATAATTAAGTTTTTGGTCAGGTACTCCAGACTACTGTAAGACAGCTGAAAAATTCTGGTTGAAAATTGTAACCCAATTCTCATGGTTTTCAGCTGAGTTTGTTTTGAAACAGATTAATTCTTGTTCATGAAAAGCATCTGACACAACTAATTTTCAGTTTAAAATAAAAGCCCACAGAAACCCCACAAACCAACAGAAAATTAATACCTGATCACTTCCAAATTGTAGTTTGAGTCCTGGCGTAAGCCCCTAATCATCTGTGGAAAATGCACCTTCATCTCCTACAGATCCAGCACTGCAGTACCTCCAGGACTGGTCCAGGAAAGCCCTGAAACATTCACATTAAGACCCGTAAGCACTTTTCCAAACAGCGATTCTTTCCTGAACTGGGGCCAACATAGGTCAAGTAAAGGGAAAAACAAAAATGCAGACAACGAAGCAACTTGCCCATAATTCCCCAGCAAATGAAGAGATTCAACCTCTTCTACAGTAGCCAGTCCTATTTCTCGGTTAAGTCTTTGTAGCCTTGTCCTTTTTCGGTTCAGGGAGAGAGAACGCTGCCCTCTCTCTGCACCCTCTCTGAGGGCTTCCCAGACCAAGCAGCAACAGTAGTTTGCATAATGAAAAGTTGCTTGGCTGAAAACATGAATGCGGTGTCCAACCAAGATAAAGAAAGACGGCAGTGGATTAACTCAACCACAGCCTGTGTGCCCCAGCAGCTATTCCATACTGCTCAGCTGTGTTTCTCCAAAGTAGACCCTCTGTAGCCTTTATTGCTCTATGAATTAAATGCCAACTAGTAATGTAACCTGAATTGCAACTTTTCCTGAGCAACCACACTCTGTCGGGCATGACAGGGAAAATCGGAGGGTTTAGCCCCAGCAGTTGTGCTTTGTTTTCATCAAACAAACGCTCCCATTATTTTATGTTTTCTTAAACCACCACGTAACTGAGGCCACCAAGCTTTATCAAGCCAATGTATGTTCAGCAAATGTCAGCCTGTCTATACCTGCCACAGGCATCAGTATATTTATCTGTAGGGCCTGCACCAGGATTAAAAAAAAAAGACCAAAAAAAAGCACAAATGGTGGGGACTGGCCCCTTTTCTCAAACCAGGAGCTGAAAGATGCAGCAATCCTTTGCAGAAAGACTTAGCAGTCGTTGTGGCTGCCCACCGTGTTCCTTGTCTGCACCTCTTCTACCGCACGGGGCGCAGCTGCAGTGAGGCGGAAGGTGCTAAAATGAACCATACTTTTGTCACTTCCCTCTTTATGGCCAAGAAGTTGCTGGTTTTTTGAGCATAATTAACAATATCTGATGAGGCAAAGCTACCTCTCCCGATCTTGTGAGCACAGACAGTCTTTCTCCTTTGCTAGCAGACAGAGGTATTTATCGTTCCAGGAACTGGTGTAATCAAAGAAAAATCATAGATAGAAAAGAGGAAGAGCACAAATCAGCATCAGAAACCAGCCTTAATAACGGTCTGTCTATCTGTGCATCTTGGCAAGAAGTCCTGTCACCTGCTGCAGAGTTCCTGAAGTCCTATTTGAAATACAAGTTGAAGAAACCTAATTTGTCTCATACTAATTGCAGGGATGCTAATGCACCATTGGAACAGGGCCAGGATGAGTGGAACACAGCCTGACAGCAGATAAATATAAATTACGTATTAAGAAAAAACACTCTGTCCCTTTAACTCTTAATTCCTTACAAGTCAGTCAGCAATCTTTAATTTCTACGCGTGTCACCCGCACGGTCAATAAGCTGTGCCGCATCCTGTCAGAGAAATGATTTCCGGGGCACCAAGACACCATCAGGACTTTGGCTAGCGGGCCCTGGAACGCTCCTTTCCTGTTGCGAGGGCACTTTATATGCACTTTCTTTCTGAAGTTGTTGAAAACAGTAGGTGCTCAGCCCTTCTAAAAATCTGACCACAGTGCACCCATGCTACATCAGTGCTTTGAGCAATCATTTCTTCATAGTACCCCTGTATTTTCAGCGCGCATCACAAACAGAAAATTTCAGTCAGCCGGAGGGTGGGGGCGAGGGAAAGTGCTGGCAACGCTGACAATGCGTAAGTAGCCCAAATTTCATCTCCACAAAGCTGCATGTATCGGGTCCTCTTGATAGAATCGGAGTCTGCTAGTGGCTACATGCCCACACTTTACCTATGAGCAATGGTAAAAAGCAATAATACTAATCTGTCCCAGGTTTCATTGGCAGGGAAGTCTGGAAAGGCCTCCTAGACAGTCTTGTCTTGTAAAGTTCTTATTAATAAAAAATCCCGCTCATGCACATTAAGAAAAAGAAAAAAAAGGAAACAAAACCTACCATTTCCTGCTTAGGTCCATAGCAATCTTCTCCTCTCCATTACAGTATATTATTAATTTTGATTATCCTGTTGCCTCACAGCTTTGCGGAAAAAAACCAAAGCAAACACTATTGAATTTGCAGTCGCCTTTGGTAAGGAGGTTCTGTTCCTCTGCTTGAGATATTTCTTTTCCCATCTACTGCACCATCATGTTTCAGTTCCTGAGAGCAATAGATATTTATTCAGTGCCCTTCTATCTCGGCCATCGTAAATAGCTCTCTGATAACAAATCGCGCTCTCCGAACATCATTTGCTACCAGAGAGGATCTTCAAGAAGCACACACACAGCGATACAGGACATCCCCTGCTTTGTTATGAACGCAATAAAGAGTTTTACAAAATCAGCTTCCTTCCATTTAGAGGATAAGTATATATCATTTTAGTAGTTTCACCACTTCTTCCTGCTTGTCTGTTTATGCTTCGTACTTAGAGAGTCACCGCTCCCTTGCTCTTCAAATGAATACTACTACTTAAATATACAGAACGATATGTGCTTACGGAAAGATTCAAGGATTTCAGCTGTCAATAGAGGCTTACTTGTCTGCTGCTGGATGCTCAGCTACTATAACGACGGCTGTTGTACAAAGCGAGCGCAGAAGAGACTACTCACAGCTCATCATACACTCTGATCCAACAATTTAGGAAAAAATACAAACACGCAATGCATAATCCTAACTTGCATCCTACTTCCCTATGTCCTAACCCATCATGTACCGTTATGTTATCTCATGTCATGTCATGCAGAACATGATGCAATGCAATGTCACACTTCAGAAAATATTACTAAGCGAGAACTGATTCCTGTTATCAGTTTGGAGGATGAGTCTCTGATCCAAACGTATTGTGGCTTCGGCCGATGGGAGGGGATCCAACTGTGAGCTGCATCAGGCGAAAAAAAAAAGCTTTTCTTCTCTGGCTTGGCCAGCAGACGTCCACTTGTCAGTTTTAGGTTCAGTTGGAATTTCTTTGTCACAGACGCTTCCTCTTGCAAAAGAAAGTGATTTTACAGCACGCCAAACACCGAGAAAGAAAGCCCTCAGAAATACATAACAAATGTATATTAGCGAGACAGAAAATTGGAATATGGCCACCTGCCAGCAGCCACATAAATTTTGGAGGCCGTGCATTTTTCTGCCATTATGCATTATCACAGGAATTACAAATATTTATTAAAAGTATTAAAGTGGTGAGAATGTTAAATGTTTCCTTCAGTAGTGGAAATTCGCATTGCCACATAGAAGATAGGATATTCTGATACAATGTTTATTAAAATGACTTCATTTTATTAGGCTGTCATACACAATAAATGTGCAGGTACAGTTAACAAAAGATCTATTGTGGATATGGGAGATTTGTGAGTAACGCTTCAAAAAAATAATCTCTTCTGAACTCTATTCATATAAAAACCATACTACAAACTTTCATTAACTTTCTGAGAACCAATTATTTTCCGAGCTGATTTTCTTTTTCTGCCATCCTGCTGTATTTTGTTAGTCAATTTGTTTGCTTACGTTTTAATGCTTAATGGGATTAAATGCAGTTTATCTTTAATTTATACACTAGTAAACTGGGTCTATATGTGTAGCAGGCAACAGAACATTACGATTATTTTTGGGTTCATTTACAGGTCCTAACATGAATGACTATAATACACTGGGACCCTAGTATCTTTTCACCCATGAATAAAACATTGTTAAAAGACTGGTGGAAGCTCCATAATATTGATCGAGAAGGAAATCACATTCCACTCCTGCCCACATTTTCTGTTAGGATTAATCACAGCGATTCTCTTCACGAGGCTCTTGCTGCAGTAAGATACAGACGCAGCAAACGCTGCTCATGTCCCGCAGCCTCGTGGGGAGGGAAACTTTTCTGGTTGGCTTCACTGGGCACAGATCCCCTTCCAGGAGGGTCTGAGCACTGATGGGGAGAGTCCTGCAGGGAGACACCAATCCCTAAGCGAATGGGCGACTTGAGCCAGCAAAGGGTTTAGGTGAAAAGCAGCTGAATAATCATCTCTCAGGACAGGTTTAGAAAACAGCTGGATTAGAAGGACATATCTTGAGATAAACAGGATGATCTTAGACGGTCACAAGACTTGTGATGAGATTGTTGCAATGCTACCACTGCACGTGGCAGTTTCCTGAATCGAAAGGAAGGAGGATAGCCATTGCCTTCACAGCAGAGAGTGTCATCTAAGTAGCGTTTAAAGGTCACTCTTTTTTTGAAGAAATGAGCAGCAAAAGAAGAAATCAGTACTGTTTTTTTTTTCCCCTACATGAGAGTTTCTCAATTCCTTATAGTCCGTTAAGAAAGAAGCACAATTGGAGTATATGTTGTAGACAGAGGGTGCATAGATCAAAGTTACAAGACCCCAGATTTATGGAGAGTTTTACGCAAGAAAAAAAGCCTGACTCTGGAAGATAACATTTCAGAAATAAAGATTTTTCCTCTCTGCTCCTGTATGGTGCATTTTATTCCTTTCTGACAAACACCGAGCAGGGTGAGGGGGGAGTAACTTCCATGAAAAATAATGCTTTGTCTCAATCCAGACACTTTATACATAATCATGAAATATCACAAGCGGTGCACGGGATTTAACACAAAACATGTACATTGGAGAGACACTTTGGCCACCTCACAGGCAGAGGCAAAAACCTCTGTTGGCTTTGCTGGGGACAGGTGTAACATCCCATCCCTGCTGCAGTTGCTCAACCAGAAGTCCAAAATCAGAGCTCAGATTTGCTCTGCTCAAAGCAGCCGCGTGATTCAGCGTTAAAAGCGCAGTCAGCGTTTCAAGCAATGCAGAACCATTTCCTTGGCCAACCTTATTTAATATGAAGCATGTTTCATCTTGATTTAGGTTGTTGTTGTTCTTTAATTAAAGAAATTATGGGAGGTCATTCTCATTAGTTTAGAAGAGTCCTCACAGAAGGGGTTTGCACTGATTTAACCTCAGGGTAAGCTGGCACAAGTTTTGCATGTAAATGGGATTTAACACTGGACACTTTGTGAATAATCCAGCTCTTCACTTGTGACATTCAAGGAATACTTGGAATACTGACTGGAATAAAAAGATAATGTTGATAAACTGGGGCTTTACCGTGAAATTCATCAGATGATCCTCAGTGGCAGCCCGGAGCCACTGCACCAGCAGGGAAGGGACACCACAGGGCTTTCTGCTAGGGGCGATCCAGGCAATTCTCCCCATCCCTGCAGGATGACATGAAGAGATATTGTACTCAGATCCCATCGCTCACGTCTGGCCAGACAGAGGGCCTGCTAAGGGGCAAAGAAGCTGGGCAAGAGCAGAAAGCAAGGCATTTCCCTGCTACCCGAGGAAGTCACGCCTTGGGGCTTGAGCATGGCACAGGTGCACGGCAGCAGAGGGGCCACCACTGCCACAGAAAAGGTTTGCTGTGAAAAAAAAAGAGGAAAAAAAAATAAAGGAGTGGGTTGAGAAGTGCCAACTCTGAATGACGCTGTCTTTAATTGGTACCACCAAGGGCTTTGTGCAGTCAGCACACTTTTTGTGTTTATAATAGAATCCCCAAATTCGACAGATCTGAAGGGCATCTGACTGTTTTACATTAATCACAAGCTATACAGCAGAGGTTGAGAGCAAGTGGGCAGGTACCCTGGTGTAGTAGCACTAAGGAGCTCTCATTATAATCATCCTGCCAAATCAAAAGAAAAACCCTAAGGCTGCTAATAAAGGAGACCACTGGACTAAACAAATTGAACAAGACATGTATGAGCTTCAAACTACTGGTGTCAGTCAGGTTTTTCTGAGCCACTTCTTCTGCTCAGTACTCCAAAAGGCAGGCACAAGCTCCGTGTACAAGGACCTCCCCTCGCGAGGTGCACGCTGATGTAGGGGTGCTAGAGCATACACCTGGTGCTGGGGGAAGAGGTACAGATGCAGTGTATAAAGGCACATTCAAGAAGTCATTATTAAGGCACTATCAAAACTGATATAGCAGTAAGTGCAATAGGCAGCGTGCATGGAGACATCAGCACCCGCAAGCAGGAAGCTATGTGAGCAGGCTTTTCCATCTCAGTAGGGTTAGATGTCTACTTCCCTCGGTTACAATCCAGAAGATACAAAAGAAAGACTTTGGGCCTCTTAAATGAGTGTCTCTAGGTCAGAAAAAAACGTGTAGTACCCTTAAAGGCCTGCACGCTTCTCACCTTCCTCCACCTGCTGATGGAAATTATTCTATTTCCTACTAGAAGGAAGAAAACCAAGTAAAGAGGTAGGTCACTAATGAAAGATCTCCAGAAATAGGAGTGAAAGAAAATTTCAAATTTTGAAGCAATACGTGTTGGCATTTTTAAGGCAAATGATAGCTAGATTCCATTAGCTACCACCTGTTCTCAAAAGCCATCAGGCAGAAACCCAAGGTTTTGAGGTACTCCCTCAAGACTTGGAGCAAATCTGTGCACAAGAGTAAATACCTGGGGAAGAAAAAGAAACAAAAACCTATTAGTATTTAGAGCTGAAATCAGGGAAGACTGGGAAAAGGAAGGTTTCAGTAGGCAACAGCTGGACAAGGGATGATATGCTTGAGGAATTGGGTGAAGGCATCAAAAGAGTGGTTTTGCGGAAAGAAAATTCACTTTGGGCCATTAGTGCATTTATCATTGTGGGAATTGATGGCTAAAAATGCTCTCAGCTTTTTAAGTATTAGGAAATTTCACCTACCAGATTCATCAGTGTTGACACGGCTCTAATTGTTGCGAGGGTGCTGGTTGCTGTCCCCTGTCTCCACCCGGGTGGACACTGCAGAGGCTGTGGAGGAGGCAGAACTGGGGCTCCCCTCACTGGCATCCTGGTGCCTTTCAAAACTGGAAGGTAACATTTAGAGAGATTTTTATTTTTAAATGTAACTCTTACTTTTTTAGTTCATTCTTCTTTTTCCCATTGCTTCTTTTTTTTTTTTTTTTTTTTTCCTTTTTACTCCACACTGTAATAAATCAACATATAAATGCACTGGATTATTTCCACCTGGAATGCTGGAAGACAAATAGTACAAAAGATCAGTTTGGTCATTTGCCATATTGGTTTAGCATGGTAATACTGCTGGGTTTTTTTCATTCCTCATTTCAAAACTGTAAACAAATGTTGCCAGAACAGATCAAACGCTCCCTACCTAAGACAGCGCCTTGTACAACGAAAAAGATCAAATCAGGTTTTTGAAGACCGAACTGCCCCACCCTTCTTGAATTTTGAACTAGCTCAAAATCTGAAACTACATTTTTGCCAAGCAACAAAACCAGATGTATCCTTAGCTACATTAAATCACAAACGCATACACACACAGAGATGAGAAAAACGCACATTAAATATGAAAAAGCATTCCTTTCAGGCAGAAGATAAACAGCCCTACTACAAATTAGCTCTCGGCCCCGTCAGGTGTGAATCTCTCTTGTCAATACGTACCAAATTCCCTGAGATAGAACCACATGGTCATGAATTTTATTTCTCTCCTGCTTAATTCCTAGTACCACTCTCCCTTGTGGATTTACTCAGGGATGATTTACAGTGGGAAAGGTGACATTAAACACGTCATTGAGCATGCAAAGATGCTGCACTCAAAGCAGCATATGCTTGACTTTGTTAAAAGATGAATGCTGTCAACTCCACAGTGCCCACCAAGATCTGGCCTCCTTTTTCTTCCCAACAAACTTTGAGGAAGATGCAGACACGAGTCTTGACACTGAGAGAAATAAAAGTTAATGTATTCATGCCATGATTTCACTTGCAGCCTGATTTAGCAATGTCTTGTCTAGTTTGGATCTGCTGTTGCTTTTCCTAATTTACTCATTGCACAAAGAAAATAAATAAATAAGTGTACTATAGTCTTATTTATCCTTCTTTGGACATTTCTTTACCAGGCAGATGGTCAATTAAGAGCACTAAACAATGACACTGTTTTCTCTGTAAACATTTTTTTCTAATAGCCTAACAAATGAGAATCTGTGCTGCCATGCTGCTGAATACCATCTTGACTTTCTAATTACAAAGAACTGTGTCTTGATAGTAACAATTACAGCTGTAACAATGATGCTGGTACTTGAACAATATAGTTGGAGGCAAAGTGCTTATCGGAATATTCACAAATAAAGGCTTACATTTACGCCAGAGCTGGAGATGGGAGGTTAAACAGTTGGGGGTGGGGAGGTGTAGAAGAAAGGTTGAAAACATTGGTTTAGTAGCTACAGATGTGAATTTGAATCCAATTACACGAAAAGCAGGCGAGGGGGGAGGGGGAAGCATGAAAAGATGCTGTTTCCTTCTGTTTGGCTAATCAATAGGTTAAAGGGTTAGTAAAATTAACATGTTAATAACATTCATTTTGCTATTTATGTACCGGTCGTAGTATTTTCAGAGAATTACGTCTTGTAATACACATAGGGTTATGCTTGCTTCTTTCCTTTTTTGTCCGAAATGATCGGGTTTTTTTTTTTTTTTCCCAGCGTGATGGAAATCAGCTCCTCAAGTCTCTGATTTACCCTATCTTTCTTACTTAACTTCATAAACCTGACCCTTTCAAGGCCTTTTTCTTTTTTCAAACTGAAAACTTCCCTCTATCCCCTCAAATAGGGGTAACATAGTCCCTGAGCTCACCACTCACTGCTGTGCCGGAGGAGCGTGTTGTCAAACCGCTGTACAGAGGGTGCCATGTCGCCGTCTCCCTCCCAGAGGGAACAGGATCCTTGGAGGAGGCTCAGCTCCTTCTGCTCCCTCATCGATCATCCTTCGTCCGCCTCCATAACCCCAGTGCCACAGGGCCCCTCTCCACCCCCTGGCACCGCCCTGTCCCCACAGGCAGGATGGCTTTCGCCTCCTCCGCTCCCTCCCTCGCTCTCGCTCCCACCGCGCTCCACCCGCTCTCTAAGCTGTAATTTAGCCCACACTTATTAATCAGCGCACATAATTTGTCTCTAATGCTGTCAATTTAAGATGGCAACCTGACTTTTTTTTTTGGAGGGGGCAGGGTCAACAATTTAATGAATCTCGTCTGCATTTTAATTCAGACCTAATAATCTGCCTCTGGCAGTTTTCTTAGACAAGTGCAACGTTTTCCAGGATTTTCTTTCATCAAATCCAGCACAATGGGATGTTTACCCTCCTGCCTTGGCTATGTTCAGCGCAGGGTAAGTCACACACAGACCTACGTTAATCAAACTGGGACAGGGACAGGCTACTGATTTAGCCTTTGAAGGGTTTTCCTGAGGACACGCACAGCACAAAGAAAGAGAAACTTAGGGCTGCGCGGTCCCTTTTCTGCACAGATTGGTGCACAGTTGTAGGCATGACACTACAGACTTCAGTGACTCCCTGCCCCTCATGAAACAACCTATTCTTCCCTAATAGTCAGAGTATCCAAGGTGCAGCTACAGAAGAGTTTGCTTTATTTACTCCTGCACTTTTCTTTCAGTCTTTTCTACCACAAAGTCCAGCGGCAGGGAAAAAAAGTTACTGGAAGGAAAGAGGTGCAGAAAATCCAGTCCCACTGATGAAACAGTGTGGATGAGTTTGTCTCATCATCAGGCTGGAACCTGATTGAGCAGCTCAGTGGACTTCCCTGGGTCAAAATGAATAAAATTCCCCAAACAAGAGCCTCTCGATCACCCTGCCAGATGTAAACAGAATAGACTTTGTTATTAGGAGCGATGTGACTTTGCCCGTGCGAGCGCCGCGCTGACAGTAGCTCCTTTCTGGATTTCAGTCAGCCGCTGTCACTTGCCTTGACAACACGGGAAGTTAATGTATTCATGGCATTACTGCACACGCATCTGCAATTCGCGGCGTGTTGTATTGTTTACCCCTGCTCTTTTGTAGTAGTGTGTGTAGTAATTTGCCTTCTAGCAGCAGAAAATTCCTCAACTTAAAATTTTACCCTCACTTTGTTTGCCCTTAATGTAAAAAGCAACCCTCCTACAGCCCTGCCACCAACACAGCTACTGCACTCTGCAGCCTCACGAATGAAAAAATGTCATATTTCACATTTCAATCAGAAGGGTCCTCAATATATTTTTATGCATATCCTTCACCTTTCTCTGCTGCATGTTATATTTTTCCCCTTTTAACAGCTGCTTAGTGTATTTTATACCTTCTGGACAGTTTCTAAACAGTACTGGCAGAGGCGTTTCTACAACATACCTGCCTCCGGACAGTAACAGCAGAGGGGGTTCTATGTCCCAATTTATCTTCTAGTGCTGGTACTTTTGCCTGCCAGCACAACAGGCTGCTTCTGGGGCATCTACTCTTTCACAGACCTATGACAGCTCCAGTCCCATGGCTTTTTTATTTTTTTTGGTGAGCAGATGAATTATCTGCTGTTTAACAGATTGACCACTCTGTTTCTCAAAACCAATCTAGGTTGGTCAAAACAACATGCCATGGCTTGTGCTCTGGGAGAGGAAGACATCCAGCCCAAGCCCATCATTAACACAAGGAGATGGGAAAACCCAGAGGGAGATTCAGCCTGTCCAAAAATGCCTAAGATAGGCAAGATAAGATAGATCTCACCTTTGGTGGATCTCATTTTGGCAATGTCAAAGGGATTAAAGAAGCAGCTTAGCTTTTAGATGGCTAAAGCAGCGCAAGATGAACCTCACCCTAAAGTTCATGCTGATGATAAGGAATGTTTGGCAGCAGCACAGCCCCTAATGAATACTGGAGCCTGACAAGTCCGTAACGCACTGTTTAAACTCCTCTGTCTGGCCACAAATGTCCAGTCCTAGAGAAAAGCCTGAAAGTGAGACAAACTGCACAACAGACACTTCAAAGGAAGAAAATCGCACAGTGCCCAGAGTAGCACTGTGGAGAAGGAAGTTTCAATTCAGAGGGCTTTCCGGATTAAACAGACAATTAAGTCCTTATTGAAAAGAGATTTACCCCTCCCCTTCTTTTTTTTTTTCCTTTAGAGCAAGGGGAAAATAATACTGGGAATTTAGAAACATGAATTTTTAAAACCTAATAAGCTACACTAACAATCTACGCAATTCCCTTCCCTTCAAATATTCATTTGGAAATTGAAGATTTGTGATGAAGGCAGTCTGGGTAAATAGGTCTGAATACTCTTTGTGCAGGGGTCTCAGCAGTACCCCCCACAGCCAGGGCTGTCCTCAGTCATCCTTGGCTTTGCCCTGTCCTCCTTCTCCACCTTGCGTCTTTTACTGAAATCTCCAAGCAAGTCTTCCATAGCTACATAGCTTTAGACTCAATTTCTTTTCCTTCCTTCTTGCCTCACTCTTGCCCCAGTACCAAATATATGCAAACTGAACAAACACTTTCCTCCTAGCTTGGCTTTATCCATTGTGCTTTTGTCTTGTTTTTTTTTTTTTGTTATAATTTTTTTTCCAATCTTTTTGACCCAGCCCAATTTTCTTCTCCCTCCACTTTTATTTTGGTTCCTTGTGACTAGCTGCCAGACTTCTCCCTCTTGCTCTCACACACAGTGCTGCTAAAATTAAATCCTTTTGTGTAACTCTATTTCATTATAGGTCTTCAAGCCAGTTCTGAAATCCCAAGCCAGTCTTTGTAAAGTCTTAGTTCACCTGAAGGCAAACTTAAGCACATGGTTGGCTTCAGATAAGACTCCTCCTTATCCCACCAGCACGTAGTTCAGCTCAGAAAAATGCCACAGGACACTACAGATGTCCCACAAAACAGCACGCTCCCTTCTTGCAGCACAAAATATCTACAATACATGCCATGAGACACTTAGGCCAGGCCATCTAACTAACAGGTAGTCAATGCCACAGGTAGCTTGTGGTAAGCGGGGCCTCTGAGAAATCTTTTAATAGGGGAGACTATTACATTAAAGCACAGACGGAGTTTGGATAGGTGCTTAGATGTGTTGGGTGACATGGTTTAGGGGTGAACTTGTAGCGTAGGGTTAATGGTTGGACTCAATGATCCCAAGGGTCTTTTCCAACCTGAACTGTTCTATGATTCTATGTCAAACAGATTTGGGGAAGACATTGGGAGCTGGGGAAAAGGAAGCAATACAACACAGGTCTCTTGGAAAAGGTGTCTAATTCCATGGTCTCCACTGGTATGGATGGGGTTTTGACCATCCTGAAGATGTCAAATGCTCCCATGGACCTAGAAAGGACCCGTCCGACTGAAGAATTGGGCCTGAAGGAACCTGGTGAATAAATGAACGATAAACCACCTCCCTGCACCAGAAAACTGCTCAGACTTTCCTGAAAAACATCACTGCCTCCCAAGTGCCAATTAAATGATGCCTTCCACTTTTGAAGGACAGGGAGATGGCAGTTTAATAACTAGGTGCTCTACCACATACTCTTCGTACCTGGGCAAAGTCGTCGTAACTCATTGTATGCAGTAGAGAGGAAGAAGCTTAGCTCATATTGAGAAGACCTTCTAACTAGTTGGCAGGAGTGAAAACGAGCATTTCTCACTAGTCTTCCAAACCATTTCTAAGGCTCGTTTATTTTCAGCACCAAGTCAACGCCGTGATCTTTAAGTCCTCAGCAGGTTGGAAAGCAGTGACGGAAGTCTCAGTTGATATGTATATGACTTACAGATTCAAGGATAGTCCTTTGGGACAACAAAGATAACAGCGCCCAGGGCAAAACTGTCAAGAGAAAGAGGGAAATTCTGAATGAGCTTCAAGGAAAAAAAAACCTCTATACTGAACTCACCAGTCACCAAGTATTCCGAGTAACATACAAGAATTATTCTTCTTCTTTTTCCTGAAAAAAAAAACAACAAAACAACCCACTTTTCTTGGAACAATTGAAGGTGACATCAGCACCACTGGTCTAATCACTATGATTATTAAGCACAGGTAAACATACAGAACAAGAGGAAGCTGTCAGGGGAGAAGACAAAGATGAGGCCATTGAGTCATACGCTAAAAGTGGAGCAAGCAGGAGAGGAAAAGTAGACAAGAACCATGGTACTTGGATGCTCCCCACCTTCATATTTGCAGTGCCCAGGCATCAGGTGATGACATCATGAACAGTAATATATATACCAAAGATGGTAACAATAGCTGTGATTAGGAATAGAATATAGGACTTCTTTCGTATGTTGAAAAATTGAAAGGCAGGTGGAAAAAAACTCATAGATTTCAAAGATACCTTTTGCAACAAAATATCACGACTACTGCCCTAAAAATAATAGTTTTGAGGTGTGGGCTAAGTCTCAATTGATACCGAAGAACTAAAAGAAAGAGTAACGAAAAGTAGAAGTGTCTTTCCTACACCATGAATTCGACTTCCTTCATCCCATGTGCTGCAATGTACCAAGTGCTGGGCGCTTTGTAAAAGGAAGATGTTGCAGAAGCTCTAGGTGCAAATGCAGCATGTGCGAAAGCTCTTTTATTCAAACTGTGTTACTTAAAGAAGAGGTTTGTGAAAACATTTTCGAGCCTTCAGCAATCTTCCTCGCCTGAAGAGATCATTTTAGCATCTTCTTCATGTGTTGTTCATAGACTTTAAGCCTCAGAGTTCAACCCCATGGTGTCACCTGAAAGGCTGTGGATCACAATTACAGCAGAACTGGAAAGTTCATTTCACGTATTGTTTCAGCCCCAGCACTCAGTTCTGGAAGGAGGCAATTTTGCATCACAATGAAACATACTAGGTACAAACCACAGATTATTTTTCAGAGGAGTTAATCTTCCTATCCATTATCTAGAGTAATTCAAAAAGCACAAAAAAATGGAACTGTTCTTCAAGAAAGAATTCTATGTTCAGGTAATTACAAATAACAGACACATCTGGTTATCTTAATTGTTTGGGAATGTCTCAATTATCTAAGAATGTTTTCATAAGGACTCAGAGACAGTAAAACTTTCTCACAGCAGATTGCATTCACTGATGAGAGGAAATTCAGTCCATCTAACACACCGAAGCATGCTTAGACCCAGAGAGTGCTTTCAGTCCCAGTGCCGTGGGCTTTATTTGCCTCTAAAGAATGACAGACTACGAAGTGAGAAATGGGAAAATCCCACGCAGGCAGTGGCAGACCCTTTCCCTGCTAGCTGCAGTTTTCCCAGCACTCCTGTGAAAATTAAGGTTTTGTTGTTGGGTTTTTTTTCTGTGTACTGATGGTTCAGCCAGAAAAATGACAGCAGTGATTTTTTAGACATCTGCCCCAAAGAGAGGTGAGTCAAGTAAAGGCCCTCGTCCTGCCGGAGGGCAGTGCAGGCGTTCGGTGGCTGGTGAGTGGCAGCCCCTTCCCTTGAAAAAATCTGAAGTGTCTCTTGCCCGAGGGGGGTTCATTGCAGAGGAGCTCAGAAGTTTCTGTAAAGCTGAATTCACCTGTGTGGGGCAGTGGCTGCTCATCGGGGACCTAGAGCCAAACCCCAGGGACGGCAACTGTGCAAGCACCTTTGGCAGACCCTCACCCCAGCAGTGCATGCAGCCTCCAAAAATTAGCAATTAGCCCTCGGGAATTATCTCTGCTGGCTTTGAAGCCTCCAAACTCCACACGTGCGGCAGGGTGGCAGGGAAGGGAAAGAGGGGAGTTTTGCACTGCCTACACTCCCCCCACATGGAGGGTGGGAGGGTTTCTTACAGGTGCCTGTCCCACGATTCATACAGCTCTTGCACCAGGGCCACAGCCAGCCAGCTCTGATCTTTTCTGATACGGGCTGAAGAACCTCTCAGCTCCCAGCTTGCTTCTGCTCATAGCCTAACTAGCACCTTTGCATGGAAGACATGACTGGGGTGAAATCCTGTAACTGTAGCAAATATACCCCCCCTGTGGCTAATCAAACCAGCAAGGAGGGGTGTTGCTGGGGCTCTGCACAAATCCCAATCAATATTATTTATCTGGCTGAACATGCAAGCTGGTCACATCCCCTCTACCTAATGCCCACTCCCATCCCCTCCACTCTGTGGGTATCAGCAGGAGGGAACCTGATGTATGCTGGTAATTATCTGCTGCTGAAAAGAAGTGCTATTCCTCTTATTTTTGTAATGCAGATCAATGCACATGTCACTACTGAAAAGCTATGTCATTTAGGATGGAGCATTAACTGCTAGGAATGGATTTTGAAGCTCCCTACTTGTGGGTGGAATATTTTCTGGAGGAGTTGAGCCTTTCAAATGCTGAATTTCATTTATCCCACTGCCTCTTTAAGAGTAGTCGGTGGAGGAGAGGGTGTTTGAGAAAGTGACAGTTTGTCATCTCCTTCCCCAGCAAGCTGGAGCTGAGGACAAAGTGGTAGCGAGGAAAGAAGCAAACTGGCACGGGCAGGTTACTGGGGGACACAACTGGCTTTGCTGGAGGAAAGCAACAGCCCCGCAGCAGGCTGCAAGAAAGCCAACTCCAGAAGATGACAGAGGACGATTCACGGGGAAGAGAAGAGTGTGCCTGTGAGTGGAAACACGGCAAGGCACCAAGAAGAGAAGGCAGGCATGGATGATCCAAAAACGAGCTGCCTGATTTGCAGAGGGAGGGAAGAGTTTTCCAAGTTTGCTTCTATTCTGCCCGGGAATAAACAAACTTCTCCAGATCCTTGGTAAAAAAGCAAGAGCAAACTCTCCTAGCTGCCATCAACTCCAGGTAAAGAGGAACACATAATGGTTAAAACTGGGGCTCACTCTGAGTACCAAGAAAAACCTCATAATCTGTAAAAAGTGAAACTGACAGTTTACAGTCATTTAAACTGACCTCTGCTCTTCAAACTGGGAAGTTTTGTTAGTTTTCCCTTAGACCTCCAGATAACCTGGTTGTCGTCAGACTAGAAAGCCATACAGCCCCACTAAAGCAAAGATTTTGGCAAAGCGATTACACCACTGCTGCTGTGGCACTGCGATTCTGCACCCAAAATAATGAATTGTTGCTTGGATGAATGCGCAGCTACCCACACACACTGCACGCTTCACTCAGACGCACACCAGCCCACGTTTAGAAACTTGACCAAAGTGGCTAAACCTGAGACACACTAAGCATTAATAAAACATGACCCACAACTTCACATACTTGCTATTTGCCATTGCTAAAACAGGCATTTGCCTGCCTTTACAGCTATGATTTTTAAAGCATATGTTCACTACGTACAGCTTCTCTTTGAAAGCTCTGTTACTCTTTGGAATTGCTCAAAAGTTTCAATATTCTTTTGAGTACTTGATATTTACAGTTTGATATTTAAAGTGTGCAATTTGTTATTGAAATTGCATAGCACACGTTCAGTTTCCCAACTGAATGACCTCACTTTTATGAACCTTTCCAGCTTCCACAGGAAAAGGTTTTGTTTAGACATGAAACACCTTTCCATGATTAGACAAATATCAGCTACCTCTGAAAACCACTGCAAGAAACGCTATGAACAAAGAGAAAAAGAAATTATATTTAGGGCTCTACAGACATGCAAATAGTTATTCCTCTGTTCACCTACACCCCATAAGTAGCGCCCAGATCATTTTTCTTTTTTACTGATGTTGATTTTTTTTCATACTTACTCAGAAAAGACAACACATGGCTAGTTTGAAAGCTGATCAGATCCCTCATTCATTTGAAAAGCTTATTTCTAAATAGTACTTGCAAATATGTGATGAACATAAATTTGGAAACTGCTGAAAAACTAGTTCTATGTGTCATAACACAGGGGGCTGGGTTTTTGATGCGCTGCTGAAGTATGATGAAAAGCCAAAGTCCTACCGAAAAGCCACTTGGTGATGACCGACCGAAGGAGGATCGGAGAAGCGGAATTATTTCTGGACACATTCCATGTCCCTTTTCACTCAAGCAGACAAGTACATATGACCTCTCTGCAGTGATTCAGGGTTTCAAAGCTGTCTCCTTAAGCCTCTTGATCACCACTTGTCCCTCCCCATTGACAAGCTGAGCACTTACAAGTTTTGAAGCCTCCTTGGCTTACTTTTAAATTTTCCTTTCTACATCTTATGCCAGCAGTTACCCAGAGGGAGAAAGAAAAAAAACACCATATCCATCCTTCAAAAAGTCTAACTTTCACTCTGCTAGTTCTAATCCATTATCTAGGCCCACTAATGTGTACTACATCATCAGAGGAGCAATGCTCTGATGATGTAGTACAGCCCATGTACATGTACATCATCAGAGTTATATCCTTCTGATCTGCCTGTGGGTTTAATAAGCATTCCAGATGGCTTGCTATGCCTGAAGCAAGAATGGGTAATCACACAGCTCTACCCTCAAAACAATAATAAAATAAGGGCACAGTAGCATAGGGGCTCACGCCTGCCAAAAACATTCAATAGACTGTATAATACAATAGTCCAACGTGATTGGTGAGGCACATTTATACCTTAGCTGTTTACAGGTGAAAGGGACCTGGTTTTAAATAAAATGCAGGTTACAAATACATGGTGTTACTGTTTTTATATATTGAGCCAGGCTGTGCCTGGCCCACCGACAGGCCCGCAGCCATACCCTCATATCTCACGTATGCAAAGACGCGGCTTTGGATTGGCAGGAGATCTGAATAACAGCGCGGTGGCATCTCTCCGGAGCCGTACGGTGCACATACAGCTAATCTGTTATCTATTGGATTTGCAGGGTATCCATCAGCCCAACTTCCAGCCATCAAGTACAGTAGCAATAAGTGTCACCAAGCCTTTCCTACCCAAGTAATATTATTCCTCGGTGGTGCCACTTGCAGCAAATAACCCAAGCAGCACGTGCCCAGCTGCCGAGGCAGCCAGCACTGCGACAGCCAGTGTTGTGACAGCATAGTTGCTCCAAAAATGGCGTTTTCCACGTTGCTGTGCCACAACCAGGCAAAGCATGGAGCACTATCTATGAGGCCTCAGAGATTTACAGAATAAGTATCTATTATAACACCTATAGCTCTAAAGTGTGAGGGAGAGGTGGTGGTGATGGTGAGTTTGTCTTTTTTTTTTTTTAGAAAAAAAAATTGTGCATGGACGAAAAAGATGTGGAGTCTCCGTCCTCTAATTCTTTTGAATGAATGAGACCTGGAAGAGAAAGAAGCAGCAAAGGAACATTTCAATTCAGTCCCTGGGAGTGCCCTCTCCAGCGGTTGGACACGTGGGACACAGTGAAATAGCTCCCGAGCGGGGAGCAAACCCTCAGTGCTGCCCAGAAATGACTCCAGGGCTACCCTGAAATCAAGAGAAGTTTTGACATGAACTTTAGCAGGGGCAGGATTTCCATCCTGGGTTGCAGAGAAAGACCAGATACCCACTCAGGCACAAGCATATCTGACTCCGTAAGAGGAAAAGGTAAATCATCCCAACCCTCAGCAGATTTAACTTAGAGAAGATCAGCTCGTTGACGTCAGCCATTTAGTGTGCTGATGGATATTTTTTTCCCTGGCCAAACAAGTGGGTTCTACTTTAGTTTTAACATTAAATGCTATTAAACGAAATGAATACAGCATGTTTCCATCGTGCATGTTGCTGAAGCTGCTGTGACAGCTAAGAAGCTGCTAGGCATGATGTGTCAAGAAAATGTACCAGAAGAAAAGTACATGGAGCTACTGTCAAAAATACAAGCAGGATTGCAAACGGTGTATCAGCTTCATATGCTGCTGAAATTATTTTTTAATTGCATCTGTATACCCAGGCAGATCTTTTAAGGGTTAACTGCACACAATGTAATGAATTCAATAAAGATGAGTTAAAAAAGGTCTAATTAGCAAGTAACCACTTTATTATGAAAGGAAATGGTAATGAATTTAATAGCTCAAAATCATTAACAATATTTAGTTTGCTGGTACTTGTTCTCTATTATCCTCATTAATATGAACATTTAATATGTTTTAAAATGGATTTGTAATACTTTCTGTACCATGAGGTTACACTGACAAAAAGAGTGTAATTATTCTGTTAATTGTAATCTCTGTCTGTTTGTGCTCCAAATAGTAGCATATTTAGGTGTTAATAATAAAGAAGAGGAAAAAAAAAGTAATTAAGAGAGGGAAGTTTAAAAATGTAATTAAACAAGAACTTTTAAACTACTGGCTGAATCATTTTAAGGAAAAAGTTTTAGAAGCCAGACCTCTGAAAGATAAGTTTCTAACAAGATCTTTTTTCTCATTAAAAAAAAGGAGGAAAAAAAGGAAATAGAAGCATTACTACTCTTCAATGACAACAAATGCTGAAGCAGTCATTTCCTGAGTTGGAAATAAGGCTCAGGACGGTATCTCCAGGGACATCTGCGTGTGAGCAGAGTGTCTGGCAAGTGAAAGTGTTCTCTGACACTGCTCCATGAGTCACAATCTCTGCGTGAGATCCTGGGGGAGCCCAGGGAGCCAGTTGCACGTAAGACACCCAAGAAATGGGATTTCTTCTTACAGAATATCATGGCAATCCCCACTGATCATGTAACCTTCTCCAGACCTCTGTCCCTCTTCTTCACACTCTAAACACGTCCCCCTCCACTGCCTCAAACGCGCTCTTGCCTTACTTCTTCACTTAACCGTAAAGAAGCAACTCCTGCACCTGTTTTCATTTGCTAGACCTGTCTCTAAGTGAGCTGTACTCCTGTTTATAAAGTCCTCATTAGCCAAAGTAAATCCTGACAAATTTTCTTTTCTGCTATATTGCATGTTGTTTTCTCCTTAATCTACATGGAATTACCACACTGCCATCACCCTTTTCTTTATCCACCTCTCCCCCACCACGTCCAGTTTTTAGTGGCCAGTTCTTACCAGTCAGGACCCTCCTTCAAAATCCTTCCCATAAAAACAAAATCGGCCCTCGAGCTCCCTTAATACCAGGAACTTTCGGAGCTGTTTGCTCTGTTTACAGCCACCACCTCCTCACTGAAAATAGCTGTTCCCACGATAGCAGAGCACCAGGAAGGATGCGAAGGCAGCATCCCAGCACGCCTGCCCCACAAGTATGGGGCTGCCGTGGGGCTCCCCACACAGCTCCTCACAGCACCAGCACCTTCCCATCCCTGGCAACTGATTTAACGGGCTAATTTAGAAAACAACTCCGTGGACAATGCCAGAGATCACGGGAGATGTCAGCATTATTCCTCTGAAATATTCCAAATCGTTCAATCTCTTTGTCTAATTTTGCACAGCCTGTGGCACTCGGCAGAGGTGAAGCCCTCAGGCTCACAGACACGCAGTTACCTGTGCTCAAGGTAGATCGACTGCTATGGAAATATTTAGTTGTGTGTCTGTGTCACCATTCATGCTCCAGGACCAGTGTCCTGACCAAGAAACCCCAATCCAGTCCGCAAGGGCAACCGGCTCACAAGAGACCATTCTGAGCTTATTTTTTTTCTAAGAAAAGGAAGTAAAAAAAAAATAAAAAATGGTTGAAATTAAAGTGAAGCATCTCATTTGTCCACAAATGACATATTTCAACTTTCCATTTTATAGCAAGAAGTTGTGAAGAATTTTTTTAAACTTATTACAATTTCCAATTTTATTTTTTTTTGAATTGCCAGTGAAGAGAAAAATATGTGATTTGCAGAGCTCTAAAAATAACGAGTTAAAATAGTTTCTGCCTCTCAAAGGAGGCCTCTTAGTCCTATAATTTCTGCAGATTTTGCCTTTCAGGATGGGTATTTTAAAGAATGATATAATGTCATTTCTATAAGTATCATCTCATAATCTGCTGCCACTGTTGGAAATGTAAGTTTAGAGACAGCTTGAGCAGAAGAAATACCAGCTCAACCAGCTATATTAAAAAAATAAAATATTTTAAGAAGAGGAACAGGATGTACATTCCAAAGGTGAGCAAACAGTGCCAAACATTTTTGAGAATATTTCTTTTGCTTTCTCTCTTCGGCTGCATTTGCAACACTTTTGTGTTTGTCTACTGCAAACAGTTCAGCAATGACTATTATGGTGATGTTTACTCCTAGGAAAAAAAAAATTAAGAAAGAGCATTCCCATTTGGGCTGGAAGAGTGTATGCAGCATTCATTCCAGAAATAAACTATAACAAGTGTCCTGCTGGAACAAATCAATATTGCTCAAACCATAGATATTTACCTTCAGCCAGCTAAGGTAAAAATTACAAAAAACCAAAAAAAACGCTATTAAAAAATGGAATTATTCAAGTGAAAAATAAGAATAATCTATCTGTCTTCTCTCTAGTTCATCTGATGTATCACATTTTTCGTTTCTTCTAATCATCTCCGGTCAGAGGGGACCTCTTCGGCCCCCATGCCCAGGACTCGCCCCAGGGGGTAAGGAGGGGTGTAAGGGGAAGGAGGGGAGCAGGGCCTTGCTGCCGGAGGAGGAGACCTCACCACAGGGCTCGGGAGGGAAACCGCTGCTTCCTGCTGCGCGGCCAGTGGAGCCGACGTGCTCCTTTGAGATTAGCCGCTGTTTATCAAACAGCGTCCGGGGCCCAAGGCAGCGGCTGAGAGGGCGGCAAACACTTGTGGCTAGCAAGGAAAGAGGAAGGAGGCAAATGCCAGATGGAGGTGAAAAGGAGGAAAAAAAACCCCAACAACAACAAACTATTATGCTGGGAAATGGAAGAGAAAGGATAGGAAGAAAATGGGGTGGAAAAGCACATTATGTTTCAGGTACCACTTGTAATGTTTGAAACAGATTTGGTTGCACGCACTCTCATTGTCCATTCCCATGACTCAAGGCTGAATGCATGCGAGTGAGCAGTGGGATTGTTATTTTGGTTTGCAAGCTACTACCAGGCTTACTCTTCACAGAGAATCTTTCGGGTTTCGAGAGTAGGCAGAATGTAACAGATCAGTCACCTAGAGTCATTTGAGAACAAAAGTGCATTGCACACTAAACATATTACCCCTGCTTTTGTAATTCAGCGTTGAAATAAACAGAAAGCTTGCCTCAAATTGTTCAGAATTTCAGGGAAGAACCTCAAGATCTTGCTTTAGGCAGCTGTGCTGCCCTTCCCGGTTTCCTTCTCACGCTCGTCACGAGAAGAGCTGATCACATGAGAAAGAGTCAGGAATTGCTGAAGGGAAACTGAACTGGCCCTTGGACCTTACGTTCACTTGGAAAATGGAAGCTTTGATCTTGGTAATAGTGAAAATGGATGAAACCGCGGCCAGAAGGTCTCCCTCTTGCCACAGAGGAAAAATGACAGTAAAAACAAAAAAAAAAAAGGAAGGTTTGTCTTGGTGCCAGCAAGCCTCTGTCCTCTTCTGCAAAACAAACAAGAAAGGACATAATATTTCCTTCCTGTATTCAGGTTTTATTGACTATCATTAAGCTCAACCTTTGCCTTGCAAGTGCCCAGTAAAACGTGTGTTTTGTATGAGGAGAAGAGAGTCTCTCCCTGACAAGCAGTGCGGGTTTGCAGAGATGGCTGATAGCCTTTTTCCTTCATGAGAGCTGTTACTCTTTAATCCTTGCAAATGCTCTCCTTACCCTACCCGAAAGACGAATTGCATAGAGACATGAATCTTTCCCCATGGAGACATAAGACTACCTCCTCAGGAAATCGTAAGAAAACTCTCACTGCAGAATGGGTGACCCTAAAAAAAAATCCTCTCTGCTTTGTGAACAACAATGAAGAATTTGTCATCTACAGTAGGTTCCCTGATGGAACGCTCGTTCTTTTAGGTCTGTTCCTTAGACAGGAGCTAATTAGAAAGCAAAAGCCTCCTCCCCACCTTGGGATGCCCCTCAAACATGCACATCCCAACAGCTTTGCAGAAGAAGAGGTGCCCCCAAACAGCTGCTTTTCAGGGATACCTGAGCATGTTTATCCTTTAAAGAAGGACTCACACAATACCCAGGCCGGACAGTCCCAACATTTAGATGACACAAGATAAATCACTTTAGTATAGCAAAGTCTCTTTACATGTGTATTTCTAAGCAAACAGTTATTGTTGTAGTTAAAAGATACGAAAACCTTCATCTCCACATTATCAGTAGACTTATCTTCAACATCTACAGAAGGTCTAAACATTGTGCCCATTTCATGGCTTAAACCTGGTCTGTCTGCCCTTGACCTCTGGCTGTGTGTAGAAAAACTTAGAATTTTCTGGCTCATACTCCAGCCTTCACTAAAGTAGATATCCCACAACAAATTCAAGTGATCCGTCACCCGAAACCTTACGTAAGCCCTTTTACTTCCTTCTTATCCTTTAAGTCATAACTACCTAAGCTAGAAGTAAATGGCAAAGATTATTGGTAGTTTCTGAAAGAACACTAAAAGATTCCCCTCCACCCCTCAATAATGTCTTTTAAATGAAAACCACTCAATCTAGACCTGCTTAAGATTCAGAGGTACGTTTAACTCAGAACTCACAACAGCATGAAGTGAAGGAACAATACAACTGTGCGTTTGGCAGTGCACCACTGTAATAATTTCCAGGGTAAATGGACTGGCAATTTTAGCCACATGGATAATATCAAGGCCAAGATGGTTAAATTCAGCCTGGTCTGCATCTGACTGAAGAAATTTGTCATACATAAATAGACACAAAGACGCCTGTTATTCCTGACTCCACCCATGACATACGCTACCCTCCACCCTTTGGGTTATCAAGACTAACTGTGAGCCACCAAAAACACTGCAACACTGTGGGGTATTTAATTGCATACTGCTGTCTTACAAGCTGTGATCTATTTTACTAAAAAAGAACCAACAAAAAACTTCAGGAGGGAAAACAAAGTGCAAAGTTGTCTAAAGAAACCAAGCAAATTCCACTACTTGTGCCTAAACTTCCTTTGCATGGTGATCATTACCAACCTTCTCCCTTTCTGGGCAACCAGCAGAGCCTTTTCAGCCTTGTTGTCACCTTACACATAAGCCAGAAGAATGTGGGAATGCCCAAAGAACATGACAGAATCATAGAATATCTTAGGTTGGAAGAGGTCTTAGAGATCATCTAATCCAACCTCCCTGCCATGGGCAGGGATGCCTCTTAACTAGACCAGGTTGCTCAAAGCCTCTTCCAACCTGGCCTTGAACATATCCAGGGAGGGGGCATCCACAAACTCTCTGGGCAATCTATTCCAGAGTATTGCCAGCCTTGTACTGAAGAATTTCTTCCCAAGATCCAGTCTAAACCTATTCTCATTCAATTTAAATCCATTTCCCCTTGTCCTGTCTCTGGACACTCTTGTAAAAAGTCCCTCTCCAGCCTTCCTTTTAGGTTCCCTTCAGGTACTAGTAGGCAGTTCCTCTTGCAAAGCCTGTAACATCACTGTAATAGCTCTAATTCACAGCAAAGCAGATCTTACTTTCCAGACGCATCTTTGGGCAACCACACTACCAAAGGAATCTCTCATATCCCTGCTTTTTTGTTGGGCTGATAGAAGAACTGTTACCTCAAGAAGAACACCACCTTCGTCTCTGCAGGTGAATCAATGTGAACAAGGGCTGTGCCACCCTGAGATAACACAAGGATGGTGCATCCCCAGACTCACTGATAACGAGGTTTAAGTTGGTTTCACGTATTAAAAACACCTTTTAAAACCTTCTAAGAGAATACTGTTAAAACACTGGCGCATATCAAGAGGACTGCTCGTCCAGAGGGAAGTTCAGTGCTTCCAGACTCTCTGGGAGAAGGCAGCTGCCTTCGTATCCCTGTCACACTGCACATAAAACATACCCCAAAAGAGTACAATGTGCACACCCACCCACTGCCAGCTACTGAAAGCACATGGAAGCACCATGATCCCACCACGCGCCACCAAAGCAAGTCCTAATTGGATTTAAGAGGCCATTACCATCTTCCTACTGACTCCTTCAGCTCCCCAGGGAACCTACCAGAGACTCACAGGGCATTTCCAGAAAGTCTATGGAAAGTCTATCTCACCATCCTTCTAATTCCAGAGGCTTTTAAAGCGATTTCTCCAAAGTCCTAATACAGTCCTTTGCTATCCACCACTTTGATCATGAGCACATCGTGCAGGTCTTCTCCACAAAGCCCAGCAGGCAGGGGTTGTGCTCCTAGCACCTCCGCCAGTGATATTGACTGCACCCTCAACCAAAGATTTAAACTCTTCATGTACACTTTGCAGGGTCCAATGTGAATGGACCTGGCTGGTGGCAACAGACAGCATTTTTCTTTGACTAGGTTTGCATTAACAGATCAAAACACTGGTTTTAAATATTTTAAAATATGTATTTTTTTAGTAAATATGTGGCACTGGTCCAAGCCTTCCCTAGTCAATGAAATGAGGCACTTTCGAAAGATGAATTTGGTGCCATGACCTTGAATTGCTCTCAAGACACAGAGGAAAAATTGTGAATCTGTCACATAACGTCTTTTAACAACTTTATGTCTCATATTAGTTTTGTATGGTATTGCCATATATGTCTATATAAGAGTAATACAACACTCTCTCTCTCTCCAGAGTCCACAAAGGCATCCCAAACACTCCTGAGTCATTTTCACATTCCTATATGCAGAGCAGGAATTTCAGAGCACTCTTCACTGAAATTTGCAACAGTTGTGTAACATAACCTATTTTTTGTTGATTGCCTTCTAAAATCTCAATCTGCGTGTATAAAAGCAAGTAGCTACAGACTGTGGCTTACGCCTTGAGGTGGGAGGAAAACCTAGAGTGGTCACAAGCCACACTTTACCTGCCATTTGGGTGGTCTCAAGCCAAGAATATATAGAAAAGGCTACAGAAAAACACTCTGTTTAATCACAAAAATAGTGTTTCTCTTGAGTGGCAGGTAAGAAGCAGTGGAAAATTTGTCTCTGATTACTAGCAGTCTATGCTGAACATACACCAAAAAAGGCTGAAAAAAGTATTTTGGTGGGGAGGCTGCAACATCAGGAGACACATTTGCCCATTTACTACTTTGACTTCTTAGGCCACCCCAACCATATTTGGCTGTTTGCTTTTCCACTGGGAAGCATGAGAAAGTGAAGACCTCATATGATTTGAACACCACCTGTGTCTCGGTCTTCTTTTTCTGTGTTCTGTTCTCCATATCTCTGGGGATTTTGATCCACAGAAATCTTCAAGAACATTTGTTTTTCCTACCTATAGAAGCTTTACCCATTGATGGAGGACTCATCTATTGCGTTGACATCATCACGTTTTCATAACCTATTATTCCCTGAATCATTCTGGTCCTCAGCAGGGATTTTCTTGGCTTCATAAAGCTAGTTCTTAGATGAATATGTTACCTGTGATAATAAATTAGTTCCTATTTAAGGTTTCTGATTAAGCTTTGCATAACCCTCAGAATAGGTTTTATAACTGCTACTTTCAAACACAGAGCGAGAATAACATTCAAAGAGGTGGAAGCATAAAAGGACACTACTGTGTCCTTCATCTATACCGTACCTCTACACCACCCCTGCAAGGAGCAATGTCTACAGACACCTCTACTTGCATGGCTGGAAACAGTCTCTACTAAATTGTATATTTAAAATACACAATATGTGGTCTAATGAGGATTAGCAAGACTTTTTTATTTCCTCGTAAGATGCTCTGTTAATACAGTTTCAGTGTATTGAGTCCTCTTCACACACACAAACCTGGTAACCTGGGCCAAGAAACACTCTGTTTCCCAAAAATTGAGGTTTACAGCAAGCAGCAAAAAAACATGTAAAGAACAACAAAAACCAACAATAAAACCCACAACTGTGCAAGAGCACAACTCTGAACTGCCCCTCTACTTTCAACCATCAAAAAATTCCCTTAAAAAGTGCAGGGATAGTGCAAACACACACATCTCAATTCTCTCGTTCACCTCTTGTTCTAAATCCCTCTGGAATTAGCACGATGCCAGTATCCAGGGGTGCAGAACTTGCTGCTCTAAACCTCCTAAAGTTGTATTGCTCTGGGAAAGGACAGGAACCATAAAAAGCCTTAGCTGGGAGGCAGCTTTTACGCTCACGTTCAGGCCTCTAGGATGCTGTCCCACCAAACGTAATGAGACCTCCTGCTTAGCTGGGGCTCTTATTTCCATAATGTGTGCCTGCAGCTCTCTTCTATTTTATAAGCCACATTAACTCACCTCCTGCACCAGGAGGCCAGGGCAGTGGCACACTGTCTAATAATGGAACATATTTGTTAATACTAATAGACATTTGTAAAACTACCACATGCCTTCAGCCTTCAAGTCAAAGCACAGGATGCTTGCTAGGGTTGTGAAATGTATGATGTAAAACTTGAGATGTTTTGGTTACAACATATCTAATTTATTTTTACTGTCATCACCCTCCCTGGTATATAATACCTGCTGCACACAGAGTGAAATATTGCAGATGTTTGCAAAATAATTCTGGGCTGGTGGAGTAACCAAAAGGTCTCTTGTGCCTAAGGTCTGGTTATTTTCAATTCAAAACAACTAGGCAACAAATTTTCTGTGTGCTGGGATTTTAAAAGGCCTGAATTCCTCTGCGCTGACTCATACTTGCACTGCCCACCCAAAAACTTACCTCTGAGAACTTTGGGAGACACTCCAGCCATTTTAATGCCCTCAGGATTCAAGAATGAAGAGTAAAAAGATAAAACTAGTTTTAACTATTCATTAGTTTTTGGTACTTCAGATAATTTGTGCAATGGCTTCAGGGGTTTAATTGAATCACTTTTCCCACCTTGTCTTAATTTTAATTATGCAGCAATAATTTTTACCAACCTGTGCAAAGAAGCCATATGAAAATGTGACATATGACAATATACATTTACCTAAGCTCCAGGACTACTCTGACCTACAGGCAATTAGCTACTGCCTCCAGCACTCAAACGACCAATTAAAGAGTTAACAAAATGCCCTCCAAATCACCTACATGTTCAGGTTTTTGGACTGCCATGAACGTTATACTTCAACTGATATAATTTTTGACTGACTGATTTACTAAGTCTACATCGGCTAAAATTCTAGAGCCATGCCTGTAAAACTGAAGAATCAGATTTTATGAGGTGCTTTCATTGTCATTAAAGACGATCCCACCTTAGACCTTTCCCTAACAAGACAATCTTGCAGCAGTCATTACAAGATGTGATCCCAGCTTGTCATCAGGGAAAAAATGGCTTGCTAGGTCAATGAGGACTGCACCGAGTTCATCTCAAGGATGTAAGACATCCGAGTGGCTAGCAGCCAAGAATAAAAAGAGCCCCAAAGATTGCTTTTTTTCCAAGATATGGCTCCCCAAGTTTTACAGGTAGTCAATTTCAGAAATCCAGAGGAGATTAAATCAGTAGTCACAAATGGATGCCTTTACACCTACTCATGACTTATAGTGCACCAGTGAGCATTTCACTGCAGACAACAGATCATCAACAGTCAGAAGTGCACAACAGAAGTGACCTCAAGACAGATAATTTTAAAAAAAATTTATTCAAACGTGTTCTTGCATGGGAATAAAAGAGATATCCAGAACACTGCTAATTATACCAACAGAGGGAGAAGTGAAGGATGGTAATCTGTTCAGGAAATCCTGAGTTCCAGTCCTGCCTACAACAGTAACTCAAGTTGTGGTTTTGTAATCTCCCTTCCTCCCTTCCTCAGCTGGCTATGGGGGATAACAATATCCCCTGACGTATATTATACACAGTGCCATGAGGACTGGCATTCTTCAAGTGCTTTGAAAATGAGTGAGTCATGACCCACCAGAGTCTTACTTATTGGGTAATCACAACAATTATCACAACTTAGACAAGTTCTACCTTCTGTATGAGCAACACGGTTTCATGATAGTATCCCACAGGTAGAGGCTGATTTGTAAATCCTCCACTGCTTTCGTGCAAGAAAAGCGTAACGCTACAACAAAAAGTGCAGATCTGTAAGATTGGTACAGGCGTGATACTTGTATTTAGTATCTCAGCTAAGCTGATGCTGACATCATTTGCCCCATGGTCTTAATTCTCAGAAGAAACTTTTCTGCATTTGAACAGAAAGAATATTACTAGTTTTCCTTCTCTAGCCACAAAGATCCAAATTCCACACAGATTTATACAGTGAAGTCTCGCTGGCTTTGCAGGGTCCAACAGACGCTGATCTTCTGAACGTGAAGGCTCACCAAAGAGCTAGCCCCAAAGCAAGTATTTTAGATGCCATCAGAAACTGAAGACAGAGCTAAACAATCCAGAATGGAATTTCTTTTCCACCCTCTGCACTTTCATTACTAAGACAAGGCCCACAGGGCATGTTGGCCAAACAGCTTCACTACACAAACATGCGGTAAGGTGAAGTGAATGGCATCACAGAGATAAATGAATCAGACAGTCCAGTGACTTAAGGCTACTTGTCTTCTTGCCTACCACGTGGGAAACCAATGTCTGGCCGAAGCAACCTTAGCTCTCCTGTTTTTCAAGTCAGTGGCTGCAGAGGGCATCATGGAGGTGACACTCTTGGCCTTCAAGGAGTTGGAGAAATCAATATTGGAAACTTGAAGGACGAGGTGAGGGAGTCAAAAAAAATGGTGTTTTATGAGTGGAGGAGACAAGAGGGAAAATAGCTAGTTATAAATGGCCAGGTAGAGAAAAGACAAAACAAAACAAAACCTACAAACCCCCCAATGCTTTTTGTTGGCCGTGTTTGCTGCACAGCCCAGTGAAAGAGAGTGAAAACCACGACTGTTTTACACACAGAGCTGCTTTGCTTTGAAAAATCTGGAGACAAACTTAACAATGAAGAGCCGGGATTCCATAGGGTTGTTTATGTATGGCATACATGCAAATGCATATGATTATGTAGAAGTGTGTCTGTGTGTAATGTAGCATTAACATCAATTCTTACATGAAATGATATATTAAAAAGAAAGAGAGAAAGAAAGGAAAAGCAAGCTAGATTTCTTCCCTCTTTTACAAATATGATGCAGTTTACAGAAGCAACGTCCTTTTTTAGGAAGAATTCTAAATGCATCATTCAAATATTGTTTGAGCTGAATACATGATATACATATCATGAATACATATAATCACAGCACAGTCTTTTGTGGAAGTTCTGAAAATAGCATTGGAAAAAGCTGACCATGAGTTTCCATCTAAGGATTTGCATTTAACATGTGTGAACCAACTCCATTCATCTCATCCTCAATGGGAACTATCCTTCCGCTCCGAACGGCCAAGCTGAAAATTTGGCTTGAACGACAGGAATCGTTTATGTGGGTCTGATGTCAAGGACAGCATCTACAACCATGAATGAATGGGAGAACCTCATTCAGCTGAAAAATCCCTATAGGTTACCTACCCTAACAGCTACTGTGTTGCAAATTACAGCTAAAAGATGAGGACCCTTGTGGCAAGTCAAATTCTAAGTTACCTGCTGATTTTACTAACGTTTTTCCACCAGCTCCCCTTTAGCAGGAAAGGTTAAGATTTCGGGGAAGGCTCAAACTTCCTTCTCTCCAGGTGCAGTCTTGCAGGATGTAGCCAAGTTTCTCTCACCTCTCCCACTGTAGAGTGCTGGGGGGAAAAAAATAATAAAAAAAAATAAAAATCACAGAAAAAAAGGCAGTTAGGGGGATGAACTTCAAAGTGTCCACAACCACTCTCGGCTCAGCTGGGCAGCTGGTAAGCGTCGTGCTCTAGCGGGAGATCTGCGCCAAGGCTGTCCAGAGGTCAGAGGGGACATCACCACCCTCTGCAAAACCTGTGGGAACGGGTGAAGCTGGAGGATGCGGAAAGGGTGGCAGGGAGGGGGTTGAGTGCTCTAAGTAGCATGTTTCCTAGGAAACCTTCGACAGCAAATATCACATTAGTCTTGCCTTGTGGCCCAGCTCATGTGATGTCAAGAACAATTTCTCACAACTCAGCTCAGGAGGTTAGCAAGACTTGGTGAAATGTTCAGTGATTCTGGCTTGACTCTCCAGCTGGGAGGGAAACAAGAAACTGAGGGTGTTTGCGTTGTTTTGGTTTTTTGTGACAAATTCCTAACAAAACTTTTTGCTACTTTTTTTTTTTTTTAAAATATTATGGTGGATTTCCCTCATAGGCTGGCAGGTTTGCAGAGACAAACTCAATTGCTATGTTTGTTCTTAAGGCACTCCATTTAACAGAAGTGATATTCCAGAAGTGAAAATATAGAGGAAAAATGGAAAACCAAGCAATCTCATGGAAAGTCTTAGAACAGTTGGATCACCGTTTAGCTCATGCACTGATTGAAAAAGCTCCGTCATAGACTTTCAGCATTACAAAACTTCATTTACAACTATCCTTTCTAATTTCTGTCAGCTGCAGCCTGAAAATATCCACAGCCCAGCAGATTTAACAAAAAAAGACGTAAGCTCTGGCAGCGCAAATCGTATACACGACGCACTCCAGCCTCTAAGAGGGCTCCCACAAGCAACTTGGGCTGGGTCTGAGCGTAGAGATACAGTGTTTTGCTTCTGAGGACCACACAGCATTCTAAGGCCGAATATTTGGGGGGCTATATGGTACCACAGATCTACTCACAATGTATCTGTCATGCACAGCTCATGTTTTTAAAACTTCCCTGAATTCTTGCAAACTGTCCACCCTGGAAGGTGACCACACCCCACTGCTGAGGAAAAGTCCCACTCTACTACCACTTCTGCTGGCTTCACATTCAGTGGAGTTTCTCTGACTTCTAATTGTTTAAGAGAAAAGAGACTAAACCTGAAAAATCTTCCTCTGGTGACACACTTCATTTTATACTTAGTAAAATATAAAGACCTTTTTAATGGAAAGTAATATATTCAAACAATTTAAAAATAGCCCCACTAATTTCTTTTTAATCATAAGCTAACTTAGGTGTATGACCTCTTTATTTCCTTTTGCTGTTTCTCATTTTCAGTGATTTGAGCCCTCACATCTAGGGTGGTTTTTCCTTTATTATTTTTTTTTCTTCTATTTTTTCCCCTCCTTCCCAGGGAAATGAGAGATGAATACAAAAAGAACACGGCTGCTTGAGGTACCTGAAAAACTCCAGCATAGAAATAGGTCCACCGCTTCCTTTCATCCCATTTTAGATACAGGAGGCCTGATGGATCAGTTTTTCCTTCAGGAAAGCCAGGATTAAAGAGGTCGGGTCAGCAGTGTGCGAATGCCTTTAAGAACAGTGTGGGAACACAAGGCTTCCTTATTAGCACCTTAACGTACTGAAGCTGAAGCTCATTTAAACAAGATGGAAACAGTTGACTTCTCGCCTGCCTCGGCCCAAGTCTGCCGCATCCTTAGAGCTGTTTGATCCACCAAGTGACAAATCTCCGAAATCATGTGCCACTGGAAATCTCATAAAGAACTAGCACAACGTTAGGATTTACTGACCACTGTCAAGATTTCTCTTAAGATTCAAAGGCAGAGGTTTTACAGGGGTTGGCCTGTTTAGCGGAAACACGAGTCCCCTCAACCCACAAGCGCCCATGCAGGCAAAGAGCTGTCACTCGGGGACATGGCACCCAGCCTCTGCCTGTGACACACCCCAGGCTCCATCCCTGGCTCGCTCGCCCTCTCCTCTCGACCCTGGTGTTGCTGCCTGTCCCCGACACTTCCAACAACACCTCCTCGAGAGGCAGGTGGCCGCGTGGAGACCTGGAGGCCACAAGGCCAGGCCGGGCCTGCGGGTTCCAGCCCAGGGCACTGCCCGGTCCCTCAGGGGAAGCAGGTTGAGGAATGAGCCTTTACTAATAAACATAATATAAAAAAATAATAACAATTAAAAAAACGCCTTTCTAATAACTCAAAATATGTTTCTCTCCAGCTGTAAAACCAGGGACTCCCATCCCTCCTGAATGGCAAAACCACACTGCTTTTTCCTGACTTCTCTTTTCAGGCCTGGGCTTCCCGTCCTCACACGCATGTAATCGCACCTTTGTCATATCTCCAAGACACGTACGTGTTCTACGGCCCTGACTGTGGGGATGAAAGGGCTGAGCACACCCAGCTGAAGTGCCAGCATCTCCAGAGCACCCAAAGGGAGAAGGCTCTGTCTTACATCTTGTCAGATGGGGCTGTTTTCTTCATAAAGGTTTCCCTCTATTTTTTTTTAAAAGTTAATTATATCCCAGGGCAGCAAACAGATCTTCTAACACTCACAATGACTGATTCTTGTATGTTAAGGACCTGAACAAATGAAGATTTAAACTCTGGTAATGCATAAATAGCCATATCGCCGTTACCTGAGGCACTAGGATAGACATCCCCTCTTTCTTCTCAGCTCCCTACAATAAAAAACTAACGCCTCATCCATGGGAGCTGCAGGTGAAACCTTTCGGGTCCCTTGTTTGCACCTGCTGAAGGAATGGGATGGGAACGAAAAAAGCCAGAATAATACCAATGTAGACCTAAAGAATATCTCAGTATCTTAGAGATAAGTGATCTGGAAAGAAATATCTGTTCTTATCGCAAGGAAAGATCTATAACTCACTCTTCGCCTTTCATCACTAGGAGGAAATATACTGTGACTTAAGCCAATCCATTATCTGTTCTTATTTTCCTCCATACGTGTATTTATCTCTCGGGCTCAGTCTTTATCAATCCAGCCACCCATGATCACCCAAGTGCAAAGTTCATGTTGGGCCCAAGCCAGCTCTCCCATTTGGGTGGGAGTCTCTGCTCTTCTCTGACCACCAAGAATAACAAGTGTACAGCTTGTTTTCCTACTCCACATTACATTTTCCCCCAGTCACAGCTGAAACACCATCCTGACACGACGTTACTCAGTCAGGATGGGGCAATGGCTGGTTAAAATGCTCATGGTATTGGTCTCAGCACTGTAAATCTCAACAGGAGGGGCTGGAGCTGAGATTTCCCTCAAGTCTGTACACATCCCAGCCTGGAGTTTTAAGTCAGGCATATTTTGAATTCCAGCTTGTTAAAGTTACTGGCTTATGCACCTATCTCCCCTCCAGCAACCAGAGAGGATCTAGGGCCACTTCTAGCCCTTGCCTCAATGGTTTCCTGTCTAATATTGGGATTAAGATTTCTCGCTTCCCAATCCACAAGGGCAGTAACTCCCTCACTCTGCATTTTTCCCGCAGCAGACTGTGCTGCTTTCCCAGAGGCACCAGGATCCTTCTTGTATACACACATGCGTCTGGTGAAACCCGAATCTCTAGGATTTTGCAGTTCAGATCAAATTTCAACATTGATGTTCATTCATTCACTCACTCATTCATGGAAAAAGATTCACGGACTTCATCCTGCCCAAGTATGAAAGCTATTTTTTTCCGAGGCGCATTACATTCCGCAGCCAGCAACTGGCTGGCCCGTTTGGGATGTGTGTCCTTTGTAGAAGATTCCCCTATTACATCAGCTCAGACATCAGATTGCAAGACAGCTTCCAAGTGGGAAAGCATATGATTTTTACTTTGGCACTGTGATACTACTACTAATAAAAAGAGTAAGCATTTTCTGCTACAGCATGGAAAGAGTTTGCCAAAAGTCAGGGTTTTGTATAAAAATAGCTGCATGTCCACATCGGTTAGCTTCTCGAAGAAACTTAAAAAAAAATTAAAAATACTTTTTGATAGTTTTACCCTGCACTGCCCAGCCACATTAAGCCACAGTAAACTATGTTCTTATGGTTGTCATAACATTTTGCCCCGTGTTGCTTGTGACGCGAATAATCTATTAAGATACATAAGGTGCAAAACCACCACCTTTATGTCTCTGAGTTCCTGCAATCTGCTGTAACAACCCGGTGCAATTACTGCTGGAGTGATGCAGGAGCAACTCCCTGTCACCGCCGCAGCTGACCAGAGGGTCCGGGCCAGTGACTCTGGGCAGGCTTGGCCACAGCCGTCAGGGCTGCGGGGACCAGCCTTCCTCCCGCCGTGCTCCCCCCTCCTCCTCCCCTACCCCAGCCTGTCATCAATCTTACTAAAATGACAGCAGACAGATGTTAGCCTTTGCAAAGATCAAATGAAAACTATGGCTTTAGGGCTGTTCACCAAGGAGCGGCGTAGTCTGCACCAGACACGGGCACCAGCAGTCACCTCCTCTGCATCAGCCCGCCCCGAATTGGTTTGGCAGCCATCACAGTCATCTCTCCACAGGCAACCCAAGTCCTGAAATAGATTTTGACAAACTTGAATGTTTTAGCCTCTCCATAGAGTTGGTTGGTGGGTTTTTTGGGGGGTTGCTCATTTGAAACTTTTTGGGTTGAGAGCTCTGAGTGCACTTGAGGAGATGTTGGGGGGGTGTCTGCGGCAGCGTTGACAAGCAGCTCAGGAGCACACAGGAGTTGGGGTTCACTTGGGTTTAGTATACTTGGCCCTTATGTGTTCAGTAACCTGAATTCCACTAGCAAAGGGGAAGAAAAAAAAGAAAAAGAAGAAGAAAAAAAAAAAAAAGATTACTCCATGGCATAAATATGCTGTATGTGCCCTTGTCTCATGCAATTTCTTTACATCGATGTGCAGGAATATTTATTCCCAGTAGAAATGTTTAACTAATCTGGTAAATGTCAAGCCATATGGTGTACATTGCAAGGATTTCATCAGAACTTTTTAACTCTTTGTGAAAGTCTCTCCCTTTCTTTCTGTATGCTTCCTCCCCTCCTTTTTTTTCTTTCTTCTTTTTTTTTTAACTATGCTGCTGCCCTGCCAGAGCCTATGAAGAAGGAGATAGTGTTTGGAGCATTATTAACATTATTTAGATCAAGGATGTGATGTTCATGCTTTATAATAACAAGCAATATTAACCAGAAATGCAACTCGTGAGGCACATTTACGCCAGGAGAAGAGACGCACTGAATCAAATTTTTATCAGCAGTGACCTGCAGAAAAAGATCACTAATACTTTTTTAAAACAAACTGTCCACCTCAACAATACACAAAATTCCCAGGGGCTACCTCATCTCTTATCGCTTCCTCTGAATAATCAAGTCTTTACAACAAATAAACTGCAGTTCTCCAGCACTTTCAAGTAAAGGAAATGTTTCTGTACTGTAACTATCTAGTGTATCTCCGAGAAAGATAGAGTGCAATTTACAATAAGCAATATCAAAAAAGAATAAACCGTTATGTTCGTGCCAATCCTTATTCATGGTTTTATAACAAGACATATCTGTTTTCTTCCTATAAATCTTGACTCTATTTTTAGAGTTTGCAAATAATGACTCCAGTCTTTGGCTGCTTGCCACTTCTCTGAAAAACTAGAATAGCCAACAGTGTAAGACTATAATATTTTGGGGAGGGGAGGAAAGAAGAAAAAAAAAAAGAAGAGAAAGGAGGGGAAAAAAAGAGGGATTTTGTTGAACTCTTTTGTAGGACAGACCCACTCAAGATAGTGATAAGTGATGCAAATGTGTCAGAGAAAGCAGAAGCAGGCTGGAAATTTGGCTGAAGTTCTGCACCTATTTCAGGATCCTTCTACCCAAATCGAATTGCAATGGCTTGTACCTACATGGGCCCTTTGCCATGTTGTTGGTCCGTGCTTGCACCCCGCAAGCCACAAGCAAGCCTGGACTTCTCTACTGGGCACCACTGCTTCTTTTTCATCTTAGGGGCCACTAAACCGGCTTCTAGCATCTTTTGATGGAGACAGCCTCTGAGGGCAAAGGATTATAGAGCATTTCTCGCTGTAGTACAGCCCAGGAACTAAAAAAAAAACACAACCAAAAACCAACAAAAACATAAGAAACTACCACCTTCAGTCGTAGCCTCCGGACTTTTCAGAGCGGTGGAAGACTAGGGAGGGGGAGCTGCAGGTCAAGGAAAGGATAAGATCTGAGTGGCTGGGAATGGGGAGGGAGAAAAAGGAATGTAGTGAAGGAGGTAGAGAAGGAAAAGCAGGGAAATGACAGCATTCAGATAAATTTAGCTTTGAATCCAAACTTCAGGGGGAGGGGGAGGCGTTTCCTGCCCCAAACCTCTGAACTTTCTGAGGTGCTCCCACATTGCAAGTGATTTACCTGTAAAGTGAACTGAAGAGGGGGAAAAAAAGAGGGACAAAATTGAAATAAACAGTTCTCTGCTGTTGAAACAATTTTTCCATCCTACTCCCGAGGGTCAAATGTTCAGACACAAGGACACAAACAAAACAACAAAAAAAGGAAAGAACGGAGAATCACTTTAAAAAGAGAACCTTTACACAAATGCATTAGCTCCAGTTTTCATCAATTTAACAACAGTATATCAACTGTTAACACAAAGTGCCTTCCCCACATATCTGCCAGTTCCCTAACTCCAAAATATTTATTGGTACATTATACTTAACATTTCATCATTATTAAGGACATTGCCAAGTAATAATACGACAGCTACCAGTGTAGTTATTGAACCTTTGTTATGTGCAAGCACTTGGGGAAAAAAAAGAGGGGCAAGGCTAAGTTGTAAACATACCCAAAAAAAAGAATGACAAACATTAATAATTAATCAGAAGAGCCAAGACTTTTACTGTCAAAGCTATGAGATGAATGTATCTATTAGCCACTCATATATGTTTTTTTTAAGTTTCTCAGACTAATGCGTTTCTAATAACAGTATTATCTGGCTGTACAGACACCTTATGCCTGAGCAGCCTCTCAGTGTTCAGGAAGTTGTTGACAAAGACTTCTGCAATAGCCTGTGTGATTTCGTGTTATTTCCTTTAATTGAACCAGTAAGACCTGCACTCTTGCACTCCTGACCTTTGCTCAGAAGGCTAATTTGAGATTAGGGTAGTCTGAAAATACGAAACAGGGAGTACATTTTTAAAGCACAGAAACATTTCTATAGTAATAGAAGATTAAGATCAATTTCAGCCCCAAACTACTCTGCTCTTAAAAGGATCTTTCGAAGGACTGGTGAGACAACATAGTATCTTAATTTCAGAAACGTTAAATTCACTCCATTTTGTTTTCATGCTGAGTATTTTAGGGCTCGTAATAAAGACGATACCCATGACTTCAGTCCTTGGTGTCTTTACAGTCACCCAATAGGACGTTCTAAGACCCTTAGTAAAACTTACACAACAGCATAAAATATGTCACACCAGATAAACAATTCTATGTGACTCTTACATTATTCTGGTCTAGTACTGAAGGCTGCAATACTTAAACCACATGTAGTAGCCAGGGAATGAATGAGGCTGGCTCCTCAGTGAAAGAAGGAGACCCCAAGTGATTTGGGAGAAGATAAGAGAATAAATGTTTTGATTACAACTGTGAACATTACGCCACTAGAGTAGAGAGATTCTGCTGCATGACTCTGTGCCAAAACACAGAGGAATGACTAAGGCTGAAATGAAAAATGGGACCAAACTGCGGGGGGAGCGTGTGTGTTTTTAATATGTGTGGATTTACTCCATGTGTCCCCTACACACGGTGATAAACAAATTGAGAAGCTGTTTGAGGGGCTGACGATGACCCAGGATCCAGCATCTACTCCTGCTTCTGCTCCTCCCTCTATAGCTCTCTGGCTGCAGGACCACCTGGATGTGCTGCACTTTCAGACCTACCCGGCTCCATATGAGCCAGCCTCAATTTAAAAGAAAATCTAGAAATACTGATACAGAGTTTTCTTCTCTGGCTTCCTTCTCCCCACACACTCCATAAGGCTCCAGCTCACATTTTCTCATGCAGGGGCTGGAGGCACAGAGGTGTTCTTTTCACCGGGAACAAGAGGCAGAACGAGATGAATGTCTGCCTGCTGCCGTGCACAGAAGGAAGAAGATGAAAAGAAGGAGCCAGAGACCAGTTAGCTTAACCGCACTGCCCTTCCACAGTGCCGTATAAAGAAAACCCATATTCAGAGTCAGAAGAATGTTTCCCTGAGCTGCAATGTTCAGATAGGGCTGATCATGCTGTCCTATACAAGGACATTCACGAAGTCAGGAGGAACACTTCAAGCAGCACGGCTGCAAGTAAAAGACCCAACAGTCGCCGCTGTAACATGGATTTAAAGGCTGTTCCCTCTATTTACACATGTAGATATTGTAATGCTGCTATGCAAACAGTCCTCTGTGGACTTTTGCTTGTGGATTTTATTATAACACGTCCCTGACTATGAATGGCACCTTTCCTCTGCGATATCTGCTGTTGTGCCCTTTGTGCTTTACCTTCTGACTCCTTTCTGGTTTTGTTACTTTCCTGGCTGGCAGGATTCAAAAAGTAGGAAATGAACTTTCCCTTATCTTCTCTTCTCTAAGTGATGCTCACGGCATGTGAGCTTCAGTTGCGTTGTATTCCCTGAACTTTGCAGCCACTGGAAACACGAACAGTACGTCAACTTGTTCCTGTCTTTGCAAGAGAATTCAAGGTCAAGCTGACCAGTGAACTCTCGTATTTGAACAGGGTAAAGTCAATGCTCATCTACAGCACCGAAAACTGCCTCTAGGAAAGATGTTAACCCTGTGCTGGGCCTCCAGACAGCGCAGGCCATGTCACGGCTTTTAAAGCAGTTTGCTGCTGCTGTCAATAAGAGCTGGACATACTGCATATGTCTACCGAGCCTAAACAAGTGTCCCTTCTTTGGATGTGTGCCGTGCACGGGAGGCCCTCAAGGGGTTAATACATGCCATTCCCGAGTTCAGTGAAGGGACAGGGAGAGCCGAACAGCGGGAATTTCAGGATGTTAATAGCCTCTTCTCTTCCGATTGGCCCAGAACGAATACAGGGTACAGTAAATTGTCCTTGTCAGCTTAGCTCACATGATGATATGCTTTATTTCTAGACATGCCTTGAATCTGTCCCTTGAATTTATGTTCAGAAAATAAACACTTCCAGACGGCAATAAAGCATTCAGTTGTAGCTGGCTGTTGCACAGTCTCAGGCCAACCAGAGCCATTTGCCTCAGAGTTTCTAGAGCTTGCAGAGCTTCAGTTCTGTGCTTGTGCTTCTTCCAGCCCCCACTCCCACTAGCAAGTACTCCCCCTTGGACTTGAGGAGACATCCCAACTTACTTTAGGAAAGCTCCAGAGAGTTTCACTCTGTCTCCGTGTGGGCACCATCCCGAAAGATGACATCAGGTCACCGTGTCCATGCAGACCGACCCCCTCACCTTTTATAGCAGGCAGCACCGAGACAAAAGAAAAGAAAATAATTTAATAGCAGCAAGTGGCAAAATAAAGATATCAATGATTCAGGATATGAATTTCCTACCATAAAAAAAGGTAAATTAAACAGCTGTTACATTTTTGTCTGATGTCGCTAAGGAAACAATTGGTGGCTGGCTGATTTACTGATTAGGAAGGTTGTATGCAATAATCTCCAGGTGTTACTGATAAACGCCCAAATGGAGCTGCAGTGTTTGTTTGCAACCAGTAATTTTATGGCTACTCCTTTCTCTCCTCAATTCCCCTCAATAACACCAGTTTATAACTGCATAGTTACAGTATAGGGGAGTTTGGCAAAAATCAATGGTAAATGCGCATAGGAGACAACACAAGAGCAATAGCAATAGAAAAAGCCTCGTTACAGCTTTAGTCTATTAGAAATGTGTGGATATTAAAATGTTTTCTTCAACCCAAATGCACTAGAAGAAGAAATATCGAGCTATATTCACCACTTTGAGGGCTGTGCAGCCAGCACCCAAATATTATACCTGGAACACACCTAAAGAGCCCTGTGCAAAGGTACTTTTCATTTTTCTCCTGTTTTACACAAAATTTCTGCTCAAGGCCAGTGCTACTCAAAAAAGTACCCACACAGGAACCCACAGGGGGCCAGAAGCAGTTTGTCTGTCATCTGAATGTGTCTGACTCGACACCAGTTGATAATAAGTCTGGAGCACTGCAGGGGTGCCGTTCTGTTCTAGATTATCAATTCATTAGGAGATAAGGATACAAAAAGAGGAATACTCCAGGTATCAGGTGGAGCCCGAGTATATTCCCACGGATTGCTTGTTGCTGAGAACAGCCACCTGCCACAGTGCCAAACAAGGGTGGCCACAGAGGTGGTGGATCTCCCACTCCACAAATGAGGAACTGGGAGGGGGAAGTAGGCAACGGACCCAACAAGAGGGACCAACGCAGAGGCTGCTGGCAAGGGACATTCACTGCGTTGGTTTTCAGGCGAGACACGCACTAGGAAAGCATCCCAACAGAGGAGTTAAATTCCTCCTGAACCATTTCTTTTCCACCTCCAGCACCAGGCCAGACACCTCCCATGCAGCAGAGATGCAGAAAACTTTCTCACAGTTGGCTCAAGAAGCCAAAGAACAATTACGTTTAAACGTGTCCGCCCCTTTTCTATGGCTATCTTGCTTTCTTCTCTTTCTCGTTCACTCTCATTGCCATCCTTCCTTTCCTCTTCTCTTCCCTTGATCCCACTCAGCGACTCCAAAGGACTAACTCAGTAAGATAAGTTAAAATAATGAGCAAATTTGCAATGAGGAAGCATTTTAAGGATTGGGAATTGTGCATGGTTTATGGTCATCTCTTGCTGGCCATGGGGACTTTATCTTGGGTAGATACAGCCCCTTCCTTAGCTGCTACAGCCCCACCCTCGTGCATCAAGTGAAATTCCACATTCACCCTAAAGCACTTCCCTATTTCAAACAAAGCCTGCTTAAAAAAAAAAAAAAAGAAAGTTAAAAACATACACTGCACTTTGGCCAGGGCTGATTATCAATGGTGTACATGCCTTTAAAATCTTTTGTTAATGAGGTATCCTTATTACCATAATCAAACACGCTTAGAAGCCAGTCACAGATAAGCAAAATTCTTTACATTCTTTGCTCTGCACTTTCTTTCCCTGCCTCTTCCCCATCCCCCTCGGTGACTGCTTAGCTTCTGAAGGTTAGGGACTGGTAGTGCTGGAAATTAAAGTCCTCTGTTTACCCACACAAGTGAAGAAATAGTCAAAGCTTCCTTACTCTGCTGCAGAGATGACCTGAACAGTGACCTGAAGAGACCACCCTCCTGAGAGAGGAGAGGTCACCGAGCCTCCGCGCAGGATCTGCTCAGGGCATCCTCTGCAGAGAGAGCAAGGGAGAGATTGCAAATCATCCAAACTGTGCCAAATTATGTGTGAAGGTTTTGTAATGCAGACTACTGTCCACCAGGGATTAAATTAAGAACATCAAACCCAACACAGAAAGAATTTCATTTTATACTTGAATTTGACTTGCAGTTTTTTCTTTAATGCGCTTTATCAACCCCTGCATCCCAAAACATCTCACCACCAGAAAATACTTAAATAAATTGGGCAATTTGTGCAGGGGGCCATACAAATTTAGCATGAAAGACTCTTGCTTTTAATTTGTTCAGACAGAACGTGGACTCAGACAGCCACTCAGGCAGCCATTCCCACTCATTCCAGAAAGCACCTCTTCTCCCTGTGTTTACAGAGTACCTGTCTAAATAGCACAAAAAAAACTTGATTTAAATGTGAGTAGTCTGACATGAATCAAGTGATTGGTAATTAGAGCAAAGTTAGAAATATACTCAGCTCAGACAGGGGAGTTTGCACATCACTGCATGTCAGCATCTAACGCTTCTTATCCTGAGACTGGACCATTTCATTAGAAATTACAAGTCACAGCAGCATTTTCCATAAATCTGACTTCTTGTTAGATAAATACACGTCTTACTACTTGAGATTTTTTTTTTGACCTATGAAAAAAGGTCCTGCCTTTATTGTAGCCTATAACACACAGATCTTCATAATTTTAGATTTGAGAATGTTTCCAAGGAATTACTTTTCAAAAGAGACAACATGAAAGGGCAGGAAAAAAAAAAAAACCACCTAAAATTTCTTCTGGAAGGGTATGAGAACCGCACATTTTTAAGCACATGCTGTTTGCCTGGTAGTCTTTGATGGCTACATCAGGGCTATGATAATATATCAACCACATTCTCAGGGCTCAGTTAACCCTTATGCAACTGAGAAGGTTACTTAGCTGCACTGTAGGAAACATACTCAGTCAGAAACAGTATTTATTGCCTATTTTAAAGCATGGCAATGCAGGCCAAGGTTGTAGGTTTTCGTCCTCGTGTTATCTGGCTGGCTTTCAGACCTGAAGCTCCCCAAGGGCTTTTGTCTTTTTGCCCTGGTGATGTTACCAAGAGCTTTTCAATTACCTTTTGGCTGGCGTGGAGGGAAAGGGAGATTTTTTTTTCCCTGCGCTACAGGTGCCACAATCAAGACCACAATTAAGAGAGATTTTGGATTCCCAACAGCCCACTTCCAAAAACGGCTTTCCCCCAAATTATCCTTTTCCAACCTGAGAACAGCAGGTAAATACTGAACATATCTTCATGTTCCTTTTGAGAGTCATGTATTATCATTACCTTCCAGCTGGGAAACTGAGGCATAAGCATTGAATTATTAGTTTATGGTCACACTAAGAACCTAAAGTCTGTCAAGTTTTGAGTCCTGAGAACTCCAGTCCCTTCACTGCAAAACCACACTATCTTCTCTGCAGTTCCTTCCTCTGAGAAAAAAAAAAAAAAAAAGAAAAACAAGCCAAACCCTCAAAACCCACAAGAATAAAACAAAACAAAATCTTGAGCTGGTAGATAGGACAGTGCAAAGCAAAAAGCTGAGGAAAATCCACGATTCTGAATATATGAGAGTTTGATTACTACTTACCAGAATGTCTGCAGTCAGACCCTAAATGCATAAAGTCATCAGAACAGTATTGAAATAATACTGTCCATGTAAATATACACTACATATTAATATACATACATATTAAATACACACTATATATTAAACAATAACATTCCAATTCTCCAACTAGTAGGACTCGGTTAAACTTACTCATCAAATATGGGCACTCATTAGAATTCTCACTTCACTGGCTGAGTATCAACAAACGCGTGAAGAACAGTGACTGAAAACACGTGTTACTTTAGAAACAACTTGAACAACGCAATATTATGTCATTAAAATTCTCAAAACTCATATCATCCTCTGTACTGATCAATCATTACTGCTCATGACCTTGTAAGGCAGTAAAATCCCATAATTTTATATGGCAGGGGACCCAAACCAGTTCTGGTTCTCTGATCCAACACATGGTGTGAGATAGGCTTCTGCCTGAACACTCGTGAGAGGCCGCCTGGATTGGACCTCACAATCCGACAAAGTACTTGGCTGCAGTGCTGACTATTAAAAAGTCAGCATTTGCCAGGAATTACCACACAATTATAGGGATGACTGTAGTATCTCCAGAATTATAGGGATGACTGCAGTATCTCCAACAAGACAGTGTGGGAACTGCAGGTTAATGGTATCTCTTAATGGTGATGGCTGTAATATAGGTTAATGGGATCATCTTTTCTTTTTCCCTGGGAGAATTTGTGAATTCTTCCATTCATTGACATTATTTTTAGCAGCAAATGAAGGATTTGGTTCAGACCTGGAGATGTTTTCACTGGGAGGTTTGGTTTTAGTGAAGATTCTATTCAGCTAACTGAAACCAGACCCGGCACGATTTCTCTGAGGAGCAGTGAGCAAGACTCATGGCACACACCGACACCGCTCTGCCCCAGCGTGTTTGGTGCTGCCTGCGTTTCAGAGAGCCCATCTCTTGGGCTCGTGCCACAGGGTGCCCCGACTGCACTCCTGGTGGGCAAACACTCTGACACAGCCCACCGAGCTGAGCCAAAAATCCTTTATGCACCGAAATCCACTGTGTCAAACATCAAGGCTTTTGCAAAGTACTTTCTGGTTTATGGTTGAAGTTTATCATTGATCTGTAGGGGAGATTCTTCCCAGCCACGTCCCTGTCCCTGCTTATTCCTGCGCTGCCCGTTTTGTCCTGCCCTTCAAGCCTTGCTGGCGAGGATGCTGGAGGGCACGGGTTGTTTGTCCGTAAGAAACCAAACTTTGCTGAGTTATCAGAACAAGGCACGTCTGGCTGTCAGCTTATCAGCTGGAGGAGAAGAGGTAAAAAAAAGAAAAAGAGTGGAAGAGCACACAGCTCTCCTTTCATTTCTTAGTGCGCTGCCAAGGCCCTAGTCGGGCAGCTGAAAGGGGAGGGAGACTAATGGTTTTAGGGTGGTGAGGCATCGCCTCCAGTGCTGCTTTCCAGGCACCGGTGCACAGCCCAGCTGGCATCCCGAGGCAGAAATAACCCTTCAAAGGGGATCCCGTCTGCCCTTTCCTTCCCTCCTCCCTCCACTGTAACCCCCAGCCCGGCCGGCTCGCCGCAGCCCCAGCGCTGAGGCCCGTGGCCGGTGGTCTGCCCCTCCAGCCGCCCCGGCGGTGAGCGAGGCTTTGGCGGCGCGTTAATTGCCCGTCGGCCGCCCGCCAGCCCCGTCTCCCATTTACTGATCGCCGATGTGACCCGCGTGAGCGAGCGAGCGTGCCGGGTCAGGGCTCGCAAGGGGCCAAGTTCAAGGGCACAGGCTGGTACAGACGTATAAACAAGGGAATGGTATGTAAGCAATAAAGACATAAAGGTTAGGATCAGGGCTAGCAGTACAATAAACAGCTGTGATAACCCGGTTTGTTTATAGATAAAGAATTTACTGTAAAACCCGCAAAGCGCAGGATACATTTGTTAACGCTTTAAGGGACACATATTTTTAGGTCCTCTTTTATTTATTTTTTGTTTGTTTTGCATACTGAGCAAATGCCTCCAAACATGTTTTGTTGGTTTTTTTTTTTTTCTTCTCTACTTTCTTTTAAATCAAGCCCAGGAAATGCATCAGCTAGAAATCTCTCCCTTCAAAAATCCCTCCAAACAGCCAACACCATTCCACCGGAGTTTAAAACCGCTGCTACGACAAATTCAGAGGCAGATAGCCTGGTCCTTAATACTTACAGCTTCCTATTAAAACACCCATGTTTCAAGCAAGGAACATCCCCTTGCATCCCATTTTTCCTAATCTAGTTTTAATAAAACTAAGTAGAGTAAGTACAATTTCATTAGGGCTCTTGTAAATTTTTGCACAGCGTATATTTGGCCAACTTTACTTTTCAAATATCTTCCAGAGCGTAGCCAAGCGTTTTGTGAAATTACCACGGTACTTCTTAACTGTCCTGCGAGGCTCCCATCAGAAGTACAATATATTGTACTGTAACTATTGATCCAAGTGGCTACATTTCTAAAGCAGAAAATGATTGTGTAGTGAAAGCAGTGCAGAGGTGCAGTAAAATGCCCTCAAGTATATAAAGACATAAAGATTAAAGTCACCCTGCGGATTCCCTTTAACTCCTCCAAATCCACTGTGTAATGTGTTCTTTTAGGATAAATCAAAAACTTTGTGCAAATTAACGTGACAGGTGCTGGCGTTCATAAATAAGATTGCTTCTCACCATCAGGAAGCTTCAGGAAAGTTTACTTTGCTTTAAATACATGCAAAAGCTGTTAATGAAATTCCCAGATGTCAAAAGAACATCTGAATATCTAGAAGGCAAAATAACACCCCGAAATTTGTCAGCCAGAGCACGTATTCAGGATAAGAAATTCAGACTTCAGTACACAGGATGCCCTAGAGTGTTAATACCAACAATTTTCAGTTCTGTGGTTAGTCTTCAATAAAGTTTAGATGATCTTAAAAAGAAAATACATAGGTGGAGTCTGTCACAGGTTTCTTCTCCTCCATGGCACCAAAGTGCCTCTTCTAGACTTTGGAATACGCTTTTTAACAGCGCAGTTGTTGTCAGTAGCATGTACGTCTCGTATGACCTGTAAAAGGCATGTGACCGCAGGACAACCATATTTATCCTTGCATTGCTTTCACGTTCCTTCTTGGGATACTTTTCGGTACCAGCCACCTTCAGCACTTTTTAACCTGCCCCTAACAACTCCAAAAAGTGGGATATGTGTCGGAGGTGCCAGGGCTCCTAACACGCTTGGACAGCACAAGCAAGCTCTGACTGTGAGCAAGGCTCTTCAGCTCCCCTTCAGCCTAATTATCAAATGGCGACAGTAATACCAATAAGCTGTATCATTTAATGCCTGTCTGAGCCAGATTTTTCTTTGACCTGTTTCTGCTTCCTCCTGTACTCAGTGGACAAAAAAACACTCCAGGTGAAATACTTCCCCCAGTCAAGCTGACGGTTGAATTCTTCAGGATTATAAGGGAACTGGTAGATCCTAACCAGATTACTCTTCGATGAAGAAAACCTTCCAGTCCCTGGCTCCTAGCTGCTCCCGTACACAAATAAGGTATTTTGTGTCTGTGTGTACTTTAGGAGCTCTGTCACTGAAATAATCAGTTGATCAAAACATCCTTATAAGTCAAATTCTGGCCTTCTCTAGCTCTGGTCAAAAGACAGATGGATGAAAAGGTATTGCTAATGCAAACCCCTATCATGCCTGGGGCCTTTCCCCTGCACAATTATCCTGCCTGGATTATTCCTTCAGGACTGCGAGTGATTTACACACTACAGGAGCGCATCTCATCTGGGAAACGAGCGCAGCTTTTTAATTATTCTCTGCACCACGGTATCACCCGCAGGGTTTTGGTCAGAGCCGCTGTGCTCGGTGCTGCACATTACAGGAGGGCAGGATGGTGCCCGCCCAAATTGCTTCCCACCTGCCTCACAAGTTGGACAGAGAGAGCTCGAAGTAAGATGGCTGCAGTTCAAGTAAGGAGCAGCTGGGGTAGCACCCTACCTGCCTCACCATCGGCAAGGGCTTGGAGGAGTCACTGCCTGAAAGAAGTCTGAAGAAGGCTTCATTCGAGTGTTGCAGGGAGCCACACAGGAAAAGGCTGATGGTTCCAGCCAAAATTACTACTTGAAAGCATAAATAAAAGAGCAGCGCTTTAGGAAGGCCTCTGACAAGGAGGATGAGGCTTTTATGGGGAGTGTATAGGAAGGAGGTAGCAGAGGCAATGGGAGATGGGATGGAGGCTGTGGTAGATTCTTTCTCCTCCAGGCCCAGAGCTGGGCTGGGGGGGGGGTACCCCACTGCCTGCTGGGGTGGTTGGAAACGGGGTAATGCGGAACCATGGTGTGGGCCATCCGCCTCCCAACACCCTCACACACAAACCCCATCATGTTACAGGTATGGCAAGTGGCAGTAACAAGTGATTAGTTTGCATCAGGCTTGATACCTACAACTGCACTTTCATGAAAGAAAAAAAAACCCAACAACAAAAAACCCACTGCAAGGTTAACCACGATTCATTTCCAAAGACTTCAGTAGCTACCGATGCATCTGATCGGCAGAGAAAACTATCTGAAGTGAGGTAGTGTGCCTGTGTGCTTCCCATCTGGGCTGCTCACACTCCAACATCTCCAGAGAGAGGGAGGAGAAGCAAGACAGGTTGGCAAGATGCCTCCAGGTCTGAGCTCCAGCAGCTTCTTTCATCCTCCACATCTACCTGAGAAAGGCACTGCTGGAGGGGACCCTTGTCGGCCATCGTTAGAGCTGTGAGCTGGCCTTCAAACTATCGGGTTTGCACTTAGAAGAAACGAAGAACTGCAAGAAGGAAGAATAAAAAAAGGATAAATATCCAGCTCTGGTCTGCTCAGACAGGGAGGAGTCACATCCGTATTGGGGAGCTGCACTACGTTTCCCTTTTGAAATTGGCGGTCCCAGCTATTACGTGACAATTATCTGTGAATTCAGATTTACGAGATTCCTCGCCCGGCCAATAAAACCAGGAGAGAAATATAGAGATGTCCATAAATGACATATTTTCATGCTTTGTGCAACCCGTCCCTGCAAAGCGCTTTTGAGCAGCTAAGCAATTTACATCTAATAGCAAAGTGTTTTTTAATCAGCCAGATCAATTTGTGAAGAATTGGTACATTAGGTATAGCCATATAGTGGAGATCCTTATAGCAAAGGTTTAGAAGTAATTGCTCCCTGACCCACTGAACACTGTATTACTATAGAAGTTTGTATTCTATTAAGAGTTAATAAGTGACCAAAATCTAGACTAATACACTGTCAGGGTTCATTATCATTACAGGTTCTTGCTATTTTTCCAGTGCCTTTTGCTCTGCCCTTCTTGCTACATATGGAAAACCTATATCAAGATGGTTGTCATGGCAATGAAAAGATTTGCATGTGTCTTATCTATCTATTTAAATACCTTCTTATGGTTTATAACCACCATAATACATCCTTTCCAGCCCTGCTCATCGCTAATTTAGAGCTAGCCCAGTGTGTTTGAGGTCAGCGATACCATCGAAAGCATGTTGTCTAGACAACTCAGAAGCTACTGTCCATGGGATAATTGTTTTATGCAAATAAAAAAAAAAAGTACAATGGTGACACGCTCATCCATGACTTGTGCCGGGGCTGGACCGAGTCCAGGATCCCATGCCTGGGAAGAGCATTTTCTGCCGCATCCACCAGCCACAGTCTTGTTGGTCTGATGGCCTTTTTTTTTTTTTGGTTTCTTTTGCTCAGGCCTGAAGCCGGCTTGACCTGAGGCTGCTACTCTTAAGAAGAGACACTAAAAATCTGCTCTGCATACACATACCCTGAGTGTGTGTACAAGATTAGAGAATTGAAGAAAACCTGCCAAAACCCACTCTCCTCACCTAAGTTACTCATTTTTGGAAGGGTGAATGAAAGCTCCCTTTGCACCCAGTGTCGTGGCATGACCACATCAGCACGTTGGGTTTGGTACCAAGGGTCTTTTGGGGAAGGTAGTGTATTTTCAAAACAACTTCGCAAAGATTTCAATGGGTTGGACTAAAACAATCCAAACTTTCCACCTGCCACAAAATCTAAGTTATTCCTTTCTCCATGTCTTTGTACCCCAAAAATCTCCAACAAAACACTCTGGATCGAGAGGGCTCTTTGAGAAGATCACATGGAAGACAAAGAAATACCTTGCACACAGAGCAGAAACTGCTCGTCATCAACAGAGAGAGCAACATCTGCCTTATCCCGCACCCCTTTTCTTTTATCTTTTTCTCCTTCAGGAGTTCATGCTTGGCTGCTACATTTAAATGGCTGCAAAGGTACATATGGCTGTTACTGCACAAATTCATAATGCACGCAAGGTAGCGTGCAGTTTGAAAACACAAAGAGAGGTAACAACCACCACCACCATGAAAGGCTATCTCTGAAATCTAAAAACACAGACTCTTCATTCCTCTTTGATCTCCTTGACTCAAGGTTGTGGCTTTTCAGGGTGTCCACGGATTAAAATTATTTTTTCAAGTTCTTCAAGATCTACCACGGGTTTATTTTCTGGCGAATTGTACGCTCTTATTACCAGAGCTTAACAGTGATACTAGAAATGTTTAATAATCCGATAATAGACTGATTTGTTACCAGCATTTGAATCGCTTGACCACACTTACAGAGTAGGAATGTATTTTTTCCTCAAGATAATTTATATTTGTATTCACCGTCTGAGGAAATGCCACCTATTCCTGCAGCAGTAAATCAGGAACCATTTACCCTGCCAATACAGTTAGACAATGTTTACGTGCAGGACTACATTCATCGTTCGACTGATCCACAAGGGGTAGATTTTCTATTGCATTTCAATAGCTCATCTACTTCAGAGTGTTGTGAACTTTCTAAAGATGTGTTTTCACTTATAATAGCAGATCTTGGAGTATAGTAATCTGGAATTGAAGTTTCAGTGACAGATTTATTCAACTAGCATTTTGCATGAGGCATTACCGCAAACATCATCTATGTGCGAGCGCGCAAGCGAGCATATAAATATATTATGCGTATATGTGCATCTGACAAAAGCTTCGGAAGATAATTTCTGCAATTTAGTAAACCAAGGATTTCGAGTCAAGCATCAGTTTCCGGGTGTTTTTCATAATGGATTTCACAGCAGATGACCTGACAGCTAATCTCATGATCTGAATCGCGCTCTGCCGCGCATATCCAAACAAACCGCCGGCAGACCCTCAAAGGACTGCCCCGCTTTCACATGCCACGGCTGCAAAGTCCGCGCCGCAAATGTCCAGAGGTCCAGACTGACCTCCTCACCCCCCGTCTGGGAAACATTCCTCTTCCCGGCAGCTCATTCTTGCCGACAAACAGAGCAGGACCAGTGGGCACTTGCTGAAAAGGGACAAGAGAGGGGCCGTGAATGGAGCGTGTCTGGTACAACAATGCCAGACAATGCCTGTGAATGGGGTTGCAAACCGTGCTGCTGTTAAGAGGGGCTGCCAGCAGCTTCCCTGCCCCCTCTCCCCGTCTCTTTAAGGGTCTCTGCTCCCCTTTTGAAAACAGATTAGACCCCAAAGCCATACCAAATAGGTGGACAAAGTCAAGAGGTGCTGCGTTGCAAAAGCAGGAAGGCACTTGCTAGCGGTGCCTGTGACTATATAATTCCTCCAGCGGGCTTCTCTCCCCGCACCACCTGCTCCGTGTGCTATTAGAAATGGTGGCAAGGACAAAAGCAAAGCAAAGCAAATTGGAGTGCAGGCGCTGCTCCTGCATTTGGGTGAGGGCAAAAGCACCAGCGTCACTCTGGGATGGACTGCTGGCCTCCAGTTTTGGCCTTTTTTTGATAGGCAAGACAAGTGCACCACTAATGAGGCACAGAGTTTCGGACCTGGCTTTATTTCTCTTTGGTTTAAAGTCCTGGATTTTGGAGAAAAACAAAGAAAAAAAAGAAACCGTGTGTCTACACTGTGACATGGTTGTCCCATCTAATTCACGGTGAAGGCGATGACTTACCTAACAGTGAAGATAAACGCAGAACGCGCTAAGTAGTTTTACAGGATACAGCTAAGCTCTCGTCTCATTCATGTTCAACCAAATTCAGGGTAACTTTTCCGAAAACAGGGGAGGGAGTCCACGTTTTACTGGTGAAGATCAGTATCACGCCCCGAGTGCTGAAGAAGTTTGGAAAGTATTTGGGCATAAAAAATGCCATTTTTCCCCTATCTGAGAACATATAAAGTTACACTGGAAATACTGAATTAAAATAAAATAGAAAATGCATTCCTAATACTTATTACTAGTCCTAATCTTGAGCGATCATTATGTCTACAAGGCAAGCGTTTGGTACTGCCCTTACTCTCTAGTCCGCAGAGGTAGAAAAGTGAAACAAAACGAAGAAATCACAGAGCCACACAACAACTACAGTATGAAACCTTCCTCCCAAGAGGCTCTGTCAGCTTTCAGAAAGACCATTCTCGGTGTTGAATCAAAAGCAAGGGAGCTACAGGTAGGTAACCCACAGTATACTCCTTCACAATTTGGGATTCTCAACTTGGGAACCCATCAGTAACTCTAGTTGTACATCTGCACATGCCCTTTGGGAAGGGAGTGGCTGGGTCGAGGCAGGATGATAGGGATAGCTGAGACCAGAGATCTTACTAATACACCAAAAAAATCCTTCAAAGACTGGGAGCTCTGAGGATCAAAGATGCCCCGGCTGACTGATTTGTCCATCTATGCTTCTCTATCTGCAGAACTCCGAATGCGTATATCTGCAAAATAAAACTTCCTGCTCATATTTTAGATGGTTTCCTGAGAGCATGTTTTGGACGTGACTGTCCAGACTGACCTTGCCAGACCTCTATCAGCAGCTAATTTAAGCCAGCTAAAAAACCAACAGGTGGTTACAGCGAGGGGGAGGATGGGGTAGCACGAGGGAACCCACACGCTCTGCAAGAGCAAGTTTGTTCCTACTTGGGCCAAGCCGTAGAAGGGGTCTACTGCATCATCTCCCGGTGTCAGCAGGGCTCTGACAGCCAGCAGTTTGCTGGGAAAGCAGCCTGACAGCTTCAGGGAAAAAAATAAAATTTAAAGAATAAAGGAATAAAAAAGGTACCTTGGACTGCAAAGCCCAGCACTGGCCCCAGCTGCTTCGTGCAAAGCAAACAGACAGGAAAACCCAACATGGCTGGCCGTGGGGTGAGCCTCGGCCTCAGGGTGTCCCAGTGGGGCCAGTCCTGCGACAGCCCCTTCCCTGGGCACCGTCCCCCCTCACTGAGGATGAGGCGCACGGCCAGGGAGCTACCGTGTCCGGCTGAGCCCTTCTGCCGGAGCGTCCCCCCGGGACGGTGGGCAGCTGGGGGTGAGATAAAGCAGACTCCAGGCTGCTTTATCTTATGCAGGGGGCTGGCCCCAAGAGCAGGAAAGCGTAAAGGTGGTTTAAAAACCACAGCCCTTTTTTTGTTTTTGTTGTTGGGTTGGGTTTTTTTTTTCATCTCTGAACATCTGGGCCTCTCCTGGAGCGTGTGCTGCGGGCAGAGCAGACCCTCTGGCCCTGAACCCGCAATGCCCAGAGGAGAGCCAACGCTTACACAACTGTGAGCAGATAAAAACACGGGAGGGAGTGGGGGAGGTGGGAGGTTAAAACAGTAAGGAGAACATTTTATTTAAAATGCACGCTCCTCTCTGTTTAGAACTAATATTTCTGTCATACGGAGTGATTCTCAGCACCCAACAGGAGCCAGGTTCACAGTTAAATTCCATGAGATTTGGGTGCATTGCTGTAGGAGTAGTCTAGACAGAAGTAACAAAGCTCTTCCGGTGGGTTTGGAGGCAACACCCCCCGAGCAGTGGTGACCTCCAAAGCTTTACACCCTGGGGACAAAGTGACCTCCCCTCTCCCCTGCTTGACCCTCAAGCTCACCCTGGCTGGCTCCTCCTGCCAGACTCAGGCGAGACGGGGACTGAGGGAGGGGAAAAGGCTTCCCCTCCTCTCCAGGCTCGTAACCAGCTAAGTTTTTGTCTCGTTATGCCTTTTAACGCAAGTAAATCCAAATAACTGGGCAGTAATGAATTATAAATGGAACAAAAATGAATATACTATTAATACTACTCCCAGAAGGGGATAAAAGGGATCAGCAGCTTTATCCCATGGTGCAGCTGAGAGCTGACAGGCGGGCTGGGCTGACATTCAGAGGCCACTCTGTTTTCATAAGGGAAAGAAAAATCCCTGGCAAAGGCGAAAAGATATTTTACCCACTCCTGCAACCCCGTCCGCAGCCCCGCACACCGTGGCACAATTCAGCAGCCCATGCCTCCTTCCCCACATATAATTGCTCATAAGAGGCACAGTCCTAAAATGGATGCAGAGAAGATGCTCGCTTTGCAAGCGAACGAGCCCTCCCCTCCGCTTCTTTAGTGAAATATGCTTGTATAAAAAGAGGGAGTAAACAAAATTCAGTGCTTAACAATCTCCAGGCCTTTTGGCCCTCCCGCAGACCGACCTCGACGGCTGCCGTGGGGTGATGGAGAGGAAAAACAAAGCCAAAAGCGCAGCCTTGCCCCGGCACTGACCTTCCCGCAGCCAGGTGCCACGGGACACCCAGGCCTCTGATAATATCCCGGCACTGCTGCTCCGTTGGAATGCCAGGAGATAAGGGCAGTGTTTTCTGAATTATTTCCTATACAAGCAGGTTCAAGGGAGGGGAAGGGGTGCAGTTGCATGGCGAGGGAGTCCCTGCCTCCTTACTCTCTGTGGAGCAGGTAAACGGATCTGTGGGGATCATCTCTGATTTTTAATTTTAACTCCTCCCGTCAGGACTGAGAAGGTCACTAAGCATCTCAGACTCCCTCTAATCCTCAAGCACTGAGGAAAGCGAACTGGACACAGGCTTAAACTCCATTATACACTTTAAAGTTCACTTAAAGTGCTGAAATCTGGGAGGCTTCAATGCAGTAGGCACTTTCGCCTTTACTCACACATTCAGTTCTAGGGACTCCCTGGCTATTGTGTCTGTGCCCAGGGCAGCTTGGGGATCACAGACCCTCCAGGACCAACCCAAAGGTTGATCTGAACTGCACCGATCAGAAGGAAAAAAAGAAACTTTGGCATTGGTCTTCAGCAGAGTTTCTCTGGTCATCAATCTCATTATGATTTCTACAGATTTCAGTTTGTCTGGGTTTATTTTTTTAATTTTCTAAAGGTGATTCTCTCCCACTTGCTGTGGGAAAAGCCTGCAGAAACTGCCAAGAGAAAATTGCACAGAGCAAGGAAGCTGGGCAAACCAGGACAAATATTTTTAACTCTTTTGCTTTTCTCGTACCTTCCGCAGTGCCGGTAACACTTTGTGTCTCCTGCAAGGCAGTAGGTACCTGGAAATTCAGTGGAAGTGCTTGTGCCAAGAGACTGTGGCACACGATTAGTCCTGCTGCACTAAAGCCAGCCAGTTCAAAATGGGTTAAAAAGCCTGGAAAGCAGTGAGAGGTCATTTTCAAAATTACTTTGCTAGTTTGGGCAGAAGGTGCTTCTTTTTTGAGAGTGTTGAACTGGAAATATTTGAAAAGGGGCAGATTTTCTTCCTGATGGGCATATGCTTGGGTAGAAATCAGCCTCTCCAACACACTTTCATCACCTTCTCTATCTTTGACTTGGCACGATCAGTTTTTACACAAATGAGTCACTCCCGGGTTAATTTTTCTCTCCGTTGTCTTCCCCCTGCCCCATGGCAGAGCAGGCATCTTCCACCTGCTAGCACCCCAGGAGACACTGAGATAAACAGCCATAGAGGGACTGAAGTTGGATCATGGATAGCATTTTGAACAAAGGGAAAAAAAAAAACCAAACCCAAACCTCCAGCCATGTCAGATGAAGACGATCCAACACTTCCCAGAGCCCTCGGTGACACTAATGCTGTTTACTATTGAGCTTATGTCACTCTTCGCCCTTACCAGGATTAGATCATTTGAAATAACAAATGGCCATTCCTTCACGAACAGTTTGGAAACAGCACCAGCCCCTGTCTTTGCCCCCTCATCTCCCAGCCCCCAGTTTGTCTGACAACTAGAAGGTTATTTCACGGCTAGCACTGGGCCGGTGCTGCAGGGAAGCCGCCATGCAAGATGAAATGCAGCAGCAGTCAGAACTCAACCAAATTAATGCCAGAATAAACGTAGCCACCATAGCTCCTTTCACTGCCCAGTGATCAAGAAACGCAAAAGTTTACTTTCAGCATCTAATGTACAAATTTAAATAACAAACTTCTTTATCAGGTACACGTATTATTTTCATGCTCACTTCAGAATTTAAGCGTCGGTGCATGGGTGGCGCTGAGCAGCCTCTCTTCTCACAGCTGCGGTGCGAGGGGGGCTCATGGGGCTGCGGAAGATCAGGCTGAGCAGGTGCACATTCACATTGCGGAAGCCAAACCGAAATAAAGTACCTGTCTGCTACTTTTGTGGGTGGTCCTTGTTCCTGAGCTTCCCTGCCCTCCTGGGGACATTCCCACCTGCACGGTGGTGGGACACTGGGTCATGCAGTGACACAAGAAGAGAGATTTGGAGCCAGGTGATTAATGGGACTGGGTTTTAGTCCCTGGATCAGTAGGGAAACCGCAGGCCTTGGAATGAGGAGAAGATGCTCTGCACCCTGAGGCTGGGAGCAATGACAAACTGCCCTCCAGCTGTTGCCCATGACCTGAGGTCCCCATCCTGCTTGCCTGTGCCCTGCTGCCCCCGCCCCGACCACTTATCTTGGGACAGCCGAGTACCCCCCACCCATCATCGGCAGCTCCCCATCCCACAGCCAGGGTACCACCGTAACCATGGAGACCGGCCCAGCTCTGGTCACCATGGAAACACCCAGTGGTGCTCAGGTTGGTGATGCTCAGACCCTGGAGAAGAATGGCAAAGGGGGCTGTTCCCCTCCGCCAACCACACAGCGGTGAGACCACCACCCTGACCCTGAAAAACCAACAAGAGCCAAGCAAGCATTGCAGTGGAGATGCAGAAACATCTCTTCATCCTTTTGCACGACACTGTCTTCCATTGAGATCAGTAAAATTTCCCAAAAACACACCTCATGAAGAGAAAAGAAAATGTGGTTTTCATGACAAGACTGAACCATAAAACTTTGTCCCACCTGCACTGGCTGGCTCCAGCTCAAACAGCACAGGTCCAGCGCTGCTGCCTTGCGAGACGAACACAGCCCTCGGGTCTGAGAAAGTGTGTAAAAAGCTTTAAAAACCAACTTTCACCGAAGGATAATTAATGTTAATTATCATTACTGCTGCTCTCACCCATAATGTTTTGCATTAGAAAGAAACTGCTCACTTCTACCAAGATAGAGTCGCCCAGGATTCCTGCCAGGTAGGATGTCTCTGTGCCTACATACTCATGGATTTATTTACTCTTTTACTGGATGTGCACCCAGCCCTAATTGTCAGGCTGTGGCCACTTAGGTCATGGAAGAATGAGTCAAAAATTACCAGAAAGAAGACAATTTCTGGATGATCTTTCTATTACAACTTAAAGAAGCTCTCTGTATGCCAGGCTCTGTCAGCAGCACAATATGGCACTGTATCTCCACTGCCCCCGACCATGGCTAGCAGGGGAATATGCCGGTAATTATATCAAATCCCTGGTGTGTTTTGAGATGAACTCTTTCGAATAACCAATTTTAATAGCGTGTCAACTCTTGCCTCACAAAGTAGTAGCGAATGAGCTTTAAGAGATGCAATGGGGGGACCTGCTCACACCAGGACCTGGGGGGGCTACCTGCCTCGTGAGGGATTTAATTACCTGGCTCTGTACACACACAGACCTTGGTGCCCACCACCACAAATATCCCTGATCCCTGCCTCTCTGCCTTTAGCTTGACTTCCTCCTCTTTATCGATCTGCCATACTTTCAAGGAAAATAGCATTTCTCCAGAAAAATTAAACAGAATAAAAAACGTCAGACTTGAACTTAAGGCACTAAAACTTTGTTTTGTATTTTAACTGTGAAAAGGTCGCCTTCGCCTAAAAAATAAAATCATATACCCCCCCCCCAACCTGGAGCCCCCCCAAAGCCTACAAAACTTTAAAGAGATAAGGAAGTTCAGTTTTCTTCCTCTCTGCATCCAAGTGTCTCCTACTGACTGTAAAATCTATCATGACATTCTTGTGAAATACAAATTCCTGGAAAAAGATTCAAAACATTTAAGTTAATATTAGCATTTTTCATAAAGTTACAATGATTTTATTGTGTTGTAAAACCTTACAAATTATTTAAAAGTGGGGTTTTAATATTAATATTATAGACTAGGCACAATTTCAAGGCTGTAGCCACAAACTGTGAACCGACCAGCTGAACCAGGCTTTGCTCCATTGGCATCTATGCAGTTACTCAAAAAAACCTCAAACCCAAACCAAAAAATACAACCCTACATCAAGTATACAGATACTAAAAATTTCCACAAATTGACCAAATAGCTACTCTCAGTCAGCTTAGAAGCAAATTAGTCCTAGAATACAGGGTGTAAACACCTACAAATCCTAGAAACAGAGAGTTCAATCTTGATGAGAGCATACACAGGATTTCTGCAAGCAGAAAAGCTACCCCAAAATCCCAAACTGCTAAATCCTAATTTTATTTTTTTTTGCAAGAGTGGAAATACTGGTGGGTGCTCTTCTATTTATGATGCAGGGTGATATTTCCTCTATTAATTGACTAGTGAATGATAGTTTGGCTTTAAAAAAGGAAAAAAAAAAAGAAGATATTTGATACATACCTCCACGCTCAACACTTTTTCTACCTACAGAAATGGTTTAATTGCATAGATCTTGTCCGCAAGGTCAGTAAGAAGAAAATTAAAGAAAGTCTCATCCTGATTTACCGTGACTCCCTTTCCCCATTCCAATACTGTTAAAGGTGGCTTTCTATTGTAACACAATTTATATTCATTTTAAAGGTATTTCATGGGCCATGAGGAAGTGTGGGCTTCATCGAGGATGGCAAAAGCAAATTCCAACTACAAGGATCTCACCTGGCCTGAAGGAGCTGTATTATTAACTGGAGTCATTTCAGAATAAAAGACAGACCCCTAGAAAACTGGTTAACGTCAGCACGTTGTGTACAAAGTTAATTTCCTGGTTTTCTGCTCTACCTAAACAGAAATAGCCAAAATTAAGATTCTTAAACTCTCTTAATGCCTTTGTTCCTCCTTATCTCAATCTGATCCTAGGGATGTTAAACGTGCAAAACCGTGGGCAGGTTGAGCCACTAAAGCACAGCTCTGGTCAAGGAAGAGGGTCCAACACCTCGTTGGTGGCCCTTGGCCAAGGCAGTGCTCCTGCAGATTCACTTTCACCAAGGTCTTGTTTTGGAGATATGACTACAAGGCAGGTGTCACAGTTTTCTGCAGGGCTGGGGGGGTCAGGAAGGAGAAAATCTCTAAAGCAAAATACTCAGAGAGAAAATAAACCCTTAAAGAGGAAGCAGGCTGTGGCTACAGGAAAGCATATTTCTTTAAAAACACCTCAGGAAGTTATGTTACTTTAAATTTTTCAGCTGCTGCCCTCTGAAGAAGCACACATTTCATTTTATCATGTAAAGGAAAGAGTAGATTGAGCACCATAAATCGGAGTTGTGCTTACGGCAAAGGTGCTGTTTATCTGTCTGATATTTAGACTGACCTTTGCTGGGTTATGGAGTTTGTCTGTCTGCAAATCCTCAAATCTCAAACAGAGAGCACTCTGCCGAGAACCAACTGACCCGCGGGGAGATGAAATATTATCTCCTCCGCTGTATACAACTTTTTCCCCGGGAGCCTCACCAGCGCCGTGGCTTTGTCTCTGGCCTCTCGCAGGGTTACACACCCCTCTGCCTCCAGCACCCCTCCGCCAGCTGTCACCCAGGGGTGCTCACCAGCCCCAGCACAGCAGCTTTGCCCCTTCACTCTGCCCCAGCGATTCATGCTTGTGCTGGCCGCTCTCATCTGGCTGATCAGCAGACACAACCTCTGGCAGATCCTCACCACATACTAACTCCAGGCCCAGCTTATTCCTGACATTGCCCGTTTCTGCTCCCGCCGCTCCCACGCTGCAGTGAAACCGAAGCAAAGCCGGGGGGAATCTCAGAAGCAAACATAAGTAGCCCGCAGCCCAGCTGCATTTTACCAGTCTCTTTTCCCAGTGATGTTTCGTTCCCTCCTTAAAACATTCTAAGTTTTGTGGGGTTTTTTTTTCAAACCGTCCCTTGAAAGACAATCAGGCGACAAAGATGGCATTGGCGCTACTTTTGTTATCCCAAGGAAAATGTATTGCTGGTTTTTTTGCCAACCGTTTCCGTTGCCAGTGCTTAAGATTCAGTGCTGGAGCTCGTGCCTTCCCCTTGCTTAGCCTTCTAAAGCCTTTTGCAAACATTTAAATAAACAGCCCTAGGAAGTAAGTATTAATAAATACATTTTACAGAGCTCGGTTTAGTCCAGCCAGTTGGAGTTATGCACACACGAATTAGTAGCAGACTCAGAAAAGCGGTCCATGTGCCTCGAGTCCAAGTGCTGCCAGACAAAAGCTGGCTGCAGTCGCTTCCCGAGCATCCCACAAAAATAGGCTCTCGCTTCACCACTCAGTCCCCTCACACACTTCCTGCAAGAGCTCCCGTGAAGTAGAGAGGGTCACTAAGAGTGGGCTGAAATCTGCCACATCCCGATTTCCATCCACTCAGGAAGATCCATCCAGTGTAATAGCTCTGGTCCTTGCCTCCAGCCACAGGAGGAATCCCCAAACGAGTTAACGCCAAACGAAGCAACGGGCAAGAGCTGTGAATGAACAGGCCAGAGGACTGTCAGGCCAATCTTCGCACAATGATGGCTTATTCACAAAAACTAGGCTTTGAACAACCTAATTAGGACTAAGAATACATCATCTGGACAGTACTGAGAAAAGAGAAATATGTTGCAATTGCTGATGTTCTTTCTATTGTTTCCAGATATCAGCTAATCAGCCAACGAAACCTCCCTCCCCAAGCAGGAAAAGGGCACAGCAGGCATCTCATGCCTCTGCTTTTATCATTGGGGACACCCCAGTGAAAACCCCAGGCTGAAGTGCCGGCGGGTCCTCTCCCGTGGTATAAACCAGCTCACGTGCAATAGTCCCATCCACTAAGACCTCAGCCAGCTTTGGCAAGGGCCACAGCCATCACTTCACTCTCTACAGCCAAAGCCCAAGTCTGAAACTCAGCCTTAAAGCCCATTTTAAAGGCACATTTGGGGGTACGGTGTTTGCAAGCACCAGTTACCAACCTCAGATGGTAACCCCAGCAGTTACCGTCAGTTCTTGCTCAAGCCCCTTTGGCTGACACCCGTCATCGAGGGCAGGACAGGGCTGTGAGAGGGTTCTAGCCTGCCACGGGGAAAGGAGGGACGGCAGTGACTTCATCCAGCATATCATAGCAGTCGGAGAGCTGAGCGTGTTTCCTTCCCCACTGAGGTATTCCCTAGCTGTGCCTCCCCACCAGCAGCCAAAAGGTGGCACAGCAAGGTGCAGACGTGAGCTGGAAGAGTTAATCCTCCAGCATTTAAGGACAGATGGAGCCAGGGAAGACCTTCCTTCTTTAAAAGTACAATTGTTGTTCAGTTTCCCTCAGGTACAGATTCATTAGCTCTTGACTGGCTCTCCTTGCTCGCTGACTACTTGTGGAAAAAGCCATTTACCCTGGTGAATGTCAAGGTTAGTTCAAACTGTCCTTGTCATCAGTCTCTCTGGCAGAAGGTCAGGGAGAAGCTTTCCTCAAATGGGCAGCATCAAACAAAGCAGAGGCTGACTTAACTCACCGAAGGAAAAGAGACCTTCCCTTCCAGGCGATAAACATTCCTCCGGGCAAAGAGGACAAGAGATTAACCCCTCTTTCTCCTCCCAGCTCCTGCTGGACTGCCTTCAGCTCGCAACCTCCGTGCTCCTGAGGCTGAGACATCCTCATCTGCCTTTGCTGAGCAAGACCACAGGGGCATATCGAACCTCGTAGGGAAGATTCAGGCTCAAAAGATGCCTTCCCATCAGCAGTTTATGTCCTTTTTCTTTTTTTTTTTTTAATTATTATTTCTTTATACTTTTACATTTAATTCTTACACCTCCAGCACCACAAGCCTCATCACTAGGTCATAGGGGAAGCATCAGAATGCATAAGTAAACAATAACCACCCATTTCATACCTGTAAGATTTGGTTCCTACAGTGCATGTTGTGATGTCTTCAACGTGGTGGGAACCACTCTATATGCAAAGAAAGGCACATGTGGTAATTAATGAAAAAGAAAGGAGAAAAAAAAAGGAAAAAAAAAAAAGTCCTGCAAAGCCTTTGTACACCTTTGTGCTGTGAGTGAGCCAGCTCGAAGAGTAACTAATGTTAAAAGGAAATAGTTCTGGAGGTAACACTTTTGATAAGAATTACGCAGGTAAATTACAGGGAAAGCTCTCCTGCACCTGGAACAGGCTTCGTCTACAGGGCTTTAGCACAAGAGAAGGAATGGGAAAGCAATAGGTGAGACTTTTGGTGCTCCTTTCATGCTCTCTGTTCACATGGGAAGAAATCAGAGGAATTTTTCAGCAGGAGGGAATGGGAGTAAATTATGAACAGCCTTGTCACTGAAAAATACCGAGGGTTTGACCACTCAATCTTGCAGCATTACCAGTTCACTTCTAGGGTTTCACTCTCAGCTCTGCACCCGTCTGAGGGGCCTGAGACCACAGGAAAGCACAAAGAATGGACATGTCCTTCTTGCAGAAGCACAATGTAGAGCACACCCATGGCAAATGCTACAGACACTACTAGGAAGAATAAAGCCTCTGGTGTTTGCCATCTCGTAGCATTTCTCAGCTGAGAGACCAACAGTCTCCTGTTAAAAGCTCATTAGAAATATTACCACAGAAGCAAAGGTCTTGCAATTACGCAGCTTCAACTCAAAACCTTTTTGGAGATTGTATTAACTTTTGAGTTCTCTCATTCACCTATAAGACACTGGAGAAGCTCGATTTGAGAGTTCTGGCAAGAAATACTTACCTACAGTCAATTAGACATTAGCCAGTGCTTTGGAGTTTAGAGACTCTGAAATTGTTCAAAGAAGGTCTATTTTGAGCCAGTATTTCAGCCGAGGTCAAATACGACACCTGGACCTCGCTTCAGACTTCTCTGCCCTTGCGACAACAAACACGGTTTATGGTATTTCTAATTTGTGGAGGTTTCTGAGAGATGAGCAGATCAAAAATGTAAATGGCTTCAGCCCTCAGGTCAGGCAGGCAATCTGCGCCAGCGTGTGAAGGAAACGAGTATGACAGTTCACAAAACGTTGCTTCCAGGAATAAGAGCTCTCTGTTTCCTAATAAGCTAATGGCGGGCTTAAAAAGGACGCTACGAATCCCTCTCTCCCTCCAAAACTTCCTCTGGGCTGCAGCTGGAGAGCAGACTCTCAAACTGTAAAGCCTGAGACCGTGAGGAGAGAGATCTGTCTACCTGAGGGCCCGGGTTTGGACCTACTTTTGGTTACCACATGTTTCAACATCTGTGTGAACTGCCGCAGATGAGATTCAAAAGAGCTTGTGCGTTTCACCCATGTGCAAAAAAACCCAAACTCTTCCCTGGTTTTATTGTTGAAAAAGTTCCTTCCAAAATAATTCTCTACTTGTAACACACTTCTGCAAAACGAAGCCAGAGATGTGCAAGACCTGTCCTGTCTACTTCCATTAGCAATGGGGAGCACGCCTATCAGTTTGAAAGTAGGTCGTGGCCTTTTCATGTTCATTCAGTTTTCAGGTTTCATTTTTATACACGCGCACATGCATATTATAGGTGGGGCTGATAGCACTGTCTATTATTAAGGTTGTATGACACTTCCCATTATAAGAGACTGTTTCATTTACTTATAACTTGGCCAAACTCAAACCAGACTTTTTCTGTAATTGCTGCTTCAGCTGCTGGAAGAGGGGCCTCGGAGAGAAGAACAGGAATCGGTTTTCCCTGGGTATCTCCAGGTCTGAGCAACACAGAAAAGGAAACAACTTCCTTTAAAGGCAGGAGAAGAGGACACGTGAGGACAACCATGAGGATGGAAAGAAGTTAATGGGATAACAGGTCAAGCAAAACTGAAATATGGGATGAGAAAGACAAGTTACAGCTGGTCTTGCTGGGTGAACACTGACTCTGCAGCGAGGAGCTACTGCTAAATGATGAGTGTAAGAACAAGACTAGTTGGTCAAGTCATGAAATAAAAACACTTGTATGAATAATTAAAAGAAAAAGACTCCTATGAGACTGGGAGTCAGCTGGTCAAGGACACGATGGTGGAGCAGGTTGGGTGGGGAAGCTGGAACAAGATCCAACTGAAGTATTGCTACAGAAGGTCACAGAGAATTACACCAGTTGGTCTATGTCAATGGGAAAATGTCAGGGATGTCCCACAGTAAAGAAAGAACTTTGAATGAACTTCCCAACCTACCCCAGAAAAATGAAAGTAGTAAAGCTGACTTCAACAGGCACGGAGTCTCCTTCGCTTAGAAACAGGTAGTATTTATGCTCATCAGCACATACAGTGACAGAGGTGGAAGAAGTCTCACAAGGTGTTCCAGCCTCTTTATTCCAAAACTGCACCAACTTCTGCCATTCCTGCTAGCATGAACACCAAGTATAGAGAAAAATAATTAACTACCATTAAGATTTAAAGAATTAGAAAAAACTTTTTCACTGTGAGGGTGACAGAGCACCGGCACAGGCTGCCCAGGGAGGTTGTGGAGTCTCCTTCTCTGGAGACTTTCAAAACCCACCTGGACACGTTTCTGTGTGACTGACTGTAGGTGGTCCTGCTCTGGCAGAAGGATTGGACTAGATGATCTCTAGAGGTCCCTTCCAACATTCTGTGATTCTGTGAATTCACACAGCTATCACTGTTCAAAACAAACTGAGAAAAACCACTGGCACCTAGATACTAGAGAATTTTTCCTACCCACAGTCATATTGCTGGCCTACGCTATAAGAACCAAGAGTTTATGTTGACAAAGACTACCTGACTGAATAAAGCAAGCTGCCAAAGGAAGCCAACCTAATCGACAGGTAGCCCTGGGTGAGTGCTCACTTTGAGTGTCCCCAGAAAGGTGTATTAGAGCTGAGGTGTCCCAAACCCATAGTCAGTTCTGTAAATGCAAGTTAAAACTTCCCCATTGTATCACTGTATTTCTTGATAAAACTCTTAGGAACTATTAGGATAATCTGGGATTTACAAAAAAAAAAAAAAGTGAGATCATTAGGCAAAATTAGACTGGGTGCAAATGGGAGAAGGTTAAAACTAGTCTTTTGCCTCTGTACTTGGAGCTGGGAGCTGTGAGAGTAGCTCATGGTAGAAACACACCACTGCGCAGATAATTTGTGTCAAATTGAAGCTCTTCATTGACAGATAGCTAAGTACAATAACAATTATAATAATAAAAACCAGGTCCTGGTACATGCTGCGTTTACGGATATTTCCTGCCCTTGAAAATAGCAGGAGAATTGTAGAGTTCTGTGTAACTATCACTTAGTGAGCTAAAAAATGTGTAAGCTAAAAATGCATGTGTGTTTCCAGAGGAATTAAAGAGAGTAGTTTGCTGATGCAAAGTCTTAAATACAGATTTGAAATGGCAAATACACTGTAAGGCACTGGAAGATGCCACTGTGGTTTTGCAAAGGGGACAAAATGGAAGGCATTATTTAGAAGGATCCATACGTTACACAGAAGTGGACATCACTTAGAAGTCTTTCTTAACCATTTGACATTTAACATTCTGGTTTTAAGGCATTTGCTTGTGCTGTTGATGACAGATTGCCAACAACTGTTTTGTCCACACTCCTGTCTCAGAGCTTGAAACAGACCCCAGGAATACTGAGCCACCACATTCTTCTGACACACGAGGTAATGGAAATGGTGAAAGGGTGGAATCTAAAATGAAAGCCATTGACAAAAAATAAATAAAAATTAGGGTTTGGAAGGGATATAAAAATTATTCTCGAGGATCTAGAACAACCTCTAACTGCTACTAGTGGCTTGGGTCAAGCCTTCCTGTGGACAAACTGCTCTGCATCTACGTACTAATTTCTTACATCTTCCTTTGGTGCACCTGAAGCAGACTAAATTCACGGTTCATCTGATGCAGCGTGGCAAACTGCGTAACAACAAACTCCAAAGCTGCTCCCTCAGCTGTAAGTCATTCCCCAAAGGGCAGCAGATGAAAGTTGCACCCTCTGTCCCATAGTACCATCTGCACTGGAGACCTACAGGCCCTGGGCTGAAACTCAGGTTGTGCATAAAACATTGATATGCCATAAACTTCCTCGCAGGAAAAAACTAGAATTGCATACAAAAGGAGAAACAATTTAAAAAACCCAAAAAAGTTGACTTAAATCAAGTTGTTAAAATTTAGGAAACACCGAAGTTGCCTGGTCAACTTCAATTTAGGTTTCTTCCTCATACAATGGAATTTTGATTCAGTCTTTAATTACATGATCACTTAATGTTTGTTTCACAAGATCATTTCCTCATTCAGTACAAAGCAGTTGCCCAGGCAACCTTCATCTTTGCATTCTCAAATTTTGAGTGCTCAACTCAACAGTCTTTAAAATAAATAAATAAATAAATAAATAAGAAGGGAACATTTCTAAGGAGTAGCTGTGGACCTGGTCTAGGTGGTTTCTTTGGGGACATACGCTGCTTCTTTGAGGTGAATGAAGTTCTCTGCAAAAGCACCCGTTTTTCCATGATCGCTACAATAATTGTTGTGGCAGCCAATTGCTCCTCCCATTCCCCGGCCAAAACAAGGCTGGGGATGACAAACGCTGCCGAGCCACACTGTATTTCTCTCCTGAGGTCCACTGTGACAGAGGGCCCCTGAAAGAACTCAAAACGTGCTTGAATCCATCTCCAAACGCGTGAGACCGGCCTCTAACCAAAATAATGAAAGCGCTATTTTAGCTACCGGGGCGATTCCCCAGCTTCCAGCACTCACGCGCCGCACAGGCAGGACAACGGAAGCGACCGGCGTTGAGTGAGATATGCTTTTGGCTATCACCCCGCTACGTTAGTTACAGTTCCACCCTGGCCCCCAATTAACTCCCTGCTCCAGCCTCAAATCAATTAGGTTTATGCCCCTGCCCGGTTCTCAGTGTGTTCCAGTCTCACATCAATTCTGCCTGCAGTGATTTAGCAGTGATTTAGCCCCTGTCTCAAATGTACCACTTACCCCCCATGACATTGCAATCGTTCTACATTTATTTTCTCCTCTTTTTCATGCTTCTCCCCACCCCTCCTCAATATGGGAAATTTGTCAAAGCACATCCTTTGCCTGGAGTTGTTTTGCTTTCACAAATTAGCACTTCCCAATCACAAAATCGTTTGCTTAAAAAGTAAAAAAACAAGGGGAGGGAATCTCCATGCAGACTCGGGTGAGAGCTCTGTGGCCTCAGTTCTCCCTCAACTAATGGTTTCCCTCTTCAGCAAACTTTTACTGCAACTCTTCTCCCTCCCAGCACTCCTGACTTTCTTCTGGGAGCTTCAGTACCAGCCAGCAGCCCCTGGTTTTATTTTTGTGATGATCATGGAATTTTTTTTTTTATTATTTTTATTTTTTTTTAGTTTGGGGAATGGGTTTGGTTGCATACAACTGCACTTAAACTGCCATAAATAGAACCACCAGATAAATCAGCCTTGCCCCGGGGTTTTCACCTGTGAGTACCAGTTTCAGAGCAGACAATAGCAGCTGGCTGGAATCAGGAGTAAGGAGTGCTTGAGTGGTAGCAGAAGATTAAGGCAGTGAAAGAAAATTTAAGAGCAGAAGACCAAACTTCAGGTTTCACAGTAAAAGGTTCTGGGTTCCAGCAGGAAAAGGCTATAGATGCCTTGCTCTGGAGTCTACCCTCGATCAACTGCAGCTGAAACGGCACAAGGTCACAAGGGATTTCCACATTTGCTCTTGGTTTTATCATTATGTGGATTCTCTTGGGGCTCTTGGGTGAAGAATTGAGCAGCAGGATAAAGACTCACCCAGCTCCACCTTTGCAGGGCCTTGGGTCTTCCAGAGCTCCTGCTCTGGTGCTATATCTGAGTGGACCTTTTCTGGTCACGAACTCAAATCTGAATGATTTTGGCCATAAATCACTCATTTTCAGCTCACCAGGAACAAGGCAAGAGGAGGCTCCAGTCTTGCTGGAGGGAACTGCACTTGGACTGTGCCCCATGGGGCACAGCGGTGTTTCAGGAAGGTGGAGGGGCTTAGAACATATTTTACCATTTAAAATGGGAGCTTGCTCCCATTCCTGGCACACACAGCAAGAAGTTGTCAGGAGGGGGAAATAATCTTTCATATTTTAAGCCCTTCTTTAGCACTAATTAATGTTTCAGCCTCCCCATGTATTACGGTTGTTCACCATTTCACACCCAAACTGCCCAGGACACCGAACAGTCAGAGGCTGCAGCACATCCCCAGCTCTCCTCACTGTGCAGGAGGATTTGATCCTGCTCCCACCAGCTCTGAGAGAGGTTCTCCCGTGGATTGTAATGGGAACCAAAGCTGTCCCTTGCTGAGGGCTGGGGATGAGCTCGCGGCTCGAGGTGACATCGTGATGGGCAGGTGTCAGCCTGGTGAGAGCTGCTCCGAGCACTGCACAACTCATTCACAGTTGCACAGATTTAGCTCAGGCTCCTCTGGTCCTACCAGCCCGCCTGCTTCCGGAAACTTAATATATTATATTTCAGGGTGCTAAAACATTTGTATATCCCTGCCTTATAAAACATGCAAAAATGCCATCTGCAGTTAGCATGACTAACTCCAAGCACGCAGCCCTACTACAGATTCCCTTGCAGCTTTCTTCATTTCATTGCTAAACGCTTTTCAAGAAAGAAAGAAAAATCCATTTTTAGTGCTAATGCCACCTGCAGGTTGAAAAAACACAGTTGCAAGATTCCTGAAAACTGAACAAACATGCCTTCCCTCCTGCCTTATCTAACCACAAGGAATGTTACTGTGCAACTGCACCTTTTTTCTGGATGGAAACAACTTTGTCCATTGGAAAAGCAACAATTTCTCGTTGCACAGCTTGCATTACCTGCTAGTCGAAACTTCCACCTTACTGGTAACTAATGGTTTATGGGAAGGCAGAAGTAAAATACCCACCAGCAATTTTCTCTGATGTTTCTTCTGCTCCCATAACCACCCCTGATTCCCCTGCCCCAGGGGGATGTAGCCACCTCAGTCACTGACTATCCATCCCCAAGACATTTGATTCAGCTCAAACATGTACTTAGCCACCTGTGTTTTCACTACCAAGACACTGTCTGAAGAAGCTCAATGTTGTATTTGAACACTGGATGAAAACACCACTGACAGAAACGTGGACCCCATCCCTGGTCGACACAGCTGGATGCTCCAAACACCAAACTGGGAGGTAAAAATTCCGTATTTTGACACTGAATGCTTTCACCGTGACACTTGCAAGCTTCACTTCAGTTCCCACTTCTTCAAAATGCGATTGCTGACCCCAGCTAGATCCCTACCAGGAAGAATCACCCTTCTCCACAGACAAAAGTAACCCTAAATACACTTAGCACCAGGTCAGTGTCAGCATCAGGACCTCCAGTAGCTGCTACCTGCAGGGACCAGTCGTGTTACTCCTTTTTCCCCTCCACAGAGACCCCGTTCACGTGTTTCCCTCCCAGACCTACACAGAGCAGTTCCAAAACCAGCTCCTCCCCTTCAAAGATTGCCGCTGGGAACCTCACCACCACCACTGGTTCATCATTTTCATTAGTAGGACATTCTCAATTACTCCACGGACCCTGCTCTTGGTTATACAGTCATTTTTTCTGCTGCAGGAATTATACCTGGGAAACGGCAAGCAGAGCTGGAACAGTCAAGTGTATTTGACTTTTCCCCTCCCCTGAAAAGGGCATCTTGGACCTACATTTTGTAACCACTGGGCTTAAGTACATGAGACTGCGCAACCCCTGACACGATACAACGCTGAATGCGATGACATAATGTTATAAGAACAGACAGAAATAATGTGGAAAAGCCCTTTCTGGCTCTAATAGGCAGCTGGTGACACAGGTGAAACACCTACTGTACCACTTAATAAAATTATTTTAATTTAGAAGGGGAATGAAGAAATGGAGCCAATTACCTTAGTGGATCTGACAGGCAACCCTAAATGGATCCTCAGCATCCTCAGTTTGGGCCATTTTTATCCCTATGAATAATGATAAAATGACTCAGAAGAGATGCCTGAGGAAACACTGCACATTCCCAGCCCAGATAATATTAATAATAAGGCAAGCTCACAGCCACACAGAAAAAAAACCTTCAACGTTGGACAGAAGCATCTGGGGTGAGCGCTGCTACCATCGGCCATGCTCAAACAAAAAACAAAAAACAAAAAACGAGTTTGCAGCGTTTCTGTGGGCAGAAATAATATTTGTGGCTGCACTTAGCTGGTTAAAAAACAAACAAACAAACAAAAGTTTCAAGGAAAAGAAATCCTGCTGACGTAGGGTGTTAAAGTGACTGTCGGGAGCAAAGAGGAATCCTGCCCCCGCCCCGCTGTGATAAATAATAAATAATTGCAGAGGGTGGGAGGGCAGGGGCAGGCATTTGCTACCCCCATGCACAGGTTCAGGCCAGCACACCAGACCGGGTGGACAAATGGTCTGTTCCAGTACGGCAACTCCTATTTTCCTGTGAAAATACAGATTTCATGGTGCAAAATCAGTTCTGTCAGATTAAATCAAAATGCAATAATCACTGAGCAATTGCCATCTGATATCTAAATACCCCACCAGCCTCATCCTACTACTAATTTTCAAACAGACACCTCTGAGAAGGAGGATTTTTGAATTTTTTTTTTCCCAGGGAGAGGAATAAAAATCTGAGGTGATGAAAATTAATCTCAATTCATGTTAGTTTCAGTGACAGCGATTGTACCAGGCGCACAGGCTGTCCAGGGGTATTTCTGGGATGAATTCTGCATCTTAAAATAAGACAGAAGAGCCTGAGAGACGCTGTCTTGTAGGAAGATTTGCCCCCCCTCCTCCTTCTCCAGAAAGCATCTTCCACCACAACTTCTGGGGGAGAGAGGCCACGGGAATCGCTGCGCCTTTAAGACCAGATGTAACTTGCAGATCAAAAGGGCACAGCATTCACCCATGTCATTGTCCCCTGAAAGATCAAAACCTCATTATATACATCGTGCAGTATTTGTTCTTTTAAGGCAGTTTACATATTTCTCCCCCCTTTTTTTTTCTTTTTTTTAAAAAATATTTTATTTTTCTTACAGTCCCCACTTCTGCTTTTCTCCATCTATTCTTATCACTTTCGAATTACAGAGATCTATTTTCAGATGAACGCGTCAAACAAAACCTTCATCTGTTTTTCCCCCCCCTCCCTCTCCTTGCTCTCTTTTTCCCCCCCCCCCCCCCCCCTTTTTTTTTTATTTCCCAACATGGCGGTACGTGCTTATGCCCGCTATCTGCATAAGTCTTTTGTGTATTGCTAATGGAGTGCTGGAATTGTGGCAGCTCTGAGCAGGGAATACATGTGAGCAACAATATGCTGACAGACCCCTCGGTGGAATCTAATCTGTTCCAGCTCATGCACTCCTCAGAAACTATTTAACTTTCATTAAACTGTGTTTGATATCAGTTAAATAGAATGCATACGGCACCAATATAGCTCATATGGTCTCATTCATTCGATCACAGCAGTGCTTTTTTCTTATATTTTCCCCCCACTTGTGTCAGTACCCGGTATAGCTGGGTAAATAGGAGACCTTTGAAGATATAGTTAGTACTCAGATTTCTTTATTCTTTTGTGCTGGTTTCTTAGTGTTGAAACAGTGATTCATGTATGTCTCAGACAGCCTCCATTAATTTCATGTAATGTAGCTTTTATCTCGTAGCTGGGACAACTATCTCCAGCGCTGTCTCCCCACAGCATCTCTCGCGCAGCAGCCCACCGGCTTCCCACCCCCCCAGCGCCCCTTTTTCTACTGCCAGCAGCTCATTTCTGGAGAATTTACTTTTGTTTTGTTACGTTGGGGCGTGGGGTGAGGGGTGGGAATAAATAAAGAGGCTAAGAATGCAGAGAAGAAGTAAGGTAAAGATCTTTCTATCCGCGTGGATGTCTTTATGTCTCATGTAGGGAGGGAAAAAAAAAAAAAAGGCAGGGGGGAGCAGAGAAGGGAGGGCTTTGTGGGGAGTGGGCTAAAATATCTTTCGTGGCAGCGGCTGGATAACAGTTTTTTTAACCTATTCACAGTGCACTAATTTGATTATGAATGCAGCACAGTAGGAGCATGCAGTTTCTGGGGAGAGGGAGGAGGGGGAGACGGGCACTGGATTTACAAGCCAGGGCTGTTCAAAAGTTTGAACGGTCAAATGCATCAAAAAAAAAAATAAAAAAAAATCGAGACCAACCCCCCCACCCCTCCCAAAATCATCATTAACCAAAAAAAAAAAAAAAAATCCCCAATGCCAAACCAGCCAGTCTTTCAAACCAAAGGCAGCTGTGAGCGGGTGCATTAGCACCACAAATAAACACTGTGATTCCATTTGTAAATAAAAAGACAAAAAAGCTGGTTCACTCTTTTTTCTCTTTGGTTGGTTTTTTTTTTTTTTTTGCCTCTTGAATCATCTGAATGCATTAAAGACTTCTTCACCTTACAAGGAGGATAGAAGAGAGAAAGCAACATCAATTTGATTGGGAAAAGTGAAAGCGATTACCTTGCGCTTCCTTTAAAGATTTTTTTTCCAATTATGTTTTATGAAGTCCAAAGGAATAATCACAATTTTTTTCATATATTGCTTAAGAGAAACAACATGGGGTCCTTTGGTAGAGGGAACCCAATTATTTGGGATATTATTTTGTGAAACCTTTTCATTTTATTAGTATACCAGAGGGTTTTCACATTCGCAAAGCTAAATCCTGACTATTATTACTTTTTTGGAAGAAATGTCTCACCGGGGCAATTAATTTTATACATTAACACAAGTCGCTGCTGTGTCGCACGTTTTCAAAAAAAAAAGAGAAGGAAAGCAAGCATCTCGCATGATTTATCATTCAGTTCATAACAGGGTCACAGATGCCAGCCCAGGTAATATAAAATGAGGGTTTGGGGGGGGGGTTGGGAGGGAAGATTTTGCAACTTTGGAAAGTCCTGAACGGCGCCAAGTTTACCGGCGTTTGGTACGCAAGTCCTGGGTCTAATAGGCAGAGCTATAGGAGCCGCTGCCAAAGGGAGAGCAGAAACGTGCCCTGTGCTCTCTGGAAATCAAATCCGACTGCGGTAACTTTGCCTGGCCAGGCTGCGCAGAGAAGGGCTCGCTGCTGCCGGCCAAAAAGCTGATCCAAAAGTTACCAAGATAATAACCTTATTGACATTTTTACTATATGTTATTAAACTTGTTAATAGCGTTAATTGAACAAAGCATCCTCTATAATCAGGTTAGTCTTCATTTCAGGGAGTTTTCGTCAAGAGTAAACTAGAGAGGTGCAATTAAGACTCTGTTGTTATTTACCCCCTGTTTGGGGGTTTGCTAGCGTGGCGGGCAGGAAGGAGGGACAGCCTGATTTCCCCAAGCACCACAGAGCCCAAATTCAGAGACGGTGAAATTAACGGCCGTGGTTTCCGCTACCGCGAGCTTAAAGATAAAACCAGCTTTAACACTGCAGGATGAATGTGCACAGGACCAGGGCTTGCAGAGGCGATGCTCGCCGTGTTTCTGCTGCATCCCAGCGCAGGATCCCTGGTCCTGTCACCTCGCTCTCTGCTACAGGTAGGCGGTGATGCTCTGCCTTCAAAAAAAGAATCACCCCATGGAAAGAATATTCTTGTAGGACAAGGGACAAGCACGCACAAGGGAAAGGCAATGGTCAGGGGGTGGAGATGCTTTTGATCCCCACCAAGAGGGGCAGAGCCAGGAGTAAAAGCACAGGCACCTCACGGATCCGGGAAGGGACTGGGCTCTCCTCTTCTCGCCTGGGACACGCACCGGGCGAGACAGGCGCAGTTGGGGCACTTACCCACAGGGTTACTCCTTCTCTGTATGCTCCATTTTACTTCATTTCTCTCTGCTTTGGGGCAGTTTGAGAAGCCCCCAGAGCAAAGCGCCATATTCCCCAAATTCAAGATTTTCGTAAAATCTGCAAGTGAATCACACATCCCCAGACAGCTCCCAGCTCCCTGCCACACAGCACTCACACAGCCTACGGGTTTGGGGCACAGCCCTTCACAATTCGGAAGAGTTCACACCTTAAAGCCAAAGAGTCTGCATCAAGGCACAAGCCCTCTTCTATTTTTTTTTTTTTTTAATTTAAATTTTCTGCAATATTAATTTTCACTCATGTGCACCACTGCCATCAATAAACACAAGAGAGATGTGTGAACAGCCAACTGGACCAGTGAGGAGCCAGGACAGCAGCAAGGAGCAAATGCCCCAACACTCTGCAGTCAGGTGGAGCTGAGAGAGGCAGCTCTGATTCATAATCTCCGCTCAGCGCTCCTCTTGTGCTCTAATGAAAATCGTGGCATATTGGTCGCTTTCGCTGCCAAGTGATATGGCCATGCCCTCTCCACAGTATCCGGCTCCAAACACGCTTGATGGGCACTCTCCAGGGGGACTGCCTGCGCTCGTTTTACATTGCTAACATATGTAGGTACACCTGAAAGCTACAGCCTGCCACTTCTCGTGGACCTCGCTGGGGTACCTTTGCTCTTTCGCCACCAAGGGTTAATTTTCTAATGGCTGCTTTGCTGCTGAAGCTGGCCAAGTTTTTCATCGCCTGCAGAGCACCACAAGCTGTGATTTGGAGCCAGAAAACACCATTAATTTTCTAAATAGGAAGGATCACATATGTAAACTGTCTGTGTCTATAACCAGTTGGGCAGGTAGAAGGCAAAGAGAAGGAAAGTCAGCTTTTTTTCCTTTCCAGGCACTGAAGCAAAATAAACCTGAGGCTGCACTGAAGTTTCTCCGTGAAGCTGGGCTCGCCCTTGCCTTCCCCCCACGCCCCCACCACACACACGCACTCAGCATCAGCGGTGGCAGTGCTCGTTTTCACTGGAAAAGGTCAGGCTGATGATTTATTGAACAGTTATTGAAGGTGGTTTTCTTGGGGTTTTTTTTTGTTTTTTTTTTTTTTTTACAGGAGGCTGTGTTGAAAAGTTACTGGGAAATTCAAGGAAAGACTATATAAAGGTAATGGCTCACAGTTCATATGGGACTGGGGCCAGCAACTTTTTGCGTGCCATCACGGCCTCATCCTGACCCACACACATCGCTGCAAGCGCCTGGTTTGTGTCAGCGGAGAGTGGCCTCGGACCTCGACTTGGGCACAAATCTCCAGGAGTAGGATCTGTGTGTTTGCTACCCACATCCTCCTCCTTCAAAAGAACAACCACAGAGGCAACAGGAAGACATTTTGGCAGCGCAGAGGGAAGGGACGGGGCCCGTGGATTCTCCTGCCCAAACCGCAGCTGCCCACACCACCTCCAGCATTGGCCGTGCCTCGGTTTCTCTATTTCTAAGCTGGTGTGCAGATACCGACCACAGAGGGGTGCTCTGGGTCTTAATTAATTAATTAAAGCCTTGGAAGGCCTTTAGTGGAGATGTCTACCAAAATTCAGACTGTTAAATGGTTTTAAGGAGAAAAAAATGAAATGAAACAAAATATTCTTCTTGTGATTGTTTTCCCAAGTCCTTCCTGCAATGCTCGGCACTATGTGGCTCAGCTTTCCATCTTTTACTTGCCTCTCTGCAAATACTTAGGAGCTGCCTTTTCCTCCCTTTGTGAGCTGAAGGGGGAAAAAGATCTGTGGGCAGGACCCAGAGCTCCCTCAACTGGCAACCACTGCGCTTGGCCCCAGCACCATCTGCACCACAGGGAACACCTCAGCTCCCTGGGCCAGAGCAAACCCCCAGTCAAAGACCAGGGCAGAAGAATTAAAATTTTCCCAAGTCACTCAATATGCAACAATACAAAGGAACATGGTTTGTTGGTTTGGTTTTGTTTTTGCTTTCAGGTTCAAACAGAATAGCGATCACAGGCCAGTTGTGACTGCAATTGCACGGTGACCTCTGAGGGTCTGATCCTGCACTTATTCACCACCACAACAGTCATCCCAACCAGACGCAGTAACTGCTGCAGGAGCCGGTCCTTAATTAGTTCAATATTCTTCCCCCACCCGCCTTTTAGCACCTTCCCTCCCAAGGAAGAGCATTATTCATTAAGGGCTCAGCAGAGCCCACCAGAGCTCATTTTAGCCGAGTTCTCTTTATGATCTTCCCAAGCCTTTAGCTGGGAGCAAGCCTTGGACTCTCTTTCATGGGCTGCGTTGTGACCTGGCTTCAAAGTGTGCAAAGAGGTTCCACGGCTCCCTTTGTGCAGCACAGTCTCTTAATTGCACTTTTAAACACAGTGTAATTTTTGTAATTAACATTATGGTTTCAGAGGGCAGAGAAGCCTGCACTATGCTAATTACAAACTGGAGTAGTCGGAGTAGAAATTCAAGGCTCCAGTTGCCGGGGCCGAATGCAGTTTTTATGAAGGATTTCAAAGCTCCTCCGTGGGCTCTGTGTTCTGAGTTATCATTAGCATTTGATAACATAAAGAATTTTTATAACATGTGACAGATTCCGATGTGAAGATTTTACCTGATAACTGGAAAATTTACATAAAGACCTTCATTAGCTCTCTGCTCACATTACCGCGCGCGGAAGAACTACAGCGCGCTGTCTCCCTGTAAAGACGGGGCTTGGGAGCCAAAGAATTTGTGCTTCATAATAAAATTTATAGTACGTTACGAAAGGAGGTTATAATAACCCTCGACAACGTTAGGAATTGGAGCAATTCAAAGAGTGAAAGAGAGCGCGATAGGTGACGGGAAAGGATATTTCAGCATCACGGGCTGCAGCGGGAACATAAAACATCCCAGAGCGGATGCTCAAACCACCACCACGACGCTGCCGCCAGCTCCCGAGCATGGGCTGGGACCCACCTGGGCCTGTGCCTGCTGCCATCACAGCCATTTGAGGCAGCTTTTCTGGTGGGATAAAGGAGGATTTAACGTTACTCCTGCTGCCACCCGAATTGCTGCCGTACGTGTGCGATCCATCATTTCTCACGAGCGATACATTTTCTTTCCAATTATAGCCACGTCACCACATCACCACAGAATTCAAACTACCCAGAAACCATTAGTAAAAGTTTATCAGTATGTCTTTTGTGGTTATAACATCCTATGGCTTCTCCTGGGACCACACAGGCTTTCACAGATGTCTGCACAGCTCCGAGACCTTTCCACTCCCTGCTCAAGGCTGCCTGGCTGCATCTGGTGGACACTGTATTTTTCAAGTTCTTCATACCTATTATCATCATAGAATAGTTTAGATTGGAAGGGATGTTAAAGCTCATCTAATTCCAATACCCTGCCAGGACAGGGACACTGTATACTAGATTGGGTTGCTCAAAGCGCCATCTCCAGCAAATAACTGGAATTGCTCACCAGCACAGTGCCACACTGATAGCAAACTCGCTTAAGAAAAAACAAAACAACAGCTGATGCACACAGAGCTGCTTCGTGGCACAGTCCTGCCATGTTGAACCAACCAGAGATGCCTCAGACCGGCACCTGAGCAACGGGGGACATGGTCAGACCTGAACGAACTCACCACGCTAACCTCACTTTAACTGGCTTGTTCAGCCTTTTGATGTCATCAGTACTGGTTTCTGGATTTCTTCCCAGACCAAAACACCTCCCCTCAGCTTGAGACAAAACAAAGCTCTTCCTTCAGGAAACCCAAGCAATCTCACCAGTTGACACACAAGGTTCATTCCTCGAGTCTCCAACCGGACTGTAGAAACCCCACAATATCTTTGACAAGCCTCATTAGTCCCACAGCACAGGGAACAGCCACACTGGACTTTCAGGGTCGCCTCTGAAAAGGAATCTCCCTTTCCTCTGGTTTTGAAAGCCCAGTGCTTCAGAGAAACCAAAAAGCCACCTTAGATCAATGATCAAACTTTCGTAGTAGATGGTTTTTATTTTTACAAAATATTTGCTTCCAGCAGAGTGTATCTTAATTTACGAATGCAGAAATCTGTCATTAAGCTTTGACCCAGCTTCATGGCATTGTCAAATGCAATAACGTATCTTTTAATAGTTTTATATCAAGTAAGGATATAACATATCATTAGTTTAAATGTATTTGCAAGCAATTACCCCCACCAGGATATTTGTGAATGCTCATGCAAAATTGATGAAATTCTGACATGCTTAAACATTGTTCATTTAGCTCTATTCCTTATGTATAGAAAAAATAGGATAAATAATTCTGCTGCCACTTGCGAACTACCGCTTGGCATTTTCATTCTGTTCGTGGTTTCTGTCCTGCCTTTAAACTATAGCCCTTGGTGATCATTTGGAAAAACAGTTTCATATATGTTTAATTTTAAATAGATGTACTAGATTATTCATTCCTCTTATTATTGTTCAATGCAGTAATTTAAACATGGACTAGATTTACTGCATGTCAGCTGCCTTTCTTTTACAAAATGGGATAAATTATTAAATGAGTAGAGGTTGTTTGACAACGGGTTTTCCAGTACTTCACAAAAGAAAGACCTTTGACATTCAGCTGTCTTTTGAAAAGAATAAAGAGTAAATCAATTAAGTCTCTATGCTGTGGTTCAAAAACACGCTGTTATGGCACATTCTTGCTTACCTCTAAGTTGACTTGGGAAGACTCAACCCATTACAGTCATACCACTAGGTAAATTATTGATTTAATTGTCAGGTTGCCGTGTAAGCAGCACTCTCTGGCCCAATCACCTTCTATAAAGCCATTTCTACTGCTCCCCCGTTCATTCCCCAAGCTACAGAAAATCATTGGTATCAACCTCTGGTAACATTTGCCACCGACTTGCAAGACCTCTTTAAAAATACTTAGTTTTGGCTGCACCTAGCAGAGGCTCAGACTTTCTAAGAAGAAATGTCTTCACTGACAATGTTGAGGAACCTTTGTGTTTAAGAGCTTCTATGCGAGAAGATTTTCAAGAAAGTGAAGGAGACATCAGGTGCAAGATGTTCAAAGCTCAGATAAAGCTTTGACCGTTTCCTGTGTCTAGGATATAATAAGATATCCTAGTATACTAGGGTATATCGGATACTAGGATATTCCCTACCAGGGAAAACCCCAAGTTCAGGGGAAACCGAACTGGCTGACCCAACAAACAGTGCCCATCTTTTCTTTCTTGTTTGTGTGGTTTCTAATAATTGTAGTATTTACTGCAAAGCACCTGGGGTGCTTCGAAACAAAGAGAAATGCATTAGCTTAAGACACCATACCAGCAAACTCACCTTTTAAAACAAAAGCAAAACATAACTACAAAAGCAAAAACTCGAAGTAAAAAATAAAATAATTCAAGTAGACCCAAACAAAATTTAACCAAATGCTCATTTTCTTTACCTGGCTCACGCAGCACTGCGGCAGCACCGTTTCTGCATTGACAGCAGTTTCACTCCGCGCGACAAGGAAGCGAAGTGGGGATTCCCACATCAGGGAATTCAAGTTTTACAACCCAGCCTTGGTGTGGTGAGAATTTACAGATTCGGTGATTTTTAGTAATTCTTTTGGCTCTGCAGAAACCAGAGGTGACTTTTCTCCAGCAGAACGAAGAATTCCTTGATTTCACTAAACACTGTTGATCACATCTCATCTTTTTTGTGGTTTTCCCATTCCCAAGTCCTGCAAACATTTCACATACTGAGGGCCGACCCAGGACATGAACGGAAATCACAGAAACCACAGAAATCTGGAAACAGATTATGAGGCTCTGGAGTCTCCCAAGTCCCTTCCTTGACCATGAAGGATGCTCCCCTGCTATCTTTAGGCTGGAACTTTATTCACTCAAGTTTTTACCATCCCAAGTGACGGGATTTGCATTAGCTCCCCTGGGGGACTGCTCCTGCCAGGAAGCTTTCTGTTCTATTCAGCTCCAGTTTTCTATTTCTCATTTTTCCCTCCAGGAGAAGAGCTTTTTGAGCAGCGTGACGGCTCACAGGAGTTCTTTGGGTTTGAGGACTCCCCCAAGGCCACCCGCACCGAGGGGTGGCAGGCCTGCAGGTGCCACCACAGAAGAGGGAGATATATGCATTTTTGAGCCAGAGATTAATTAAAAAAAAAAAAATATACCCCCTCTAAAAAAAAAAAAAAAGAACTCTAAAGTTATATCTTCTGATAAATCCTTACCAAACTGCAGTATTTTCCCTCATGACAGAAAAGTAAAGGCAGCAGGTGGGAGGTTTGCACCCATATTTTGTCTTGGGGGGAGCTCGTCTACACTTCGCTCAGGAGGTAGCTCACCAGGACTTCACAAACTCCTGCAACCCCACTTTAAAGCATTGCTTCCTGAGAAAAGGTTAAACGAGGTTTAAGTGCAACGTAATAAACCTTCACTGTTCATAAAGTTGTGTGATAAATGCACATGTGGTTACTCTGGGTAAAAGCACTGCGGTCAGCAGGAGAAGCTGGGAAGCAACAGCCTCACAGAGCCAGATCCCAGCGCGAGGCAGCCCGGCCCTTCGTGGGGCGAGATGCTCCAGAGCCACTCCAGCCCATTCCCAAAACACTCACTTTGTGGGTGGGTGACTCCTCAATCGCTGCAGATGCAGTGCTTACCCAAAATAAGAAAAATTTATGACACTTGTGATTTGCTTGTGACTTTCAACCCAAATTGCCCAGCTGCCACCTTGCCCACGCTTGCCAACATTGTCTTCTCAGGTGCATGGTCTCGATGAGAAAGCAAAACCGCTGCAGCTTCTGTGCTCGTTTGTAATGGGACCTGCCAAGACTCTGAAAAGAAAGACGAATGCATCAAGGTCATACTCTTCTGCTCAGGCTGGAAAGCACCTCCAAGCACAAGGCGGGGCCATGGAAGCAAGCAGAGTACAGTGCTGCTGACTGCAGTTCAGGTGAGCAGGATGGCGTTTCAATTGTTATTTTAAAGTGAAGGTCTGATTGCTAGGGGCATCCCAATTTTACTGAGCTCATTTTACTTTCCCTACATTTGTTCGAATAATATGTCCTTTGCTTGCAATAAAAAAAAAAAGCCATATACTCCCATCATCACAAGTAGCAGTTTATATAAACATAGCATTGGCCTGAGGAGTTCAGGTAGGAATCCATTTCTTTATGGAATTTCTCCAGAATTTGTAATATTTGTGATTTAGAATACGAACCAAGAGGGAAGTGTCCTGTATGGCAAGGAGCTGTTGTGCCTGCAGATTTGATTTGCAAGGTACAGATGCGGTCGCAGAATAACAATCTTGTTGGAAATAAAGAAAACAGTAAAAAGGCATAACCTTTCAGTGTATTCTCCTTTCGGTGCTCAGTGATAGGACAATTTTAGCCACGGACGGGACTAAAATTCAACACCACTGTGGTCAAAACCCCTGTTTGCCAGCATTCAAGAGAGTTAAGCTGCAGCCAGCGAGATCCCTGAAAAGGGAAGGACAAGGACAGGTACCCTTGGTCACACATGGGACCAGAGACAATGAGGAGAGGCTGATCATCAACAGAGCGGTCAAGAATCATCCTCTGTAGCTCAGGGATGCCGGAGAGATCGTGTTGGCCTGAAGATGCAGTAAAGTCTCATGAAGCGTGAACAGGAGAAAGATACCACTTCTCAGTTATGCCAAGCCCAGATGCTCCAGTTGGCAAGAAGGAAAAGGCATTTACCTCGTGGGACATCCAACAATAAGGCTTTACATTAGCAGCACATCAAGACACAATATTACTCCAAGTGCCTAAAGAACAAAAAAAAGCAAGAACAAGAGTCCTTTTTAAGAGGTTTCTTCATGGGTTGTATCCTTACAAAGCCAATATATACTGACACCAAGCACATCGCTGTGGTGTACATCGACCATGCAATGTTACGGTGCAGAAGACCAGCCATCTTCAAGAGAGCACTTTGTTCCCTACCACGCTGTAGGGTTCCTGTGGCAGACAAGCCATAAACCCAACCCTTTATACGACATCTGGCAAATGCTCAGTTGCAAACGGAGGCGTTCCACCAGCGAGGCACTTGTTAGTGTAAGGACCCATCCGTAAATCGTGTTTTTACAATAATTTTCTTCAAATCAGATTGTTGTCATGATCAGAGAGCCGTTTACTGGAAGCAATTGCTAATTACACACATGTCCCCTGTAGGAAGGATGTACAGCAAAATGAACATTTTGTAAGGAATTTCATGTGTTTCATACCTCCTACAATTTCATCCGTGGATATTTTCCAACAGGCCAGGCTCAAAAGTTTATCTGACTTCAGCAAGAGTTTTGGCTCAGCACAGTCCTGTGAGACTCAGCTGTATATGTTTTGGTCAATTAGAAAACAAAACACAAGAACAAACACTCCTTGAATCACTCTAAAAATCCCAGAGCGCACCTTGTCCATCCTGCTAACAACCAAAATATTTTCCTTTCAGTCTATTCCCACCACAGTTTTCACTGGCCAGCATGGCACGCTTTCCTAGGTCTCTCGGAAGAACAGTCCACAGATGACTAGATTGTTTTGATTTTTTTTCCCCACAGCATCACCAAGTTTTCCTTAGCTCAGTTTCATCCCCATTACTCTTTTCACTTAGAATACCCCAAATAATTCCTTTTATGGATACACTAACAGTCTTCTTGTCTGTCTAAACTCATCACAGGAGAGATCTTGAATACTTCTGCTCCTAAAGAAGTCAACAAGCCAAATCTGCTTAGGATAGATTTCATGACCTGTGTGAGTAGCTGTCTGAAGGGGATCATTTACTCCTAATTTCAGGACCTTTACATTTATGGCTGCTGTAATATCCTCTTGCATTGCCAAGAGCCTTAGTGTAAGTCCAACTTCAGGTGGAAACTCGCCCTGAATCCAAGGCCTTCTGTTTCCTCTCTCCAACATCTAACACCAGCATTTCTGAGTTAGATATCTAAAGAGAACGACTATTTCCTCCTTCACAGATGACAAAACAAACCAAACCACCCCAATAATTACAGCAAGAACCTGAGAGACCCTTTGGCCATGTGGTTACCTTGTGACACACCTAAGGAAACCCACCTGGATGAAAACAGGAGCATCAAATTTATTCCTGGAACACCTCAAGGCACTGGAGCTACCCCAGAGATTAATTTGAACCAGTATCTGTCGCAAAAACTAGTTACTTTGTGTTTCCTACTCACTATTAAGAACTGCACAAAGTATCCTGGGCTCCAGAGCATGTGTTTTTTTTCTCTGTGGTTGCACAGGATTCCTTCAATAAAGATATAACGGTCTTCATTTTTCTCCCACATTATTTTGTTGAGAGATTTGGGGACTCGGGCAAGAGCTGGTCAAAGCAGCTGGTGTAAAGCCTTCTCCATCAGGAAATGCCATCTTGTCAGATAGAAGCTTGGTGCAGCAGTCAGAGCGTTTTGATAGAATTTCATTTAGAACAAAAGTTGAACCACGGTGTTTTGGTTAGAGTAAGCTCTAAAATTAAATTTCATTGGAATAGAGCAAGTCAATTATTCACTGCAAAAGGAAAAGTTGTTCTGAGCTGTTACTTTACATTATATCCCTAATTATAAAAGAAAAGAAATACATAATTGGAATGAAACCTTTTGATTCATTGGACTAGAACATTTTGACTAATTCAAAATAGCATGTCCTAGAAATGTGTTTTTCACAGGCAATTTCAACTTCATGCTTTTGTTCCAATTCAGAACAAATCTCTACATTTTGAAATCACAAATTTCCCAGTTAAACGGAAAGATGATGTATAGAGAAAACCAAGCAGCTTACACAAAGCGGATGGCAATATTACATGTAACTACATCTTCCAGCAAATTTTGAGCAGCTTTAGGGACATCTGAAAAGGCAAACCAGGACCTGAGCAACACAGGAAGAAAGAGTGAAACATTAAAGGCACAAGGTAACCCATCTCCATGCCTGGAATTGTTTGTAGTGGAAAGGAAAAAGCAGTGACCACGCTATTGAGTAGTTAACGACACAACTGTTACCTAATGATCCTCATTTGCATGATTTTAATAATAATGAGTAAAACCAAACTGTTAAGTTGCACTTCCTACCTCAGCAAAAGCGAGCCATAATTGTGTAGAGAATAATTTTATGGGTGAAGTGTGCCCTATATTATAAGAGATTAGAATAAAGTGCTCTAATATTCAATGTCTTAGCAGGTGCAGGCACTTACCTGGGCAATTAAAATCTTTTTAATATACAAATCACAGCCAATGAGACTATTGGCGTGACAAACTGGATCTTTCAGGACATATTGTGTTTGTCTAAAAAAGATTTTTGTTTGCTAGCAATTATTTCTCTAACTTTTGTTTAAAAAGGAAAACGCAGACTAATTTCCAGAAGATTCTTAAAACACTTGTATTCTATCATTTCCATGAAAGCATTTAATATGTCCCTTATCTCTGTGTAATACATGCCTTGATGCTTTTCACTTCATATCTCTTTCGAAATACACTACACACAACAATCGATACATTTCAGTATTATATCTGCAAGGGAATACGGGGCTGGGTTGAATAGATTTGGCCTTGAAGTGACAAGCAGATCACAGAGAGCATATGAATTTTTTTTAATTGATGGATTCATTAACTTCATTAAATGCTCTCCTTTGTGCTCAGTGCATTCTACAAACATGAACAGGTAAAAGAGGTGCAACAGTTCCTGTCAAATTTGCAGAAAGGTGTTTTCCAGTTACCCTTCAGCAATTTTGCAACTTCAAAAAAACCCAAACAAAACTCGACTGTCAACACCCAGCTCTGCACACACAAAAAAAATGCAGTATCAATAGTTTCATATCTTTGCTACCCTTCAAAATAGCATGATTTTTTTTTCTCCAAATACCAACAAAAAAAAGCAACAGAAATAACTTTTTGTAATTTTGAAGTGTGAAATGAAGGCAGAGAAGTGCAGTTTGCCATCCAGGCCCACCCAGTCCAGCCATACGGCCTCACTTTGCAGAAGAGCAGGAGGTGCTGGATCACCCATAAACCCACTTCCCACATTGTTGTAAGAGCGAGAGGAGGAGAGTGAATTGGAGTTTGCAGAATGACTGTCCCTTTCTCCTTATTGCCTGGTGGAAAACCATTGGGGTGGTTTTCCATCAAGGAACCAAAGCCTGGTGGCTTCTTCACTTGATTCACACCTCTGCCTGTGCAAAGGAGGCGCAAAAGGCACCTTCTGCAGTGCCAAGGTAAACACCTTAACAGAGGGCAAACATTTGCACAACTACCCTTTCAGCAACTCCTCTCCTGGAAGGCAACTTTCATCCAGGGACAGTCCTCAACCCCAACACCATTGCAGGAGGTGTAGGACCAATTCAGGTCCCAGCTGCGACGGGGACATGCCAAGTCCATTCTGGCTGTCCCAGGAAGGATCACAACCTCCCCCCATCTGGGAAACTGATGAAGAGGAGAGGTACTGAGCACCTGGAAGAAGCTGGGATAATTTAGGGCTGAAAGCAGACTGACAGCTGCATGAGGAATATCTTGCACAAAGGCCAACCGCGACGTATTGAAACAACACGTGCAACCACAGAGCAAGTCAAATGATGGACTTGTTGCAAGATCACCCCGTTGAGAAGTCTTCTAACGTCCCACAGCAGCAACAGACTGACAATCAGTTCACACGCACAGAGTGCATTCAGCAAACACCACAGAGATGAGTATTTGGCTAGAAACTGGGGGCACTTCCAGCATCTGGCAGGTAACCCTATCAGTCCCAAGGCAGATGTCCTCCTCCTTGGAAGAGGTTGGTGGTTTCCACACAGCTTTGTTTCAGCAAATAGGTGGAAAATACTCAGAGTGCAGGCTAGTTAGGACAGAAAATCATTTTGCAATATATGGATCAACACAGGCTCTTTCACCTCAAGGGAGGTTTCATGACATTTTAAACCACACACCTTAAAGAAAGTTATGTTTCCAACCTAGATTTGCACTCCTTTTCAGTCTACAGAGAGACAGGCACCTGCAAAACATAATAATGCTAACTCATTACATAGTCACTCCTCAGAAAATGTGTCTCCCTATTTAATCGAAACAGGAAGACTCTGGATACTGTCCTGGACATACAATTCTTAGGTAGCTAAGCTTGAGCCGGATGTCTAACTTTATTAGCAATAATGTTTTTGTTAACAAAAAAGTTACTGTGTTATTGTTATCATAGCACTCCATTTCTGCTACAAACACCAGTCCCACCAGTGCCCTTTTCCACACCCCAGGTCTTCCTACGCAATTGGAAATGAGTAGCTTGTGCTCCACTCCGTTATCTGCGTAACCTTGAGTTTTTATCATGGGGACTGCAGTAATGCCCAAGAACCTTCTCCTGGAGATCCCATGGTAAGCAGCAGTTCTCGCCAGACAGCATGTACAGAGGATAAGCTGGAGAAAGCAGGGGCCACCCCCTTTGTCGAGAGGGCTGGCCCAAAATCCCCAAAGATATTTGTGAGCCCAGACCTCCAGCATCCTCTTTTTCAAATGCTTATGTTATTAATCACAGCATGCTTGGGTCTCTTCTCGTTAAACCATAAACAAGGGAAAATCCCTGAAGTTACCAGTGTCTTAAAAAAAAAAAAATAAAAAAATAATGCAAGCTCTGAGCCTCTCTGCTTCTGCTGCGGAAACAATTTAAACCCAAGCTTTGGTTCATACCCAAGCTACTCCTTAAAGAAGCTTAAAGCACTTTAATGTTCAGACACACTCACATGCCCAGCATCAACATTTTGCCTCACGGTCTCTTCCAAGTTAGCTGGGAAATACACATCTGCAACTGCTTTACATATTTTTTTGCATTCTCATTTCCTAGGCCAAAAAGTCTTCCACTATCAAGCCACAAATTAATCTAATTATTTGGATATTTAGGCCATTTAAGCTCAAGTCAGCAGACAGGCATGTGTCTAATATTGCCTCTCCAATGTGACTGCTGGGGGACTATTTAAAGATAAGCACATGCCTAAGCGTTGTATTGAATTAAGCCTCAGAAATAGTATCTCCGGAAGCTGGCATTCAACAAACTGGTTTTAGGCAAGTAAAGAATTGCCTCGGAACAGAGGACAGGAAGGTATTTACCAGGTGTCACAAACACCGTATGAAAGGAATAGATTATTTTTAACTAAAATACTCAACATATGGCTGAGCTATCTGGAATAATTATGAGAATGGAACAATAAACAAGAAATATTTTTGCAACTCATCACATGGCGACTTTGACAAGTTTGAGGAGATGTATCTCACCTTTAGCATCGCCTCTTAGTGATAAATCAGCAGCTTTTTTCCACAGCACAAACATGAAGGTGTCAGATTCTGCAAGGGGTGAACATTAAGCCAGCCTTGCCTTGACCCTCTGGCTTGCCTGGCCTAAAGAAAAGCGATGTGCAGAAAGGACCTGAGACTAAACACAAAATAGCATGAGGCATGCAGTACTGCAAATAGTTAAAAGAAACAAAATAAGAGCGAAAGCATACTGTAAGAATATCATGTTTCCAACTGTAATGCGGGCATTTATATGCAATACTTAAAAACATTTAAAGAAACTAAATTATCCACAGCCCCATCATCCTGATGTTCAAATGCCACACATGACTCTGCTCGGGGCGGGGAGGAACGGCAGAAATGTGATACCCCTTTGGAGACCACCCTAGAGGGGACACCCCAGTGGGATGGGCACACCAGCAGCAGCTCAGGGACATCAGGGATGGAGTTCTCACGTGTCCCGGGAAATAACCACTGAATAAGGAAACTATGGGGCCCTTGTGCATTTCCTAAAACATCAATGAGGTCCCAAAAACCACTCCAGTAATGCATGAGCCGGGGGGCTGGTGCCCTTCCGTGCCTGAAGACCCACTCCCCCAGCAGGTCACGCACCACCTCGCCGTAGCTCCAGCCTCCGCCACCCACTGGCTGCGTGACCCTGCCGGTGCTCGTGATACATCGTCCCGTCACCCTCACCGTTTACAGCAAAAAAGCTATTTAGCCGGTGCCTGCAACCCTTCAGCCCGCAACGCCTTGACAGCAGAGGTTATAGGGAAAAAAAATAAAAAAAAGAGGGTTAGAAAGAAAGAACAATGTGCAATCGGCACTGCATTAGAGATGGAAAAAGTACTTAAAGCCTGCAACATTCATCAAGGCTGAATACATAAATGCCACATTTTGAATAAGCCAAGCAAAAGACAATGACAAAGGAAAGGCGCGTTGCTTCAGGAATCTCTATCATTTTCATTTGCTGCTGTCAGGAACCTGTTTTTTGCCTCTCACTCTATCAGCCATTATAGCATTAATGAAGTAACCTCACATAGTTATTGACTGGCTTGTCAGAGTCCCTGCCTGATCCCTTAATAGAAACCATTGGTCTTCAGTTAAAAATGGGGTGAGCTGGGAGGTGCTGTGGGCATGTGCTGAATTTCAAGTGCACTCCTGAGGTTATCAAAAGCCATGAAATGCAAATTATTATATTTTTTAAACACACAGATTTCATGCAACTGAGCATATAAAATTGACTAATACTGTATTTTATGCATTCCTAATAATGTTTCCAAATATGCTCTGCATATGATCTTTCCCCAGAAAGTTGTGGGTGGTATTTGAATAAACAGAAATGGGCCTAGTTTTATTTTGTGAATAAAGTAGTTTCCTGGACGTTGCGAGTCTCTGTTCCTTCTAATATAAGGTAATGTTTATGCACTGTCTGTTCAAACAACATGGGTAATCCTTTGTCTGAATTTCTGTCTCAGATCAAAATCATTTTTCCTTCGTCACTCCCCCCCCTTCTCCTTTCATAAAGCATCCTAAGTCCCAGAACTAGTATATTCTCATTTACTAGAAATTGAGGGTTGGCAGAGGGTCTAGAAATAACTTCTTTTCCCAGAAGATAGTAAATCCAGGGAGTAATCTAAAACACCGAGTTGTTAATTCTAGCACCACTACGGCACTGTGATATGGGTACATGACTGACTCAGCCCTGGTTGACAAGCAATCAGCACCTGCACGATATTTGTGCGGAGCGGGATGTGAGCACATCCTCACACATCTGCTTCTTGAGGACCAGGCGTCCACAAAGATTTTGCCAGTTTAGCACTCAGTACAGCGCACGAGCTTACCTACCTACCCGGGGCCCACAGTCTTATAATTTTCAGTAAGGTTCTTAATGCAACACCCAGAAGATGCGAGCTTTGCACATCTTGAGCCAGCTAAACCGTGGCCCAAGCATCACTGAGTCCTCTCGGTACACGACACTCCCAAACCCCGTAGCCCTGCCCCACGTGAAATCTACTTCGGCAAATTCAGTCAGCTTTCTGGAGTGAAACTTCACTTGCAGGTGAGATTTTTAAAGCCTTTCATCAACAGAGATAACCCTAATAAACATGCTTCTCCCCCGCCTTTCTATCCAGGAGAGTCTCAAAGGTTAAGCATCTCATTACTGTTTTCAAAATCAGCGTAAAACCTCATGTCGCACTCAGCGTAGAGACGAGAGGAACAGTTGTTCAGCCAAACCTGATCTGAGATTGTTCAGACCTCTTGGGTCTGCAAAACTGGGTTGGCATTCTCAGAAGAAAAGGCTCCCATAATAATTGTGGCCTTCTCTCATTTCTGATTGGGCTAAAAATTCTCCGAGAATAACTCTCACGGCGCTTCCACATCCCTGGTCTGAAATTAAGCACATTTTTTCCTAATGAATACTCTGTTTGTTGATTTGGTGACACTTTTTCTGCATCTGAAATATCATGAAATTCTTTAATACCCCCCCTTCTGCTTGTGCTTTCCCCAATTAATTTTTTGCAGGCTATTTCCCTCCATAAAAGACATTCCTTACGTAAAAACATTTGGTGGGGAGCATGTTAGGAATGCCTTTCATTTAACCTATTATCAAAATATTCCCTTAGCCCTGTGTGCAGTGCTGGCAGCGCACTCGCTCATCCCCTCAGACGGTCCCGGGAGAGTCACAGGGCATCGCAAACCCTCAGCTGCTCCAAAACCAAGAGAGAGGGGTTTGTGAGGGTCTTTGAAGGGACCACAGCATCACCCCAGAGTACAAACACCCTCCAGCCTGGGTCATCCCGATATTGGCTTCCAACTGTTGCCTTAACTCAGATTTCCAAGGCTGTTTTGGCAAGGGAGTAGGATGTAGCTAAACCACTCAAGATTAGTCTGAACTGTGCAGCTCTCCCAAACACTGGGCTGGGAAACCTTTTATTAAATGTATTTATCGTGGGTTGAAACCCACATTTCCTTCCCAAAGCTTAGCATCCCAAGTGCTCTTGGATGAGAATTAAACCTCAGTTGCCATCACCATGCAGGACAAGCTTATTCTAGCCAAAAATGAACAAGCTTGCTCTATGTGTACGGCAAAACCACCCCGATGTAACACCGTTTTTTTGCTGATTTGACGTCCTGGAGAGAATAAACGGGACCACAACCCCTGAGCTCCCCCCCAAAGCTCAGGAAAACTTCACGTTGTTGGGTTTTGGTCCTGTGCAACGCCAAAGTAGCCAACGAGTGGCTTTTAGGTTTGCTGTCAGATTTGTGCTTGAGTGAGCCTGCACGCTAACGATTCTGAAATGAGCAAGGCGGGGGGGTGGTCAGGGGCTAACATTTGTTTCGATTCTCGCTTCCTATGGCAATTTGTCCATCCCTACTTAGATGCTCTGTTATCTTTTGGAATTTCTTTTCTTCTTGTCCTGTTTTCCTTTTCCTCCAGGATGCACCGATGCTGCATCTGCAGCACGAGCTCCACAGAAGCCACACATGCCCATGGCTCCTTCCTCTGCGGCAGCGGCACAATGCGCGGCCTGTATGTAGAGCATCACTGCCAGAAGCTCATCAGTTCTGATCTTCTAATTGTGCTTAATGATTGCTGAAAGGAACCAAACAATCACAAGTGAACTTCGGCTTCCCCAGTAATTAATATTGTTATTATAGAATTGTTAATAATTATTAGACTCCGGCAATCTAGGGAGCATCAAAGATTTTGAGTGTCTCTGGGAAGACACAGAGGCTGCCCGAGTCCTGCTTCATGGTTTCCAGCTTCATCCTTATTCTAAAGGTACCTCTGATGGATGCCCGCCCTCAAATGTGCCCAGAAAAACCTGCTAATTGCTTGCAAGAGACATTTCAGATATACGCAGATCCAGCCTTGAGACAACCTTTGTTTCAGGGACACGCTCTGCGGTCTGAGGAGGAACACGCACAGCTTTTGTGCGCCGCAGCTGCCGCCACAGGCGAGACCCGAGCAAAGCGCCGGCCTGGCGTCGCGGAGAGTTCTCGCACGAGCGGTGTGAAACGGCGATTACTCTTAAAAGGTTGCTAAACCTTAAAAGGTTGCTAAACAGCAAATTTGCAATTGCATTCACTGTATGCAAACAGGCCTGCTATTTTGTCTGTTTTGTTGAGCACAATATATTTGGCATGCAAAGCTGTGTCTTTGGGGATTTTTTTTTTTTTTTTCCTTTAAATAAGTAGTCTGGACTTATTGTAAGAGACAAAGTAATTAGCATTCACTCAGCCCAGCAGGACAGCAATTTAAACTTTTACAAGGAGTCAAAGTTCAGGATGCTGCCCTGCCATTAACTTTCTACATACAGAAGGGATACAGACTGGAATATCCAAATGTTTCGCGCTACTCCGGGTTATTTGAAACTCCAATAGACACATTACTATGGGGAAATTGCTTAATCTGCTCCAGGATTTATTGCTATTGTATGTTCAGTGTGGAGGTCTTGGAAGGTCAGTAAGGGCTGCGCTCAGTGCAAGTATTTTGTACCATATTAAAAAGTTTTTGACCATACCTTTAATCCTCAAAATCATTACATCCTGTTTTTACTCAGGCACACACGTAAACAACGCTCCACAACATGAATCTGCATTTGCACCCTACTCACAATAATACCACAGCGTGGGGAAAGGAGGGAGGCAAAGCACTGCTGCTTGCTTCAGTCCAGGAAAAGGCAAGTTTGTTGTCATATAAAGTAAATAAATAAGTCGGAAGAAAAACAAAAAACAAGGCCTACTGCACTAGATGGATTTAAGAGTAAGCGCATGCTGCCAGAGAAATAGATTTTTTTCACCCGTTAGGCAGTCATTTTTACAAATGTACGATGTGAGTACTGATCAGAGCTCGTGGAGAAAAGAGCATTTCCCACCTCCTCCCCACACTTGTTTTTTTTTTTCTTTTTTACTACGTCGCTCTTCTTTCCCCATGGCACGACTCCAGTCTGCCTGGCAGCCCCCCCAGTTGCTCAGGGTTGCTGGTGGCGAGAAGGGGACCTCCAGCCCAGGCAGGGAAATCCAGCACCCCAAGACTCATGGCGAGGGACTGCAGCTGGTCACAGGAGAGAAAAAAAAAAAAAAAAAAAGTGCTTTCACAGAATTATCTGGGGCTTTCAGAGAGAAACCAGTAACGAATTTTTCTTTTGTTTTTTTTCTTCCTCATTCCCCCACCCCAGGTTCTCTCTTCTAAGAGCAGGTAAAACTAACTAGAAAGAGGAGCTGAGAAGGAAATGTGTAAGAACACATTTGTTTTGTATATGATTCACAGTCGGTGAAAAAAACCAACCTGAGCAGGAAGGAAACTTGGGTAGCACAGACCTAAATATAGCAAAAAACACAGGGGAAAACCAGTCTTGTCTAATTACCTGGAAAAGTATTATCATGATTCTGCTGGCTTTACTCAGTAAAAGAAGTTTGGAAAATTTCATTGAGAGCTTTGGTGGCATCTTCGTGCCTCAGAGAAACAAATTCAAAAGCACAAGGAATCAGCACATTTAAGGTTTTAGGCCTCTTGCGAGAACAAGCTCCAATTTTGTACATCCCCCACCTTTACAGGAGGTTGAAATTCAAAAAAAAAACCCAAACTGCCTTGTTTGCAAACAGAAGTATAATCTCTCACATTCTCACTACTTATTATTTGCCAAGCAAAACAAACTTGGAACACAAAGAGTTCAGTTCAGCTCTCTCCTGTCTTCAGAAGATCTAGTAAGGGGTATCCCAAGATTTGTAGAAAACCCTCTGCCTCCCAGCTTCACTTCACGGACAAAGAAATTTTTTTTGCCTTCCCACTTTACAGCAGGTGACACAAGGTGTGAGGTAATTCCAAATCAGTAATTCAGGCCACCCTGTGATCGCTGGAGGAGACGGCAAAGGGAGGACAGGCGCTTCGCTTCATTAACGTACCCCATGATGCTTCCTCCTAAAATGAGATGGACTCACCTCCCCGCCCAACCCCAATGCAGATTTGTATTAGTTTAAGTCATCAGGAAGTCCAATGAGTTTATTACATTTTCTTCTTCATTTTAAGCCTACTAGATTTCTTCTTGTAGGTGAAATGCTGCAGCAGGAGTATGATAAGAGAATACGTTTCCTAAATATTTATGGATTAACTGACAGGACAAGGGGCAATGGGTGGAAGCTGGAACACAGGAGGTTCCAGAAAAATATGAGGAAAAACTTTTTTACTGTAAGGGTGACTGAGCACTGGAACAGGCTGCCCAGGGAGGTTGTGGAATCTCCTTCTCTTGAGACATTCAAAACCCGCCTGGACGCGTTCCTGTGCGCTCTAGTGTAGGTGGTCCTGCTCTGGCAGGGGGGTTGGACTAGATGATCTTTAAGGTCCCTTCCAACCTCTAACATTCTGTGATTCTGTGATTATCCCAAACTAAGCAGAGAGAAAAAATTATAGTAAAAATTACTAATCACATGAGATTTCCAGGCACTTCTGGAAACCGCATGAGATCAACAGGCTCTTGTCCAGCCAGGCCAGTGCCAGCAACCCCGTGAGCACCCGTGGCTGGGACACAGAGACCCGTCATCCTACTGTCCCTGCACAGAACCCTTAATTCCTGAGCTGAGCTTTGTTCAAAACCAAAAGAAGGTTGTTTTCTCTGCCTTCATTAAGGTTCGTTTCTGCCAGCAGTTCAACCAAACTCTTACTCCTAAACTTTCCCCCCCTCCCTGTCACAAGCACATTTTCTAATTGAAAAGAAAGGTAACTTGTTTTAGTGTCACAGGCTTTAATTAAGCATAGTTTGTCTAGAATAGCTTCAGGGTTGATTTATTATTTATTAAAGAAAGGTTAGTTATTTATTGGGGGGGAGACACATCTGTAGTTACAACTTTACAGAATAAATCACAGAGCCCATCAGTTACCCTGCTTTAAGACATTAGCAGATTACCATTGGGATTGGGAAAAATATTTCTTTTACTGATAAAACATTACCTAATGAAGATATTTTTGGCCATTTCGAGTCTCCCTTGAGGCCATGGTTGTTTCTTGTCACTATTCAGGGACAAGACGTTGGCTTTAAGGAGGGGAAAATAAACCACAGGTCTTACTTTGGACCTCACATGCAAGGCATCCTCTGCTAAGAGGGAGGAGATGCTCCAGCCCAGTTCCTGCTGCAAAGAGAAGCTCCCTGCAAGCAGGGGATTATTTAACAGCCATGTGAGGGCAGGAACCTATAAAGCGAGTGAAGGGCCCATAAAGCCATGCCAAGTCACATTTTTGCTCTTTTTTTGTTAATTAAAAAAGCTTTAACTTTCCCCTCATCACTTCCGGGCTGAATTGGTTTGATCCAGAGAGGTAGTTACGCATAAGAGCAACCACTTTATATTGAATTAGGGGATTTCTCACGCAACACATCTCACCAATTACAAGGCAGGGATGCAATTCTATGATTTATAATACATTATACTGTTAAGTAATATAACATTATAGATACAATTTGTACCTATCTCTCTACGGATTAGAGAGGTGGCACATGAGGAGTGGATCATTAAACAGCAGTGCAAGGCCAGGGGCCAAGCACTTCTGTTTAACAAGCTGCTCCAAGTACCACCTCTCTAATCCACGGAGAGGGAGAATAAATTGTTCCCGTATCTTGTTATAAATCATGTTCTTTGGGCGTTTCCTTTTCTTTTTACTAATTATTTAAAAATAATAATAATAATTTCTATTTAGGGCCATATCTTTCTGGGACTGAATTAGTTTAAACCAAATGCACTTCTGTTCCGGAAAGGGTCTGAAGCCAGATTGTATAATTTGCAATCTGGTTGAATTTAAGGACGGTAGGAGGGAGTAAACTGGCTGCACCATCCCTCTGGGTGAGAGAAATTACTCTCCTGGCCAGACCAGGCCAGGATGTTCGGTGGCTGAAGCACCCATGTCCTCCCAGTTGCAGTGGTGCGGCTGGAGCTCAGACAGCCAGAGAGGACAACCAGCTCCGAGCTGCCCTGAGCCAGTGGGGCGCAAGTGGCCAGTGTGGTGTAGGAGCCAAGAGCTTCAGCTCTATCCTTACTCCATCAGGAAGGAGTGTCCCAGGAACACTCAGCAGCCCATCAGCACGCGGTTTGCTCAACAGACAACCCCCCCCCCCCCGTGTGACACCAATTCCTCCCCGAGTGGTGACACCATGTGTCCAGCATTGATGTTTCCCAAGGCTAAATAATCCTGCCACTGTTCCCATGAGAACATGAAAAAGCAACCGTGGCCAAGTGAGCTGAGGTCTTTGGGAGGACAGAGTTGACACCGAGGTATTTCAATGCCGAACGTGCAAACCTGCTCTGCTTGCTGGCCATCCGTAGCAGCTGAAGGTGAGCTCTCTGACCTCTATCTCTTCTGGTGATATTACCTCTCTGGGGTCAATAAATGCAGATACAAATACCAGGCTCTACAGACAACACGTCGTTTTATAACAGTGGCGCTGATATTAGGGTTCCATGCCTCAGCTTCCAGGTTTATTAAACTCCATTATAATCTCCTTAACGATGACAACACCTTTCTATAACAGTACAGTTGCTTGGCTCCCGAGGAAGGTAGCACAATGAAGGCAGCTGAAGATATAAGGGCACAGTTAGGCTGCCTTATAGACCCTAACTCATCGTGTGACAAGCCATTGATTTCTATTGACAATTTCATTGTAATGTCACAAAGTAATCTGAATTCATCTTTCATCCACTTCAAAAGTAAACAATGGCCCTTGGAAAAGAAAAAAAGGATATCGCTAAAAAAACCCACAACAGTAAAAACAATAAAAAGAATCTAGTTTTCCCTCAAAAATCAAACAGAGCCAATACCACTCGGCAGCTATATAGAGTAGAGCAAACTATTAATAGGAAGCACATTATTGGAAAAATTCTATCACTGCTTCCATTTGCAAATTATCCACAGATCTACTGTCGTTCACTCAATTCTTCTCAATTCCTGAAACTATATTAAATTAGCATTATAACACAGAAACTATTTTCAGCCTCAGAAAAACTTCCAAATGATATTTACAGTTTGCTGACAAGGCATCATCACCTCAGCCACTATAAGGTGCTGCTGCTGTCCCCTGGCTTAACAAGCAGCTCTTCAATAAACAGGGGTGGGGGGAAACTACGATCAAACCTTCGAAAGAAAAGATAAAAAGGAAAGGCTGGCAGGACTTGGCATTGGCACTACATTACATTTCTATTAATAAAGAATGGCAATTGGCTCTAAAATTAATGCAGATCCGTTATCTCTTTGCATGCACAAAGAATTTGTGTCTAACACGCTCACATGGTCTGCGAGGCAAAAGATGGGGCCAAGTCATTTGTTCTTCTGTTTGATTACCTCAGCGTCTTCACTCTGGTCTGGGTTTGTATCTTTTTCTACAGCCAAGCATGTGCAGTCACGTAGGATAAAAGTCTAATTGTCGGCATGGTCCCTCTCTGCATTTCTAGAGGCTAGACAGATATATTTCATACACCCGCAAAATGCAAATTGAAATTTGCTAATTTCTAGGTTTTGGCCATCTGTTGCTCTTCACCACTACTATTTAATAGACAAGAGTTCACACATGGTGTAGGTTAAAAGTTTTACTGGACTTAAGGCTAAGATACTTCCAAAGCCTTCCACAAATATCAGACACACTAGCAGACAGGAATGCTGAAGTACAGATTTCCACACCACAATGAAAAAGAAAGAGACCCTGGAGCCTTAAAAGAAAAAAAAAAGAAAAATAATGAAAATACACCCCTTCATTTCAGTTTCACAGGACTCAAATGATTTACAAAAATTCCCTAAGCAATTTTCCTGCAGCAGAGCTCCCTAATGAGGCTGGGGAACCAGCTACCCTCCACACTACCACAAATAGCTAGTCAGGACTGAATGAAAACCTCCTTGGCTGGTGCAAGGTCTGCGATGAGCTTAATAGGTAAACGCAGGCTTTCAAGGTGGAATTCACACTGCTCATGATAAGCTGCTGGCCATAGCTTAGCCATCAGCCAATTATTTCCTCACTACATACTTTTAATTTTGCGACATTTTGTGGGGGTATATTAACATAACTTGCTTTTTCAATGATGGTTACTCAGGATGTTGTTTTGGGTGGCTGTCTTCAAGCAGTCTCAAATTGAATAAGTAATATGCAAGACATGCAAAACTACCACTCACCCTATAGAGTTTTGGCATATAGAGGATCTCAAGATATTTCATGATATTGTCTTAGACACCTGTGAAGCACGAGATAGAAATACTTCATAAGTCTAGAGGAAAAAAAAAATACTTAAAACCACAGCAATTACAAAAAGGTGGAAATCAAATTGAAAAATATCAACCTGATGAGGTGTTTGCTGGTAGGGAATTTGTATTTCTTTTAAAACACTATCTTATGCATTGTCCATCTTGTCTGTCCAAGTGACATCATCCCATCAGATATGGCCCATCTAGCTGCTCACAAGCAGAAGACAGAGACACCCTTGTCACATCCAGCTCACGCAGGGAGAAGAAACCCAGCAGCGCCTGGGACATCTTGGCAAGAAGAAGCAACAAAGAGCAGCCAGGAGGGGAAGCAGGGAAGACACTCATCTTGATAGACTCCCCCCTCTCCTCTCACCTCCAGGCCCAGCTGGACTCAGCATCCCAACTGCTGTCCCCGTTAGGACGGGGGACGTGGGAAGCACACGGCTGGCAATGCACCCGACAGGCTCGAAGGGATCCGAGCACACCCTCAGGTTCACAAGCACCCGGAGTTTGCCAAATCATTTCAGCTCATCTCTAATTGTCAGCGATCTCTATTAGCTCAGTAGTGTGGCTTTGACATAAGGATGAACAGAAGGGTTGTTACTGGCTAGTGATAGGAGAGGAGCTTCTGGTCCAAGGAAGAAAAGCATCTTCCATGGCAGAAGGAGAATCTTTTTTTTTTCCTTCCCACATAGGTTATATTATAGGGAAGGCTAAGCGAAAGAAGACAAAGGGACTACACAACGGATGTCCAGTAGTTTAAACTTTTTTCCTTAATGTGATATTAGGAAAAGTAGTGCTTCACACTTTTAAGTGATAACAGATCCATTTTATAAGCATTGCCAAGAGAATACAGACAAAAATTTTAAGAAGGAAAAATAGCAGTATGCGCAGCTATCACAGTACAGCCAACTCCATTTGAGCCTGCAGCTCCAGGAGATGGTTTGTTTGACGGTGGCAGCTCCTTCTGCAGAGCATGTCCCTCTCAGGCGGCTGGCCCCTCTGACACCCAGCACCATAGTGCAACTTTGCCCATGCCAACTCAAGTTAAATTTATGTAGACAGAAAGAAAACAGAGAAGGGAAAACCAAAAAAGTCTCCCCTAGGAATTAAAACTGCTCCAAGATCACATTTTCTCAGATTACGCCAAAATTCTGATCTTTCCACATTATTTTCATAAACAACAGCCCAGCTTAATAGGATCTAAAAATACCCCAAACACATTTTTGGTTTTGCAAACAGTGTTTCACTCATGCATGTCTGCCTGGTGATGCATCATTACAACTGTAATGAGATAGCTGCCAACCCTGGAAGGGTATATTGCTCAGTGTACCTGGAATGCTAAAGAGAGATTGAAGCCACTATGAGATTAAAATTAGTTTCACTATATAGAAATGAGAGAGATTAAGTCAGGCCTGGAGCTAGAAGTTACTTGAGCTTCCCAAACAGTCCAGGGCTATGGCCGTCCCTGCTTTATACCTAAAGTTTTGCCCTCTATGACAACCAGCAAAAGTGTCCCTTACATCCAAGGAGTGACCCCAGTTCCACGTTAGATCAGGCATTCAGCTGGCAACTGCGTCCACTTGCAGAGGCTTTACTGCTGAAGATGAGATGTACCATAAACAGGGTAAAAAAATCAACCAACCCTAAATTAAAGCACTTCTAACATAACCCAATTACACTACATAATGTTTACTTATCTTATATACACTCGGAGGGAAGATAAATGTCTAGTAAAAACCACAATCCACTATTAAGCAGCTATAAAATACTTTGCTGTCTTCCCATTTCAAAAGCTCCCATAGTATAAATAGTGGTCAAAAGTTCAGTGAACTGTCTTCTAGTCTGGTGCTCCATTCAAACCCTGCTATTTCCAGAGAGTCTCCTGACACCGTATCTAATTTCCAAAATGAATATGCTTTAATTTTCCTTCTTCATGCATTGTGCTTTTTCCTCATTTAAAACAGCAACAGCCTCTGGCAGTAAAGGACATCACATTTCTATGCGAGATGAAGCTTTTCCCCCCCCATATGCAGGAGAATGGCATGGGTCAAGGGAGAAAAAATGTATGCAAAAAACATCACACCCCACTGACCTCAGTATATTTTACATTACAATTTTGCCATTTCCAATATAGGTTCATTTTTCAGTGGACCATGTCAGCCATATTTCAGGATTTACAAAAAAAAAAAAAGATAAATCAGTACCTGGAGCATTGTCTGCATACAATATGTCCTAATGCAATATAGGGATTGTCTTACTAATGTGTAGTGTAGCTTGTAGAGAACACACAGGCATGCAGGGAATACTTAGGCACAGCAGGGAGGCAGCACAGGTGTACCTATTGTGGATTTATATACACATTCAATTATATCTGCAGGTAATACACGTGTATTTTTACGTCTTAAAAACCAGGCTGCTACACACTGCCGGTGAAACTCCCAAAATCAGAGGGTTTTCAGTGGGGAGGGGGCGGTTTGCCATAAGAACCCTTTCTCCCTCAAGCCACTCAAGTCCCCAAACTGGGCACCTAACACAGGTTCAGACATCCAAGCTGAAGTTGTCATGCTCTCAGTGGGCAAGAAAAGCAGCTTTATCCCCTGGCACACATTAACAGGCCTCCTTCCACCTCTTCAGTAAGTCAGAGCCCAATTTGAAAAGCACAGAAGGTCGTGGTAGCTCCTCAGTACTTTGTGGCCATCCTTTACCCCTACGTGCTTCAACAGAGTTCACCTGGGGTGCCTGAAGCTCCTGTTAGCACTGTGGGGTTTCTCTGAAACTGCAGCTGTGGAACAAAAGAGGTACCTTTCGTTCTCCCAACCCTCCTCCAAGACCAAACACACCAGGAAAAGAACAAAGTGGAAACTTGGGTGAGACCCTGCTTTAACCAGGATTAAAACCACACACTCAATAGTAGTTTTGCTTGACTAAAAAACACAACAATTTCAACTTCATGTACTGCAAAAGCCATAACACTCACAGAACTGGCACATCTGACTATTACAACCAAAATCATCATCTACTATTTTGACAGAAAATCAAAGAAGCCTGACTTTCTTAAGAAGTACCAACGCTTGCAGAATCTTGCTGCTATCTACAGACTATCAGCTAGGTAAAGGTTCATGAGAAGAGCAATGTATGCATACAGGTGTCTAAAGGTTAAACGTACCAACAAAGCACAATCATAGAGTGGGGTGTAAATATAGACAAATGGAGGAATTAAAAAATAAATAAAAATAATTAGGTTCTCACCACACCAAGACAAAATCATCATCATCTTTCACATCAAGCAACTACTCCACCTTGCAACTGCCACGGAAAGGAGCAACTTCAGCTCCTACAACCACCAAACCTTCTCAAACAAAAAACCAAATCTGAAAGCGCTGCCACATTACAAAGCTTTAAGGAAGAACAGAAAGTCTTACCTGAATTCTGGGGTTGCCCAAGACAAGGAGACCAATGTCACTGGAGATGTTCCGAGGGAAGGCAAAGCAGGATGGAGCAGAGCTGAACGCGCCAGGAGCAAACCGAAGCTCAAAACATGGCGACCAGAGCTTAAAGGTACCTGGGGTAAACAAGTTAACTCCTAATTACAGCTGATTGGCCCTAATTGCTCCACATCCCTGCCCAGCTGGGCTTCCCCAGCCCTGACTCAGCATACCCTAAATCCTGGCATGGAGCTGCCTCTGGGGTAGCCAGAGCAGATTTGGGTCATGTTAAAGTCCTGGCAGGGGAATTCAAGGAGGGGAAAGGGTCTCCTTGAACAAGGGGGTGGCTGAGAGCCTCAAGGCCTTGGGTGTGGGAGGTTGGGATGGTCTGCTGAATGTGAACCTGAAGGCAATTGCAGGAACAGCGGGGTCTTTTTGTTATTTTAAGTAGAAAGGGTAAAACATGCAATATTTTCTTCAGCTGTTAGCTCTCTTAAATGTCACGGAGAAGCATCCTGTCGCCTGGCAAGTTGTGGACTTGGGGCTCAACAGGTTTGCTTGCTTATTGTCAGCATTTACCTGAACTGGTTTTTAATAAAAGCCTTTGAAGAAAGAAAATCTCCTGCCTGAGTCGAGGCGTTGGGAACCTGAGTGGAAGCCCCTGAGAGTTGCTGAGCTACTTAGTGGCAGTCAATTGCGTCCCTGATATAACCTATTCCTTCATAATTGCAAATCCCCTCCATGATGCTCTGCACGGGACCTGCTTTTTCTGGAAGCAGTTATTGGATGGGAACCTGACGGTGGTGTTTACACCTCGATGGTCTCAAGACCATCTCTCTGGCTGTGTTTCAAGTGGCCAACTCAGGCAAACTAGATATGGCTGAGGGCAGAACTGAGTCCTTTCTGTATTCATCTAGGGCTTTAAACTTATCAAAATGAACCTTTACTTCACAAAATAATAACAATAATAATAACAACAACAACAACAATAATAATTGTTGTTCCGTTTGGCTTCAGAGCACCAGTTCCATCAAAGTACTGACTCCAGAAAGTTCAACTGCTAATGGCAAGCTATTTTGAAAAGGGAAAATCTGGAGGAAAATGATGAGGGAAAGAGTAGTTATTAATAAGTTTTGAAGTCATTCTGTCTCGGGCATTATTTTCCTTTTCTTTCACTATTCATGATGAGCTTTTTGCTTCAAGGCCAAGTGAATTCATAGGGCCTGACCCATCCAGACATAACTGTGACTGACTGAACAATGCAGCGCAGCTGAGTTTGCACATAAAAAAGTCCAAATGGAAATAAAAATTAAGATAAGCAGTGGATCTAAACACACACATGACAGTATAACTCTCCTTCTGATCAGTTCACTTCCCTCTACTTGGTCCAGTGTTCCCATCACATTCATCCTGGTGGGGGATCAGCAGTCTGGCAGTCCCAATAAGCAACTCATTTTGTTTTGCTGTTTCTGACCATAGCTCTCTGGTTTCTAGAGCCAGCTTAGTGGTGTCAAGCCTCTTTCTGTCAAGGGAAGGACTCTTTCCTTTTTCAGCTTAATTCCAGAGCTAATGAAAACTCGCTAACTTCACTCCTAACTTGGGTATGCTGCATGGCCTTTTGTTGGGCGAGCGCCTTTTGCTGGGCGAGCAGATGCCCCGAATAAGTGAACCTAGAGCCACCTGCAGCAGTCCCTGTTGAGAACTTGAAGGGTTTGGAGGAAAAATCTCAATCCAGGAGAGGTGGAGTTTTTTTACCCCAAAAAAACTCTCTCTGGAGAGATTTTCCCATTCTGGGTGTTGAAAGCACCAGGACTGCTGCAGGTAGATCAGGACACAGATGGACACCGTGTCTGTGGCAACTTCTTATTGCCAGAGGATGAGGGGGGCCAGGAAGAGGCTTTCAGAGCAGAAGCAATGACAATTCATGGACCCATTCTCTCCTTCTCCAGTAACTCCCAACATCCCCAAGTAGCCCCATCTTTGTACATTGCCTGAGAAAAATGGAAACTCAGAGTTCCCTTTGCCTCAGGGGAAAATAACACTACTTTGGTATATTTATATTTGTCCCCATGCTCCCTAGAAGACTGAAGTTTGCAGGGGAACAGCTCTGGCAACCTTGAAAGTAAGGGGTGTACTTTGACCACTCTGAAATAAACTCAGCAACGTGTATCCTCACCCAGACACCGCAGATGCATGCATCTGCAGAGCACGCTGTTAATAATTAATGTAATTGCATAAACCCCTACATATAAAAATACACAGACAGATCCTCACATTTTGCCTGCTCCTCTGTAACAAATACCCAAACTGAAACAAATTTAACAAGATACATTACACAAATCTGCAGACAGAAGTCGTATCGAAATTTTAACTATCTTCAGCAAGAAAGCGCTTCTATTTCCAGTAACGCTGGCAGCGTATACTGTAGCTAGGCAGCCGCATTTATTTTCAATTATCATTTTTGCTTTTTTATACGGCATAATGAAATGCCTGGTAAATTATACATTTTTGTAAAACACAAACTTGTCTCTTTATTTGCAGCTCAAGTCTTGCGGTATCGTTTTGTCTGCATTAGTTCTAGCTCTTTACGAGAGGCCAATTACTTTTCTTAGCTGCAACACACACAAAGTGTAATATCTTACTTGCCCATCCTTGCCAAGATGCAGCCTGGTGCGAAGTGACCATGTCTAAGGCTCAGACTTTTGGAGAAAAGGGTGAAATGTCTGAGCACCCTGTTCACCGTAACATCACCCATGCTCATCTGCTCCATCTTTGATACCTAACATTTTCACCCCACCCCCTACCAAACAAAAAGCAGATTTTTTTAAGGGAAAAAAATGCATATAGCTGCTCCCCCCCCAGTCTCCCTTTAGAAAGATGCTCTCCTGGCAGATGGATCTCAATATGCTGTCTCCCAAATCTTCAGCAACTCTGAAAATATAAAGTTCACTCATACCGACGGGCCATATATATCTGCACCTCTCGATTTCCTGTCTCTTTAACTGGCACTTTGAACCAGTGAACACCCCTTTAATCTTGTCCCATTATCATCCTAATAGTACCTCCCGATATTCATAAATGTCTAGCAAGTCTTTCAGCTATTTGGTACAAAGAAGAAATATCCAGCTAAATTGAGAAGATTACCACATCACCACATAAATCAGTGACAGGCTGCGTGTTATTACAGTTGATTTTTGTTGACAGTTGGCTGTAGGCAGTTGTGTTTCAAATGCCTTTTTTCACTGGGAAATTAAACAAAATTCCATGCAAAATGCAGCCCTCCAGTTCAAAAACTGTAAATCCAAAATTAGCATTTCATACTTTAAAAGGTAGCACGGCACAATTTTCCATTGAAAGGTCTGTACAGTTGTCACAAATGGGTGCTTCACACATGACACTAATGCTACTGATGCCTTTTAAGAAAGCCACCTTTCTCTGATATTATTTTCTTCTCCTAATAATCTGCATACACTACAGTTCATCCCTATGGAAAAGAAAGAGAGCTCACTTACTTATCTCTCATACGGGAGCATTATGCTTTCAGCAATTCAGACAGATAGGCCGGATGGGAGCGGGGGTGGGTTGCCGAATCCTCTGTGGTAAGAGGGAAAGAATCATGGCCAGCGAAAGGTTAATCTCCCCTCTCTGACTCCCTCCTTCCTTCTCAGCATAACCTGGAGAGCAAAGAAAAATGCGAGACTTAGGAAGTGAAAAGACACACTGGCATAAAACACCGTTCCTACTGGATCGGGTAGCGCTTCATATACAATGGCCGTGTATGACCCAATTAACAAAAAGCCGTTGCCAAAAGTCAGGAAAGCAGCTTGGGCGCCACCAGAGAAGACCAGAACTTGCGAAGGAGTTGCGGCTTTCAGCAGCTGCTCAGCTGCCAATTTTTTGGCTCGGATTTGCCCACTGCTGCGCTTATTTTTTAGGGACTGTGCTATCTGCAAGTCACCTGAGCAGCAGCAGTTGAGATGGAGCCCCTTACCCACCTCGAGACAGGTCCCTGACATCAGCCCTGTCTGGGATGCTAGCTCAGAGTATGACAACAGCACAAGAAGTTCCCAGCTTTGACTACATGTAATGCAGCCTATCGAGGCAAAGAACTGTGATGCTCACTCCTGGGGCATGGGGACAGACACGTAATGTGGTTTGTCAGCCAGATGTTACACGAGTCTTCACACAAATACTTTGCTGGCAGCTAACTGCCTTCTGGTCACGGAGAGTCAAACGTCCTCTGGTCAGAACTGCTGGGCTGAAAACCAAATCACCAGCCAACTGTATCTGGTTCATTTTTCTCCTGTGTTGAAGGGTAGAGGCATAAGGCCATGGGGACGATGGCTCGTGTGAAGGATCATCTTTTCTCCCAGTCCTCAGAGGGGAGCTATGGGTGGAGAGTCCATCTAGAGATCTCCGAGCTGGGTAATCCCACTGCTTCTAACTGAGACGAAAACACATTCATAGTAGCCAGTATTAAGTATTTCAGTGAATGTTGAAATGGCTTCATCTAACTTCACCATCAGGCATTTTAAACAGCCTTCTCTCTCTAATTTGCTCATGGCTGGGTCAAGGTTTAATTTTTACAGCACGTGCCAAACCTTTCCCTGGTGTTACTCTACCAACAGTACTGGACAAGATGTCCATGAGAGCCTGGCCCCAATCACCCATGATGGAGCAAGGTATGTCATCCATACATACAGCTCTTGATGCTTTACTAGGGGTTAGATTTGCACCTGATTACAAGCAAAAACTATATTATTTGGGTCAAATAATCAAAGTGAGGCAGTGGTAGCTTACAGATTGTCCTGCTGCAGAAAAAGGACCTGGCCAAGAAGGGTGAAAAGTGACAGCCCGAAAGAAAACTGTGAATATGATGAAGCAATCCTGTGTTTTTTATTGAGGAGAGGTTGGAAACAGGCCTAAGCTTTGCTGTTGAGTGAGCTGCAGCCTATATGGAGTGATTGAATGATTTAAGGTAGCACTTGTTCAACCCTAAAAGTATTTACACTTAAAATTTCTGTAGAAAAACATAAAAAGGATTGGGCTACTAATACATTCTCTTCTAACTCTATGTACACATTTAGTATTTCAGTATCTGCTTTCCAATGAATATTTCTTGGAAATTTTCAGAACACGCAAGAGGTGACCTCCCATTTCTGCTTGAGACCAGCTCCTTGGGAAAACCAGGCAGTGAGACACAGACCAAGCTGGTGGTGTGAAGGACGTGGTCCACAGGGGAAACACAATTTCCTGACCAAAACATGCCCAACACAAATGTGAAGCAGCAAAACCAAAAGCAGATTTTAAGCACAAAGCTGCCCGTTGTGATAAAGATGGGAAACCAAAGTGTATTATCACTGAGGAGAATAGGCTGAGCTAAATGAGACGTTGTTGCCAAGACTAACACTTGAAATGATGTCTGATGAGGATGGCAATTTTGGCCAGAAAGGGCCTCGGTTTGTATGCCCAGACAGGTATTTTCTGTCACTTGAAAAGCCCGAGAAGTGGAACATCTACCTTTGCCTTCAGAGACGAGACAGGTTGCTCACTCCACGGTACAGGAGAATCCTGCTCCATGTCGGTGTTCACACGAAGAAGGCCCAGGAAGGCTGATTGAGAGGAGGGAGATTTGGGGGCACACTGAATAAAGGAAGGCATCGCGGGTGCCAGAGGCTGAAGAAGGAGGTGCGAGGGCTTTGCTTGAGGAGGAGCCCAGCAGCGATGTTCAGCTGCAGCAGAGCTGAAGCTGTGCCAGGGTATCGCACCGCATTGAGCGGCCTCACGTAACAAGTCACACAAAGAACATGTCAACAGCTGAAATGATCTTCAAACAGAGAACGTGAGACAATTTGGGCCGGCAGTGGTGGTGAAGAAAAGCAAGTGCAGGGAGCCTGGCTGGCAGGTGACTTCCAAAGAAATGGAAAGCCTTCTCCCTGACTTGCAATTCTTTAGAGCTTTTGTTTCTTTAGAACTTTTGGTTCTGGCATCCCTACAGACATTGTGTAAAGGGATTGTTGTTGCAGCAAATGTAAAGAGTGCAAACAACCCTTCCATTCCTCTGGTGTAATTTTCTGCATAGTCCCGGTGATTACACCTGAACAGGAACTTTTGTACCGAGCCCAGTAAGATGCGATGAAATCACAGCGCTTACTTCGCAGACATCCAGCTTCTCCTGAAAAACTGCACTCAGCTTTGGATTGTAAGTCATAAGAACAAGCCAGTTATTTCCCAAATGAAGGGAAATACTTCACAAATTTTAGCTGAACTAAGTAAAGAAGAGAAATAAATCTGTAAACCATCAAGTGGTGCGTCTGCTTATAATTATTATCATGCAAGAAATATAATGTTAGTTGAGCAACATAATTCTTTTTGTGTTTTGGGATTTCCTACTTTGCATCTTTCTGCCTACAGATCTAGATCTCCAGAGCAGACCATTTTTTTTTATTACTTTTTTTCTTGGTGCCGCATATAAATGCCTCTTGACAGGGATTTTTTTTTTTCAAAGTATTGTTCATGTGGCTGCATTTAGAAAATGCAGTTCAAATACTGTTCTTCACTTTGTTCTTACAAGTTGTGAGTAATACCCAGAATCGTCTGCACGGCGAGAGCTGCGCTCATGACAGGAGTCTTGAAATAACATCAGCCGGCCGTCGCTCACACAGCTCCAGTATTGCGGTCTCTCCTGACCCCAGGCTCATCAGTATTAGCAGCTGAAGCTGGATTTAACTGCTGGCCAAATAACAGAGGTATGGCAGGCTTAACACACTGCCTTGAGCTGAGGTGCCCAGAAAACTCTTCAGGAAAAAATACATTTATAAAATATCCTAAGGGATATGAGAATCGGAGCTGAAATTTTAGTATTTTCCAACTGCTCTCACCCTTCCTCCTGGGACTGCCGTTGATCTTTGATCACTTCCCTCATTTACAAGTGCTGTCATCTCGCCATTCTCCTCCTACTCCGTATCATTAATACAAATCTGGAAACAATGGCTTTCTCACTGCTAAAACATTGCAACATCCCACTATTTGTTTCCTCTTCTAAAAAGGATCATTCATTATAACCCATATCCCCCAAAGAATTTTATCACTTGAAACCTGTTTGCAGTGAATCTAAAGTAGCTGGAAAATCATCTCAGAAATTTCTGCATGCACTGGAGCCGACTTCTCCTGGAAGCCCAATAAAGTGCCAAGTCCCTCTGCAGGCAATATCCATTTTTCTTCTTTCTGATACAGTCTCCAGCACTAACCTCTGCAGCTGTGTGCGATCCATTTTTTTTCCAGCTGAAATTCACTGCTCAGCTACGCTAGCTCTTGTACCCACTTCATCCCGGAGAGTTGCGATAATTGCCTCCTTGCTTCATCGTTCCCACCACCTCCATGCTTATCGCAGAGGTCAGCTTTTCTTTTATCTCTTCTATAGGCAACTCATTATTTGCTGTTTCCTCTTGCAAGGGGACAGGCCGCTGCTCCCTGGCTCCTGTCCCGTTCCAGTCTTCAGGGTGTTCGTGCACCTCATTTGAATATTTCCTCCGGGAAAGATATTTCTACCTCTCAGAATTTGAATGTCGTGGTTTAATTTGTTTTCCAGGGTCCCCAAAAGTGGCAGAGGGTTTGGGTGACCACTGACCTGTGTCATGGAGTACTACCAAAAATACGTATACCTGCAGTTTGAGAGCAGTATGAGCAGAGATCTTCCCAAAAGATCTGGGCAGCCATCAGGATTGTGAAGGGTTGGGGTTTTTTGTAATATAGATGCACATGCTGACTGCCTTTTACTAGGTTTTGTAGCCTAGTGGTGTTAAAACATATTAAAGGTGAAGCTTAGGATCCAAACTCCCTAACTGCTGCTGAAAAAGCAAGACATATTAAATGCAAAACAAAATAGTGTAGAAAACACTCTACGCTGCCTACAGTGAAGGTCATTACGGGTATGTGATATTTACTATTGGGGAAGACCAGATCTTCACTTTTAACTATCCACAGTCAAGAATAAATCCCTACGTCAGTAGATAGCACAGGTCAAAATTTAAAGTGCCTGAAAGAACAACCACCCTTCACTGTTTTACAAGTCATCAAACTATTTAAATACCATTGGAGACACTGAAAAGAAAGATGCAGATGATCAAACTTGTGGCTAACCTTCAGAACTGAGGAGGATTTTTTCTTGTGACATAGCGATTTTTGAAATAACAGCAAATTCGGGACAACTGAGGGGTGGGTAATAAGGCCTGGAAAGTGCAGGCAGAACCAGACTTACTAAAATCAGCCCTTAAGTGTTGCTCACAAATTGTCACCAAAGCACTGCGAGAGGAGTGCAGACAGGGCAACTTTTGCAGAGCTACTAATGACACTCTTCACTTCCAGGCACTTTCAGTGGATATTATGTCCCCGTTTCCCTGTTTGAAAATCTGCTTCTTTGTGTAAAACAAGAGAGATCCACATTTTGAAATAACACACCCACTCACGTAAAATATCTCCTTGGCTTAGGTGAACTAGGCACGGTGATGCTGTCTGGAAACACAGGCGTTTTCTGGCAATACAGCTGTTTCCAGCTTTTCAACCCGTGCCAGTGCAATGCAGTTGAACTTCTGAATCAATTACAATTCATTGTAACATTAACAACACTGACCACGTGTACATACATCAAAAGCAATTCTTTGCTGTTGCTAATGCTTGCAGGAAGCCCACACAGGCCACGCACTCAGGACAAAGCAGCACGGCTTCATCTTGAGTCCACCAGTCCAGCAGAAGAGGTCAAGTCCCACACCTTCCACCAGCCAGCCTAGCCACCCCGAGTCACTTTGCTTTCTTTTTTCCCGACCATTTTTTATTTAAATGTGAATCTCTGTGAGACAGCAAATGTTTTTCTTCAATGGGGTGTGCACAGTTCCTGCTGCGGTGGGACGTGTGTCTCAGCTGGGACCTTGAGGTACTGCAACAGGACCTCAAGCAGAAATAGCTGGCAGGTGAGAAGCAGCACCTCTTGACCTCAGCAGAAATCTTCCGATTTCAGAGGTGGCTTATTTTAATCCAAGAGAGCAAAACACGCTTGGGTATCATCCAAGTTTGAGCATCCTTTGCTATCTCCATTTCTTAAGATGAATGAAAAGGGAGCCTGTGCTACTCTTGGTGGGGAATTCAGGTTTTGCAAATTACTTTATCGCTTTGTCCAAGAGAGTAAGTTGAGGGCCACCTTTTCACAAAAGATCTGTAAGCATGCCAGCTGCCTCTCACTTCTCATTTTGCTCTTAAAAAACAAACCCTAGACCATGCAATGCCGCATGACATCAATGCGCAGCGTCTCCTGAGCCCAGCGGGACCTCAACCATTGCCATTTGAGTAGCAGACAGACATAAAAAAAAAAATCTGAAGAGTTAGCGAGGCGTGTGGTGGCCACTCTGCATGCAACACCTGCAACGCAGGGCCCGGTGGAAAGCCCCATGGCCAGTTTGAAAGCATGGTGAGCAGCCCCAGCAGCAGGTCTGCTGCCGTGTCATGTCCCGGCTCAGCCCCAGAGTGGAATTCAGGGACAACTCTCAGGGACGAAACACTCTGAGCGTAAACATCTCCTTGCAGAGGTCCCACAGGGCAACTCGTGCCAACGCAGCATGAGCTGCCCCACAGTTAGCAGCAGGAGAGATGTGATGGGGGATGCAGCTCGTTGCTTCTTGCAGGCAGAGCCACCAGCCACGTGCCTGGAGTGAGAGCACAACTCGCTGAGCTGCTGCCTGTGCCTGGGGACAGCTGAGCCCCAGCCCAGCCAGGAAGCTCCACGGAGCTCCTTCCTCCCTTGAATCACACATGTTGGGGGCTGTACTGCTGCACTCAGCACATTTGAGAGGCCCCATCGCACCAAAAATTACTATTTAATCTTCACATGAGCGGACACAAGGAAGCTCCACTTCTCACCCATGTACTTACTACTTTATACCTGTTTCCGCCTCCGAACCATGTTGGTATTGCTTAACACTGGCCGTCCCTGCGGATGTGAGCAGGGTGTGTGTTCAACTTCTCACTTGAAATATTTGCATGAGCGGCTGGTTTCCTCCCTGCCCCGCTGGGGAGAGGAGTGTCTTTCTCTCACTTCTCTATTTTGTCATGATCTATAGAAGTAAGTTCAAAAGGGCAGGAATGAGGGTCTGACATCCCGACGCTTTGACTCACCCTCGTGAAAAGTTATTGGTGTCAGTACAGCTACAGCTGCTCGCTTCCCCTCCAGCCTCTTTAATTTCTGTTCCTTTGCCACACTTGACAATAAACAATAATGAGCTTTTACATTCCCTCGCTATCTACTTGTCTCACAGTCACAGGAAAACATATACACACCCATATGTACATATACACACAGAGATGTGCAATTTATCAGTTAACTTCTGGAGGAAAAAAATGATATATCTACTTTCAAGATATGTGTAGGTTATGGCCTTCACCCTTAGTGGCTTTTAAAGAGCTAGCAATGATAGATATCGCAACAGCTTTTATTGGATTAACATAAAAACTTTGGTGATGAAGAGATTTTTCTTCCTCTTTTTGTGCCAAACACCGTGGTTTGCACTCTACATTTCTTAGCCCAATAAAAGTGGTGTTATTCATGGTACCTTAAATCCCCCGTTCTCCAGCACACAGCAATCTGTCTCTGTGTATCACACTCCCAGTCTTCACGTCTGAGTACCTGTAAAGAGATTGCCAAGTAAAATGTTGTGAACGCTGCTCTCCATTCTCACTCACTCACTAAAACTTTGTTGAATTTGCCTAGTTTTACACCTATTATATCTCAAAGACTGTTGTCCTCTCCCCTGCAGGGTTGTGGAAGCAGCAAAAGTAGTGGAGAAGGAAAATCTTCAGACCACCTCATCACTTTCTCCCTCTAAATTGCTGAACAAAAGTATTAAGGTCTCAAAGTTCCATTTTTCTCTGTTGTTTTTGTTGGGTTTTTTTATCACTGGCTACTGCAACTCAAAATGCCTCATCTGTATCAGCAGCTTTAGTCACACTGATAATGCAGATTTCCAGGCAAGATACCCAGAGTGAGCCTTCTGTATGCTTTTCTTGTAACACCAAGAGTACAGAAAAATTTAATCTAACAACCGACTTCATTCTCTTGTTTGAGTTTTCATTTTCCTCAAAATGGCAAGAGAGAAAGAAAGAGAGAGAGGAAAACAAAAAAAGAGAAAAGAAACAATTTTTATTACATGGAAAACGCCTGAAGGGAATGAACTAAATTGAGCACTAACTTGCAAAGGCATATTTTTAAGTTGCAAAATCAGAGCATAATTTGGCCCAATATTTTGTTTCAGTGTCTGGCACAGTAAAAAAAAATACAGGACATGTTTTTTCCTGCCTGGGAATTATTGTTAAAATGAAAAATGAGTTTTCACAGACAGAAAAGTATCATTGCTGCGAGCAAGCATGAACAATGCTAAATCTCGGTCATGTGTAAAACCCAAGAAGTGGCCAAAAAAGCCCTTTTCTGCGAAAGATGGCGATCCTCGTTTTGGAAAGTTGCGCGATGCCCCGCACGGTCTGTGGAAACTGTTCTCCTCAGAATGACATCTACCTCATTTGCAGTGGTTAATAACCAGCAGCGTATGATTTTAAATCCCAGCAACACTTTCCTAGTTCCTGCTTTTAATTAAACCTGATTCCTAATGACACGGGATGCGGCGGTTTGATAGGTCTGCTGCTGGAGCCGCAGCCCGTGATGAGCAGGGCCAGCAGCGGTGGCGTTATCCCATGTGTGCTGGCACGGGTGCACCTGGCAGGACACCCATCCTCCTCTCCTAACTATACATATTAATTCAGAGCCCTGCCAATCAGGGCTCGTTACTCTGGTAACAGTGGGCCTAAACTAATCAAGAGCCACTCGCCCCACTCTGTGAGTACGGGCGGAGAAGCCTGCAGTCAGAATCCGGCCACAGAGCTCCTCTGGACCAAAGGAGCAAGAAAGGCATGTGATGGGAAGTTAATGGTGTATTTAAAATGCATGTTAATTAATGAGATCTTTTAAATTCTAGCTTTTTCTTGTGTCGTTACAAGTATGCAAGTGGCAGGAAGGCTGGTGGCAGGTGGAGCGGGCAGCTACCACCTCCTGACAGCCTTTACTTTTGGCTTTACAACCCCTGTGCATCCTTCACCAAGGCCAGGAAATAAGTCCCACACATTACAACGCACCCCGAATACCTTCTGTAAGAGCAGTTTGGATGTCATTCAGGCATTAAAGCAGAGATTTTCACGGGCCTAAAGCACATCTGTGCACCTGACTACCATCTGAGCCTCTGTGTTGAGCCGTTTTGACCGAAGGTCCACGGCCATCAACCCTCTGTCTCGCAGGAGGCAGCTGAGTTTCGGCATGCAGAGTCTTGAGGCAATTCTCTATCCGCTTCTGAATTTGTTTTGCAGTTGCAGTATGTCTCTGTCCATGTGCCATTAAGAGCTCAATTCTTTTATTCACTCCCCCCATCACCTCCTCCCCCCCGCCTTTTTAAAACATCATGTTTATGCAAGTGGACAGGAGGCTCTCATATCTGGGTCACACGTTTGCTGGAGGTCATTGAAAGGCTACAAAATGGAGCATGCCTAATTCTGCTATTTCAGAAGTTTTGTCACATGTACTCAAGACAATTATGTCTATTAAATGAGTTCATTAAATTTCAGAAATCCTTTGAAATTCTGACATACCAAAAAAAAAAAAAATGCTGAACTTCCCTTTCTTCTAACACCCCTTACAAACACTCTATTCCAAGGAGGTGCTGGGGACCGCAGCTTGGCAGCCTGTGACACGGCCAATGCATTAACCATGTCCTGTCTCCATCACAAACCAAATCAACTAAAAATAAAACAGAGCATGGAGGTCCACCAAGTGACCTTTTGCAGCATCACTGTCATCATCCCAAGCACCACTCCACTGAGAATAATTCAGAGACATGGAATAAATGTCACCAATACTCTTTAAGAACTGTGGGGTTTGCAACATGATGGGACATCCGAGGTGTTTCCAGGGACGAGAATTGGCTCGGTGCTGAGCTGCAGACTTCGGGGATGCAGGAGGAAAGCCAGGCAAGCTCTGCATGTTCTTGCCCTTGTTGACTCCTCTGTGCTACTCCAGGAGCTGCTGCATGGGACATCCGGGTCTGCCCTCCCAAAGGAGCACGGGGCATGTAGAATGATATTCCTTAGCTGAAGTCACACACAGAGAAAGGAGGGCACAACTGAGCCACGGAGCACAGGTGGAGCCATCCTATTGAGGAGAAGCTTTTCCCACAGCGAAATGTCCTGATATTTCAAAGGTGCTGATCATCCGTAATTGCCTCTTGAGCAAATAGGAGCTGTGGGTGCCCAGCCATTGCAATTACATCCCATGAATGCTTAGGTGTCTCACACTAACCACATATAAACACTTTCTTCTAAGTAGTACTCCAACACGTGCAAACAAAAGTCAACAGTTTACTACTGCAACGTCAATGAGATGCAGACATTAGGTCATGGGATTCGTTTGGCATCAATAAGTTTTATGAACCTATACAAAAAAACCCTCTAAAACACTGCTTGGGGTAGCATGCCTCTGAGCAGCACTGGTACTTCTGGGCAACTCTGTATTTCCACTGTAGCAATTTGAAAATTAAAATGTACATAAGATGACGGCTCATTAAGAAGTGTTTCTTTTTGGTGCGCAAGAGAGCATTTATCATAGTTGGCCCACAACAACCATCAGCTTTGGACAGAAGTCACCTTTACTAATGAATGGGAGGGAACAGTTTTTAATCTCTCCGAGATCTCTTATCAATTGATTTTGGATGATGTATGGTAGGTTTTATTCTCCAAAAATTACAATACTCCTCAAGTGCCAGCAGAGACCCAACGCAGTTTTTTGTACGGCTTTGTCTCCTGACACGATGTCATTTTTTCTTGACACTGCAGAGATCTCCCTGCAGACCTTGTGTCCCTGGACTTGTGTTGTCCTCCCTTCCCTGTGACTGCACTAACTTGAATTTAAACAAATGGGGCAGGGAGGGGAATAAACCAGCTGATACCTTGGATTCATTTTAGCGACAAAATATTAAACGGAATGGTTTGCAACTCTGCGCTTGCTGATATTGTGAGAATTAAGACACCTACATTGATTATGTCTATTCTGGCCTTGCCCAAGAGTCACATAAAGCCGTTGAATGCTACCTGGTGCTACGGTAGCCAGAAGGGATTACCCTGGCATTGAAGAAAGCGAGCCTTTGATCAGGTGCTTGGGAAATGCTTCCTCCGTCTTCCTGAAGTGTAACTTTAGACCAGACTCTACCAAAGCCACATCACTCTTTTGTGCAACCCTTTGAGCTCACTGGTGAATGAGCTGAAATCTACTCTGCTTCCTTTCCTAGGTGGCATGTGTCAAGGATCCCTACAATCACTTTTATTACTTGCTTTATCTAAAGAGCTCCTGGCAGAAGCCTGGGGTGTCAGTGGTCATGCAAAGAGCATAACTGGAATATAACAGTATTTTATGCCCTCAGACAATTAACTGATGACCATTAGCAGCTCTGCCTCAAGTCCCAGGCTTGGATCCCAAGCAATAGCGAAGAGGTGTCACTTTTCCCTCGGGAAAGGGGAAAGACCAGTCTCCTCGTGGGTCTCACCCATACGCTGGAGAAAGGCAGAAGAAAAGTTGAATAAAGCAATACGCTTTGCTGCATCTACTGCTCTTTTGAGATTCGCTCTGGAAGGAAAGCTGCTGGTGCCTGGTGGCTCTGCCCCACGGTTGTGTCACATGTTCAGAAGAACAGCGGTGGATGCTTCAAGAGGTCTGAGTGGGTGGAAGCTCTAAGCGGCAGGTCTCAAATTCCCTCAAGTTTCTCACATAGCTCCAGTGAGTGTTCAGCCTGGCTCCTTCATAAATCGAGGAAAATTTTGTGATCGGTGCTGTTGGGCAGATCCTTAGTCCTTGAACCTGTTCTACCAGCTTTGACAGGATCAACCACTGAGGCTTTGGTCCCAGGTGAAAGCAGAGAACAAGGGGAGAGCAGAAAAACAGGGCAAGAAAGAAATCAAATGCTTTCTTTCAGTCAGCTGCTATGGATTTCAGGATCTGAGACTGGTATAGAAGGAAGGACCATGCTGACCCTTCATAAGAGAAATCCCCTCAACTCCTACTGATGAGCACACGCGTGGAGTGCAGCATCTCCGATACGTGGATTTCCATGTCTTCTCATTATAATTGGCTCTGGGAGAATAATGTCACATAAGATGTCAAAAACGAGAAGCAACATGTTAGAAGAGTGCCACTTGGAAATAAAGCCCTGCTTTTATTGGATAGCTGATCTGCTAAAAGCAGTTATTTGAAATATCTGCAGATCGCTGGGATCCGTGAATAATTGCTATCTGCACATCTCAAATTCTTTACAGTTTTGCTGTTACATAGCTGTGCATGTCTATAAATAGTAGAGCAATATCGCTCACTGCATAATACAGTCTCTGTGTTTTTACAACTCATCATGAACTTCTATGTAATTTATTTTTTATTGAAGAATTCCAATTAATGGCTTCCTGGTGATTTTAAAGCCTCAAATTATCAGTCTCTGAAAACAAAGCAGAGAACATAATTATCATAAACCGAGAATTTTTCATTTTGAAGCTTATCTGTTTGTGCTAAGTATCTTGTCTGTAAGTAATTAGTGCCTTTATTTTTTTTCAGCAAAAATAATGACCATTCTATGCTGCACATCCAAATTTTGTTAACTGCTAGATGTACTGTATACATTATATTTGAAAATGCACCACCTTGGACCAGCTTTAAAGTATTTCATCAAACGATAATGGCAACAACAAAATACATCTGTTTGTCAGAATAAATTATGTACCATATTAAAAAAAAAAGCGCGCTATTCTATCTTTTTCTCTTCTAAAAGTAAAAGCCTTTCAAAAATATGCACTTCTTATTTATTACTATGGGGGCACAGAATGGTGGTTAGCTTCCTTTAGGCTATTTATAATTCCCAGCTGCCGATCAGAATCGATCAGCCTACCGTACATACTTATAGAGCATCCTTTACACGGATCTCTCAGTCTTTCCTTAGCCATCTCTGCATTGTGCTTAGCACATGCAGGAGGAGCCCAAAGCTGAGAGCAAACCGAACCAAGACTGGAAGCAGCAAAGGCAGGCAACAGGAGAAATCTGCAGCACCCTCTCACAAATGCTCCTTGTAAGGGAGGAATTTAAACTCGACACGCGATACAGTGGAATCCTGCTCCTGACCAACACCTGGGGAACCAGGGTGGAAGGGGGGCATGTATATTTACAGTGATTCTGGTGCCAAGAACAGATTTGTGCCACAGATGTTTTAATGATGCACAGACCTTTGCAGGAGTTTCCTGCACAGCCTCCTTTGGAGGCTCAGTGTCCGGCTGTGGCTGCTAGTGGGATGACTTCTCCCAACTTCAGGCAAATCACTTTAGAATCGAGAGTGCAAAGGTTTGTCCTGCCTTTCCATCCTTTAATCGTTGCACATACCCCCATTAGACTCGAGCAATTTCTGTACTGTACAGGCCCCCCAGATACATCACAAGTCCCCTACGGCAAAAGGCTACAAGGATGGAGAGAGACCTTGGCGCAGGTCTCTGACCCCGCGTTTGCTCTATGCGTCAAGAGCATCCTCTAGGCCACAGAGGAAGGTGGAAACCGAGGCCTAAATAAGAACGAGTATGGCATGTACCAGCCACGCTCAGTATTACCGCAAGTCTAACACGCACAACCTTGCTTTATTTCCCTGTCTTGTATAGTAATGCCTTTTCCATTGTGGCTCACATCAAAAAAAGAAATCACCCAGTCAATAATCCAGTAGCAATGCCTGTTGGATAAAACAAGGAGGAATGAATTAGGAAGGCAATGAGGTTGGTTCCCTACAAGAATATGTTCCTGGTGATCTGTGGACTCTCCTCGAGAGCAAGCTCATTTCCAGGGTGCCCCAGACAGTTAATCAAATAACACCACCAGCCTAAGATAGGTCAGTCCCTACCAGACACCGCACCCTCTCCAGTGTCTGTAAACAGATACGAAGTGACTCCCCACTTTTACGTTTAGAAGGAATCCTGCTGATTGCATTAGAAACTTCCTAAAGAGAGTACACTTTAAAAAAAACCCAAGGTAAAATACTAACTCTATAATTCTATACCATAAACAAACATGCCTTAAAAATCTGAATTCAAATCAAGAGTAGCAGACATCCAGGCCAGCTGCTAAAACAAATCTTTTCTTCCTCACCCTCCTCGTGAGCCCTGACGTTCCTCTGCTGATGAAAGGTAGCAATAGTGGTGGTGTTCCTTGGCTTTCATCCTAACGGTGCGACCCACCTCGAGCCATCTCGCCCCATGTCTCCTGAACACACGCATGGGCTGCAGGCTGAAGGAGGGGAGCGCAGCAGCTCGCTGCCTGCCTCACAGTCTCTTCGCTTCCAGGCACTAAGTAAATGTCAGCTTTTTTTTCTACTGTGTTACATACATTGTTAATTTTAAAAAGAAATCCAATATCATTGTTTTTCGTGCTAGCCGAGGTGATTCTGAAATTTAATAAAAATAGTGGATTTTTTTCATTAATGGAAACCAAGGTTTAACCTAGCACTAACTTTCTATAGTGGCAAGACAGAAGAACAGATAAAAAGGGGTCATCTTCACCTTGTTACATTACAACTGTCTTCAGTCACAACTTCAATGGGAAAGAATTCAAATGCACTGCTATTGCTCTACTGAATCAATGCTGCACTGTAACCAAAGCACCTACAAACGCTTTGGAGAAAGGAACTCCCCAAGTAGCTGAGAACATAAGGGGCTGTAATGTTCTCTACAAGCCAAAAATATAAGGGCAAAGAAATTACGCAAAATACTTTTTCCTGTTTCTGTTGCTCCAAATTAGGGGTAGGATCCTCCAGACTCGCCCAGCTTTGGTGACAGCCCATCCTGAAGGGAGCCCCTTCTCCAGTGAGCACCCAACTGCGTTACAGAGCTGAGCAGGGAGGTGCATCACTCTTGGAGAAATTGTTACAACATATTCTGTAGTATCTGTATATCTAAAGAACAGATACCACCGTGGACTTTGCCTTCCCTGACTGTGGTCTACCACCACCACATGAAAACGAATGGGAAGAATGCGAAAAAAATATTTTGCTTCCAAAGTATATTTTCTTTATGGCTATTATTGAGGGGGAAGAAAAATCTACATTAAAACTATGCTGCGCAGTATTTGTCCTTTAGACTTTGTTGTTGTAAAAGGGCTCTCCACGTCTCACCCACATCCAAGGCCAAAGTAAGTAAGGTCCTTCCTCTCCCCTAACTCTTCCATTACTAAATCAGCAGTTTACTGTCTCTTCTCTCAGGGCCACCGTTGAGCGGCCACCTTACGGCACATTTGGAGTCAGCAGAAAAATGGGGAAAGTCAGCCAGTGGCCATCCACACAGCACGTAGGACTCAGAGTAGTACCAGCAAGACACTCATACATCTCCCAGCCAGGTCATCTAGCAATCAAGGAAATGTTTTTCTTACACCTGTCAGTACATAACCAAATATGTACAAGAAGCAAGAACAATTATCTGCTCGCTCTACAAAGATGTCACCTCATCAACATCTGCAGTCCCCTTGATATGTAATATACAACTGCTCCTGAGATTGTATGGGAGGGTTGATATGAAAAGCAGACAACCCTATAAAGTGAACTGCCAAAAAGTCTGCTCAACTCAAACATCACACACACACTTTTATTTCAGCACCTGTGTCTTCCCATCAGCAAGACCTTAGTTTAACAATAAAAATATGCCTCCTCTTCCCCTCTTTCTTTTTCTTCTGAGTCCAGCTTCTTCATTCAAAAGCCAAAGAGATCCCAGAATCCACTTCCTCTGAGCAAGAACACAGACTGAAGTTTAGCCTCAGGTTTTGCCTCTGCCAGCACCGCACTCTGATATTAGGAGGTATCGAGGGATTACAGAGAAACTGAGAGCAGCGCTTCTGTGGGAGGACTGAAAACTATGAATGGCTCTTTGCAGAACGGTCCTTTCTTTCTGCAGACTGGCATTTCTAAGTTAAATTTTTCATGTATTTTTCGAACTTGTCACTGCAAGCAAGGAACCTACTGCAGCAAGAAATTCACTGGGTTTTCCCAAATATTCCCTAAACAGTCGTTACTTCTCTCCCTGAGCATTATCAACATGGTCGAGGGCAGATCTTCCAGGCTGGCAGACAGCGCTTTGTGCTGGATGGCCCCAGCTACAGCAGCAAAAATCACTGGAAACTTTGGAGCTGGAAATGGAAATTTGCAGTAATATGTGATAATGAGGAAGACGGCTCTTGTCTCTGCTGCAGAAGCCTGACCTTTTAACAGAGCAAATGTCAGGGAGAGATACACAAATGTGTTTAGACCAATATCAGTTGCTTCTCTGCGGGGGGATGATCACACAGGTACAGCAAGGGATTTGCAGCCGCTGTACACACGTTCTCCTGGGAAAAGTAGCCCTGGAAATCATACTGCTAGGTATAAGGGCACAGATTCTTACAAAAGGACATGGACCAGTTTCAGCATACCCGTGGCAGTCCCTCACAACACTAGTTCACGCAGAGCAGATACTGTGCTGTCTTTCTACTGGTCTAGTCTTCCTTCTCAGTCTGCTTCATCTGAAACACTTCTGGATTCCAGAGGTGCAAGAAAGGACTGAGCTTGCAAATGGGTCCCAGGGAGTTTGAGTCAAGGTGTGGACCAGAGTCAAAAGCCAGAAGGACAGCTGGCTTGGGTAGGACCATTGCTTGGGATTCGAGGCCTAGCTTGTGACCCATCAGCTGCACATCTGGAACATCTGAGTGCCCACACATACTCTTCTCAAATGCTACTTTGGTTCTCCTGTCAGTTAAGGAAGAGTCACCACTATTCAGAGGAGAAGAACAAAAAAATAGATCTGCTTCTCAGTCTTCCCACACTGTAACAATACAGAGCAGACCTACGGGATCCACCTCTCCTCCTCAGTCCAGGGAAGTCTCACATGCCACATTTCTAAAAATCCACAGCGATTAAAGATCCACACAAGCGAGCCCTTAAATGAAATCAAGTTAAACGCATCCACCTCCCTTCCTAAGAGGAGCTGCACCTATGCAAAGGAGACCAGTACAGCTGGTCCCTTGGCACAGAGTCCAGTGCATTCAAACAGTACTGCCAGCAACTTGCCATCACAGACCAGAGGACACCAGGCACCTTTTGGCACTAGTTTTTGCTTAATTTCTCAGGTACAATGAAAAGGTACATATGTATATCTGCTTTAAACTACATAGGAGAGTGCCAAAGGTCATTAGCTATTTGCTTTAGCGTCGGAGTAGAGATGCTCTCCTTGGTAAGAGGGATGCAAAGAGACCAGTGGCACTTGCTCCAGACGTGGAATCGGTAAGTGCTCCGCGTATGGATTATGCAATGGCATATGGATTAAACACCGAGGGGCTCGGCTGGTTCATCAGGGCCATGAGAAGCAGGACATCTCTGATGCATGGGAAAAGTCCAAAAAGTCAAAGGAGAGTTACAAATTGTCGTACCTCCCAATTCACTAATGCTGTTGGGGAGGATAGGAGAAGGTAATAAGCAGAATTTTCTAGGAAGCATACTGAAAATAAGGTACTAAGAAAAGTCACTGAAAATGTCAGGCGAGCCAACAGGGAAAGGTCCAAGGAGTGAGCAAAAGCACAGCATATACTTTTTCATCTATTCAATCTGACCCTGGGCCCGGTGCCACAATCTTTTTAAGGTTAGTGGTGGGAAAGCTGCCTTTTGAATGTTTGCAGAGGCCTATTAACATCCTGTGCTGAGGAACCTTAAACCCCAGGTAGTATTTCAGAGGAAATGGACAGCACAAAACACAGACTGAAAATTAACCACAGCAGACCCCAGGCCTAAATAAGTTCCACTAGCCCTTTCTGAAATCACTTAAAGGCTTTCCTTCCAGTTGGACTCCTGCCCAACCACTTTAATAGGTGCAGCAGGCAGGGGGGAAAAAAAAATTAAAAAAAAAAAAAAGGAGGGGGGGAAGAAAGGAGAGAAAAATAAAAGGGAGAAGGAAACCCATTTAGCTGTGTAATTTAAACATTCTTTGCAAAATAATAATAAAGTTTAAAAAAAAACAGTCTAAGAAAAATTGCAACTGTAGCAGGATCGGGAGGGTAACTTGGTGAAATACTCTGCGGATGGCTGCAAACCTTTAATGGAAAGTTGTGTAAGTGGCTGAGGCCAAAGTAGGCATTAATTACAATGAAAAATCAGTTTAGTGCAGGCCACAACTAAATTGGAAGTCGGTCCTCTAGGTAAAACAAAGAAAGTGAACAGAAGCTTTAGATTTGATTACATGGCAATACAAGAAAAATGTGCTGTATGTTGTCTATTATTAAAGCTGCTTTTGGGCCTTCTGTGTGTGCCTAAAGGGATTTTAATAAAAAATTAGTAATAGCCCTGCTGCCCCGGCTCACTGCGGCTTTTGGCGCGTTTGTGGGCACAAGGCTAGTTCTGCAGTACAAATTAAGTCACTTCAGACAAGCAACCTTGAAAGCATTATGTGATATCAAAGTTCAAGCGGCACACTTCGACTTTAAGAAGACACAGTCCCCTGCTGGAGGCCAGCTCTGGGTTTAGAGGCTGCAATACAATTTCTTTGGGAAGAAGCCCTGCAATCGTTATATTTGTCTTGGATTATTCTTGGCAACGCTAGAAATACATATCCAGGTTCATAAACACTATATGAGTGTATAAAATACTGCGAAACCCTAAGTTAACGGCAGAAACTCACCATTAACAGAGGTTTTGTTTCGGTTTTGTTTTTTAACAAATGCTAACTCTAGAATCTTCTTTACATTGACGTAATGATATTAATGATGCTGCCTTTATTGCTAGTATCATGCCTTGGTCTTTGGCATGGCTAGATAAAACTAAACCAGGAAAGTTCACCTGGATTAATTTACAAATATGAACCCCCCCTACCAAGTTGATAAAGCTGACTTCTCTAATCTCTTTCCTAGAGATATTTGTTTTAAGGTGAAATTAATTACATTCTTTATATACCAGTATATCCATACCTCAGTGGATCCAATTATGCCATTAAGTCTCTGGTTACAACTTCCTGTAAATTAAAGGCAAAATTTGCTGTATGCAGAATTTTCTGAAATCCTGGGAAATAAGGGCAAAAGGAAAAATGTATCCTAGGGAAAGGAAACATCTAGGAGGAGACCACAAGCAGCTCTGGGTCTCCTTGGCAGCAGGCCGCTGCTATTTGCTTCTCCAGTGGGTCCCCATCCCTCCAGCACTATATGTTGGGGGTGAAGGGTTCTACAGCTCCTGGATGGGTGAATATTTGGAAGTTTTTTAGGTCTCAGACAATGGTCATGTCCTAGAAGCACTGCCCAGCCCCCAAACCCTGCCTAGGTAGAAGTGCACAGTTCATCTGTACTCCTGTATTGCTGACGTTTGCTATTTTACTATGAGCTGCACCAGGTTTCTTTGATCTGCACCGAAAAGAGTCTCCTCATGGGTTATTTTCCCTCCCCTCAATCCCATGTTTGCTGCTCCTTGCAAAGCGTAATATGGATATAGCATCCAATTCCTTTCTAAAGGAAACAAGAAGTGGGGGTGAGGGAAGGTGGTGTGAGAGAAAAAAGAAAATACCCTCCGTGGGTTTAACACCACAGATTTTAAACTCATCTCACCCTTTTTCAAACCTGACTCATTACTGACTGCGTGAGGTTGACACTTTGGCAACTCTCATCCTAAACCCGTCGGCTTGGTGGGCCGTTCCTGGGATTGACACAGACAATGATGTCCCCGAGTGCTGTGACAAGGAAAAGGAGCTCCCCTCTGCAGCCTGACCTAGACATGACCTAGAGAAGGGAAACAACTTTGGCTTTCAGTCCCTTGTCACACAGATGAGTTGGGCTTCAAAATCCTTTTATCCCAGTCACATGTGGCTGCATGCATGGATTCATGTCACTGCGTGCCTTGCGGTCCCGACTCGTACCGACACGTTTCTTCTTTCGAGCTGTGCGCTGTGTGTTCTGCAGTGTCAAGGCAAGGCTGTCACAAGGAAGGACTATCCCAGTTGACTGTTTCAATGACCAGCAGAGCTGTCTTATTATACATGACTCACGTAGACCCCACCGATTACTTTAAATAAAAAAAAAAGTTGCAACACTTATCTCAAAGATTTTTTTTAAAAAAAACCCTCACACTGGTGGTGAATAGCCGTACATAGCTGGAGTATTAAAAAAATCAAAAACCAATCAGTCCTCTTCACATATAACACGTACACCTATACATACACACACATTTTGCAATGTATCTGTAAGTTTGAAATGTGTTAGTGTGTCAATGCTGGCAGGCATTCCAGAAAGGTGGATAGATACACGTCCCTTCTCTCTTTCCAAACCTGTTTACTTTTCTTAATGAAAAGCTGCAGCCTTTGAGGCCATCCAGCACCACATCTGCTTGGCAAGTGCAGAAGTGGTCTTCAGAATCAAGTCTCTTTCTCTGGTATATCTCTTATGCTAAGATCTGTGAAAAAACAATGTGGGAGGAGGGAAAAAAAAAGAATAAGGAAGAGAGAAAAAAGAAAAAAAAAACCAAAACTTTTGTCTGTGGATTCAAAGAGCCCTCTTTACGCCAGATTCATCTACATTAAATTGGTCGTGACCTTCCAGGTGTCTTTAAGGTTGAAGTGTTTGCTGGACCATTTAAAGCTCTTCTGGAGGGCTCCTGCGACCCTCCTGACATGGAGAGCCGGGCTTTTAAGAGTGTAGCCACCTTGTCAATGCTCAGAGGTCACTAATAGCCTGCCTTGGGCCTTCCAGCGGGTCGCGTTCGGCTTGCTAGCCCAACACAAAGGAAAAGGAGAGGAAAGATGGGGAGGGGGGATAATTATCATTCTTCCTCTCCCTCCCCTTCCTCCTCCACCCCCCCCGCCTCTCCAGGCTGAGAGTTATGCTCCATGTCACTGTGTTAATGCGCTTGCATCCAGGGAGACACATAATGCTCCTCTCAGCCCTGTTTATTAGTGAGATCCATTTGCGAAAGGCCCTTCTTTTGTACTGCAATATGAATGTGCTTTGATGGCAAATAATTACGCTAGTCCTTTTGACATGAGGATCCACAGGCTGCCCTAGTTAAGCCAGTAATTAGCCTGTCCTCCTTTTTTTGGTTGGGTTTTTTTTTTTTATTATTATTATTGAGAAACTACAAATTATCCTCATATGAGCACCGGCCATTCCTTTTTCTCTTCTCTATTCTGCCTCTCTCCCTCCTTCTCTCCCTCTCCCTTGTATCTCTCAGCACTTTGGATAAGGGGAATGCAGCTGCACTAGAGCAAGATAAAGCTCCGCCATCAAGATGATGAACAATTTGGATGAAGAGGCTTCGAGATGAACACAAAAGCTGAAGAAGTGCGGCTGATGCAGCCCCGGACAGCTGAAGAATGCTGCAGTCTGCAGATGAATAGCCCTCATTTGTGAATATACAGATTTTCCATGATGAATAAAAACTGAGTGTAGGTCACAATAAATAAACTTTTTTTTTTTTCTCCCCTTCTTCTTAAATAATAATTCAGGTTCCCGGCACCAAACAGCTGTAAATTGAAGGTTGTGCTTAGTTTTCTCAACTCTCAAAGGGGATAATTAAGCTAAGCTCATATTGTTTGATATATTAGTGTAATGATGAGCTACTATATTCTGGCTTGTTTTGAGTTATTTTAGGGTTTTTTTCTATTATCTTTTTTCTTAAATTACATTTCAAATACATTTTAAATGTAGAAACAGCATTTCTGAAACACAGTTGCCCTGTGTTTGGGTCTATCTGAAATGTATTCATATAACATTTAATTAAAGATGAAACATCCCCTTTTTCAGAAGAAAAGCACGGAGGTAAAAAATATCGACATTATTCGACTAGTCCTGACAATCTCACTCAAAGGGTAAACTTTTATCCTTATTGGTGCACAATAATGAGATGGAGTCATATTCCTTCTCAATACAGACAGTCATTAACCTTCTGAAGCTTCAGGACTGGTATTTCTTGGCAATCGTAAAATCCCTTCAGCCTCCATAACCTTTTTCAACATTTCTTTCGAAAATCAACAGAAAACATATAAAACATCTGAATTTCTTCTTCCACCCATAAACTGGGGTTTGCACTAGTAGACTGGCCAAAGTGATTTTTTTTTTTTTTAGATACCTAATGAGATTCTGGGGTCTCCAAGAAGTTTCAAATACCAACTACTTGATACAGTCCCAAAGCTCTAAGAGAAGCCACAAATGTTTTTATACTTCTGGGGACAAAAAGGCATAAAAACACCTTCCCCCCCATTTTTAGTCTTCACATTGATGACATTTCAACCTGAAACTCTCCTCCCCAGTAGGATTACTCATTAAAAGCACTTGTTATCTCATTGGTTCCCAGACTAGAACCACACATGACGCCTTTTCTCCATACTCACAACCCACAAAAGTCAAATAACTTCCCCTCTCAATATCCTAAATTTAAACTCCACGCTACAGAGTATGTTAGAGAAGCTGGAATTAACGGAGCAACGCAGTGATTTAACTTCTGAGTTTTAGTATTGACTACAAAGTTCTGCTAACCCAAGTCAAACAAACTCTTCTGTTTGCTCACATTTTGAGAATTAAGTCCCACAACACACTGTTTATTTTCTAAAGCTATGGCACAGTCGCATGACAGGGTGAGAAAGGATAGCTGAAACATTTCAGGAAAATATATTATCCTACATCTTGGTCTGTTTCTGGAAGTACTGTCAAGCAACATGTTTTTTTAATGGTTCAAAAATGTGTGTGAATTGTCCCTTTCATCCCTAGCTTGGGATCAAAGAGAGAACAGCCTCTGTGATATTTACAGTACAACTAGGATGAAACTCCAGAAGTCTTCTACCAAGGCGTGCTCCTACCAGGTTTCCCAGTTGCTCTGCCGAGCCAAGACACCCATGTGGTGTGGGTACACGTTCCAGTGCTGCTTGGCTGAGCAGCTCTCCCAGCCTCAATGGAATTGCATCATCCCAATTTTCCAACTGGCCTGTTGTCAAACTGCAAGGAGGCAGCTCAAACGCAGAAGATTTCCATGGGTTCAAGATCATGTTTTCCTATCTTCATTACAAGCTCAGCATGGTTGGCTCCAAAGCTTTGCCCATAATGCAACCCTTGTGCTCATCCCATCAAACAGAAAAGAGATGTCACCAGGGATGAGGTGGACTTCAACTTTCTCCTCCACCACTCCCAACTGTTACAAAAACCAATTAATCAGAACTTGCAAGGAAGAAAAAAAAAAAAAAAAAAGAAAAAAAAAAAGAAAGAAAATTGTTTTTTTTCCCCCCCCACCTGGGAGAAATCTCCCACCGGTGGTTCACTCCAAGCAAGCACTGCAGCAGCTCTGCTCCAAAGGCCGTTAGAGACTTGCAAGTCTTCCCGCTAGCTTCAAGGGAGTTTCACCCAGGTCATTACTAAACTCAGCAAAAAATAAAACTCGAGGCTTTACAACAGTGCGTCACAGAGACAGGCAGGGAACTGCATGCTGTCCCCAAGGATCATGGCTCCCAGGGCCCTGTGGGTTTCTTCGCGGTGGCACTGATCATGGTCAAAGAGGCTTGGATTATCATCTAGAGCCTATCCAGCGCTTAAACTGATGATGGATTCCCATTCATGCTTGCAGTAACAGCTGAACATTTATTAACTCTTTCCTCACTCATTATCTCCCTCCCCAAAAGGGCACCCACAGCAAAATCAGGATCAATAGTCAGGAAAACCGGTATTTTTTTTTCATTGGACAGCTGTCTAAAAAACCCCAGACCTTTACTTTGTATATAACCATGTATAGACACCGCTTACCAATTAAAGATTTAACTTTTTTTTAATAGCCATGAAATTATTCTTCCTATTGTCTCTAGGACCCCGAATTCCTCAGCAGAGCTGTGCTGGGGTGTGTAGATGTCTGCAATAAGACAGAAGAAAAAGGCAGCTCCTGCTCTAAAGAGGTTGCAATTTTTACATGCTATAAGAGACAAAGAACTGCAGATAAACCATTCAGGAGGCAGGAAAGGTTGACAACAAGGTAAAAGTGGAAAATAAAAAACCTCAAACCTGTTGTGCTGTAATAAGTTCAGCTTCAGTTTATGCTATTATAGGATTTCAATACTTTACAGATTATGCCATCTGATTTAATAATCAGTCGCTCAATACAACTATTGTTCGTCCTCATCTCTCCCAGAAGAGTTGACGGAGGCAAAAGGCCCTCGTGTCCTGGTGGGAAGCGCCACTCTTACATGCAAAAGTTAAGACTCACCCAAGGGATCATCAATCAGGAACTCACTTGAAAATTCTCTTTAAAATGTTTTACTAGTTCACTTTACTTGGCATTTTTATCACTATTTATATCTCTAAAGCAGTGATATAATTAGTAAAGCTATTAATGTTTCTTATGTTTAGCCTTACAAAAGCCACAAATATCTATAAATCTAGCTTATAGCAAAATAAATAATGACAATAATTCTGTCAAGCATCAATATAATTTGCTGGACAGCATTGTGTAAACCAAGCAAATATCTGAACCATTAATGAGCTTAATCTGTGCCATTTAACCACCCCTTCAGTAAATTGTTCTGCAGGCCAGAGAGGGGCATTCAGGTTAGTTACTTTGCAGAATTCCCTCCTCTTTCCCACAAAAGTAGCTGGCCCGATTTTACCCAATTCTTCCTCACACTCTCCTATGACTTGAGTCAGAAACTCTTATCAAACGTGTGGGAGAGGGGTGGTTGTTCATCCTTGTGAAACTTTGAATTTTCAGAGATGCTGATGTTCTGCATGGATCCGAGTTGTTCTGGAGAAAAAAAGAAAATGAAACAAAAACCCACCACCAGAAAAAAATTCCCCTTTCCTTCCTCCTATTCTTACAACAGTCACTTTTTAGTGGTGAGGGCACTCATGCAGGACACGATAAAGTCAGTTGTTGTAAGTCTCTGCTCTGCATGGTTCGAACCAGTAACAGGAATCCGGGTCCCAGCATCTTTGCCTTAGGGTTAGGCTCTCTCATTCAAGCCAAAATTTACGCCTCAGGCAAGAGAAACTTTTCATCTCTAAAACATCAAACCAGGACGCCACAGACTCCTGCTTTTCGTCATACTGCCCGATACAGGCATTTCTGTGAAAATTCCTGGACAACTCAAGTTCTTGAGACTTTGAACCACAGCATGGGCCAGCTTTATTCTCCTAGCGCTTGGTTTTCTTTAAAATCAGAGCTTTTCCACGCATGCACAAAGAAAACCAACAGAAAGTATAGACTACGTCTCAGAAAAATAATACAAGCTCCTGTTCCGCACTGCTTCTTACCTTATAGAAAGATTTTCCTCTCTTCCGGGACATGACCCAAACTTCCAGAGATTGAGCTAGGCTGACCTTCAGCAGCCCAGGGGAAAACCATAAAGGCTAATCTAAATACAAACCCACTATCCAGGGCATTACCATTTTCAATAAGAAAATAAATGCCTACACTCATGAGCCCTGAGTAATAGGCCTTTTAAGTAAAAGTATTAGAAGAATATATCAGCTATAAGATATAATACCCGCGACTACTACCACAGGACGGACATTTTTAACTTTCACTCTAAAATGACTGGATGATAAGAGAGTACAATATATATTTTGAATTCAGGGTGAGAAGATCTTTTTAATATAAGTGTTTTATGATGTAGTCATACATCATTTCTAACTAAAATGCTAAACAAAACACAATCCTTTTCTGAAATGTAGATAATGATGGATTTTTGTTATTCTCTTTTATTCCATAAGATAATTTTTCAATCCAAACTTTTATTTTATTGATGGCATAAAAAGGTCCCAGTACATCTTCTTTCATATCTGAGACAGTTTCATGAAAACTAGGAGCCACAAATCAAGTGTCATTAGAGAGAAAGAATTTTTGAACATGTGATCATTTATTGGGATAGTCCCACATGATGGGATTAAAGGAGATTAAAAGGACCAGGTATGTTTTGTTGATTGCTTTGGCACTTGAAAACCCCTCTGATCTCAGAGCAGGAGTTTTGTGGGCATTATTATAATAATAATGGGGATCTTGGAAGACAGGAGGTGGATAAGCAGAAGGGAAGTAAATCCAATAATGTTTGTACTGTCACAAAGCCAGGAAGGTTTGGGATATGATTTAATCCTACAGAGCAGACCTACCCAACACTCCTAAGCAAGAGATAAACAAATAAATATATGCAGTAAACGAGAAGCATATCTGCAAAGCGAAATCCCTCGCCCTTCCCCAGGCAAAATATTTTTTCCCTCAACTCCAAAACTTGCCAACAATTTGGCTGTATGTGCTGAGCAAGAATCCCAACAAAACGCTCCCTCCCTCCCCTTTATAGCCTCGGCAAAACACGACACTCGAGGAATTGCCTGTGCTTTCTGACTCTCCTTCTTTGCTTCCTTGTGTACTAACAAAGCAGACTGTGGCAGTCCCTATAAGGAACCCAAATATTTCAAGTGCTGACTACTGCAAAAATATGAAACATCTTTTTTAGTACTTGGTTCAAACAGAGGGATGAAGCAGGAAAGAAAACGGTATTTCCCACCTTGCCAGTGTTGAGGATGGCTGATCACAGTGTCATTGCCTTTCCAAATATCTCGCTGTACCTAGCACAAGACAATTCCTCTTATAGTATTTTGTCCCAGAGAGTCCCAGGCTCAGCTTCCTGTGCTATCATGACAACCACATCCATTTTCTTTGGACAATTTACGAGTTTAAAGTCTACACTTTTTATTGTTGCCAGCAGGTTTTGTCAGTGTGCGGGCTAAGCCGGTCTCTGAGGTTACGGACCATCATGTCACTCCCTGTAGGTTCAGGGTGGGGGGCAACTGTGCTCTGTGCTACACCCCCTCTGTCCTCACACTTCTAGCTACCGTGTCTGTTGACAACTTTCTTGCATTTGCGAGTTCTGCCCAGCATTTGACGTATAATTTATAAACAAAAAAACATTGAAAAATTGACACCTTTTTGGTAGAAGATTGTATTTAAAAAAACATCTTTGCTGAAATAGTAGATGACAGAAAAGTGGTGTGAGGTTGTACAAATTTTAACACTTTTATGTGTTTCAAGAAAACCAAATTAAAATCTCAACTTGTAACATGTGCTGTAATTCAGTCTTCTCATGAAATCAAGGAAGTAACTCTGAGTTACACCAACCGATGACGTGGTCCATGGCAGGAAAACCCAGAAGAGGACATTATTTTGCCCTGCTGCTCACCGGGTCTGCCTGCCCAGGGCAAAGCCACCCAAGCCAGCTCCAAGCTTTGGACAACCACCTCCATCTCACCTCCATCCGTCCTAGGGCTGCGGGGACCATCTCACCAAGGCTTTCCTACGCAAACGCAATATTTTTATCACTACACTACAAACAGGCACGCCACAAGCTGTGGCTCAGAGAGATCTATTGTTCACAATCCTCCCCTGATCACTCTAACTATTGTCCACTTTATAATAATTTAGATAATAGCTTCTGCCATGTCAAACTCTTCTGCACGTGCCAGGCAAGACAAACCTTTGCAGCGAAACCTCTGGCAAACAGCACCACGGCAACGAACTGTCCCGAATGATGCCAGAAACCAAGACTAAAGACTGGTCAAAAGCAAGACTGTTCACAGGGCCCACAGATAAAAATAAATCTTGATTTTGGTGAAGTGCACTAAGAGTAAATTGATGCAACCCACTGCTACAATATGAATCTGTACAGGGATTACATTCAGCTGAAGCCTACCACACTGCAGACACTACACTTGAGAGACAGACGTAAACCAAAGAAAGTTTATAATGAGAGTCGGGTGAGCTCCACCACTGCAGCCAACGGCTCTCTCCACTGTTTAATAAGGTTAAAAATAGTTGGATAGGAAGCACTGGAGCAGGGGACTGTGACACATCTGCAGCAGAGACGCAAGGCCTGCATTTATAGCAGTTTAATAAAAAAATAAAAATAAAAAAACCCACACAGGCCTGTAGTTGTTTTGAGTTCTAACACTGTCTACTTTGTCTATATACCTCCTGAAGCTTTTGGTTGTGGTGCCTAATCAGAACAATAGCTCAGAAGAAGCCAGCAGTCCTGGTTACAATTAGTCGGGACTGTTTTAACTACCTGTTGGGTTGTTACAGATTTAAGGACTGGATGGTGAGAAAAGGGTTCTGGCAAAAAACATCTCTAATTTAGGGAGACCCTTGAATTTTTTCCCTTTTTTTTTTTTTAGTTGAAAATCATGGTTTGAAAAAGCAGCTTTAGAAAGAAGACAGATACTCCTTCCCTCTATTGTTTTGCACACCCTCATATGACTCTTAGACCTCCAAGGCAGTCCATATTCCTCATTTACACACAGTGGCCAGCACTACAGCATTCTGTCCCCGTCTGGCCTGGGAGATCACTCAGAAAGAAGTAAAAACAATCTGAAGAACAAGTGAATCACAAACAGCAGTGTGAACTTCCCCTAGATGCTGGAGGAAAAACGCTGTTAAACCCACAAAGGAAAGCCTGAATGCATTAACAACAACAAAAAAAAATAATAAAACCAAATTTAAACAGATATGTGAAAGCAGCTCCATTTAAAATAAAAGGCAGCAGAGCCTGAACTGTACGAGCCCAGGTTTTGAATGAGCTTTCATTATTCATTGACCCAAGTTTCTTCTTTATGTTACGCAAAAAAGCAAAAGATGAAACTGATGCCAATGTGAGCAGAGATGGGAGGGTGGGTGCTGTGGACAGGCTGGCCTCGCGAGGTGGGGAGAGTACACTTCACCTGCACTCGAGAAGAGGCTGCAGCACACTCAGAACTTGACAGCACAAGGGTGCAGCAACTCCACTAATTGGGGAAGATAAAAGGCAGGGTTTTATGAGACAGACACCGTCATCAGAAGTGAAGGATAAAAACTTGAGCAGTTACATCTCATTTTAGCGCTGGGAAGTCTCAGAAGGAAAAAAGAATTATCGAAGTTTTTGATAGTCCCATTTAACCACAAGAAAACTATGTTAATGTAACCTTAAAGGTTTGACTAAAACCTATGAAATCAAGGCAAGGCAGAGCTCAGCTTCTTCCCTAACCCACCCGTAGTGCCTAGACCATGTGAGACACAACTGCTCCTTGGGGGCAGAGTCACTTATACAGGCAGATCATACTGCTGATGCTTGTAACCCCACCAGGCAACACCCACTACAGCTCTGCACCTCTATGAAAAAAGTAGCCCTTAGAGCTGCACATAAAATGGTCTTACATTCTCTATGCTTTTTCTTTTTATTGTAATGAAAATATAAAAACAATAAACAGCTTCACCATAAACTGAACAAGCACAAAACTTTCCTCTCCAAAGCACAGCCATGGCTGAGTTAAAGCAGCACTGCCAGAGCACTCCAGACCAAAGCTTTCTGAACTTCTCAAGTCTACAAATTAAAACAGAAGCTGGATTGATTTCTTAAAACGAAACAGCAGAAAAAAAGTTCCTACCAGATATCTCTCTGTCCCTGAAACCTGACAGGTTAGAGTAGAGCCTGCACAGGCAGCAAGGAACAAGCACTTTAATAGCTGAGTTTAAAAAGCCCCAAAAGTCTGGGTTTCTAATGAAAATACTGACGGACCCTTAACCATAGAGCAGCGTGAGCAGGCGCCACCATAATAACCATTTAAGCCCTCTTTTCTCAAAAAGCTTGCCCCAGCAGTGAGGGAGGAGTAAACAGGACTGGTAACTTAATGACCTTTGAGCATTAGCAGATGGCCTTTTTACGAGCACAGATTAGCAGAACATGGAGTTTTTAATGGCCACTAACAGGTGCCAAGGCTGCTTTTCCCTCTCTACCTACCAGTAAAACACCAATCCACCTCAAATGGCATCTCTGCTCCCACCTCATCCTTTATTTCTTTTTACACCCCAGTATGTTCTATGACACAGCAACATATGTCCCGCATCAACCTGAGAACACCAGAGGTTACCAAAACCAAACAAGAGCACCTCACCTTTGGTTAATGGTGTCATCACATGGGTCACCATCACATATCACATCTGAGGTGCAGCCAGTTCAAGGGTGATGATCAAAACAATTGCTCCCCTTCTTTCTGGTACAGTAGAATCATAGAAAACTCCAGCATCAGGTTTCAAAGCTGTTATGAAAGCAGGAGGAAGTCAAAGCAAAGCCAAAGCAGGAATTTCCCCTCTCTTATTTATAACATCACGTTCACTTGTGACAACCTTCCTGATCCTTTCCCAGCCCACCTCTCTCACCAGGTCCCCTTCTCATGCCCCTTTCCCTGGCTCTGCTCTGCTGGACACCCTGGTAACATTATGAGCTGGGGCACTATCAAGTGTTCAGTCCACCTCTCTGCAAATATTCCCTCAGTCAGTCTCATCCCAGCCTGGGAACAACTCAGAAGCACACCAGGACTCAGGGCAATTACCAAATTGGCTCCTCTGCATTTATCTCTGTGGGTGGGTAGAGAAAAGCCCTCACAATTAATCTCAGATGCTGCCTGATTAGGCACAACTCAGGGGTTATGAGCCTTTTGGAGCCAAGCGAGCTTGCTCCAAGCCTGAAGCCACAGGGACTGGGGTGAGATATAGACCCTGTCCTTGCCTCAGGTGTGGCAGATCACACACACACGCGTGCCAGTGGGCGCGGCGCAGGAAACCGAGTATTTAGGGGGAAAAAAAGAAGAGGAGTGTAGCTGAGGAACAGGCTGCAGTGCCCTCAGGAGATGACTATACCCCTCAGGAAAACACACCTCTCTTGGCATTCCACTGCCTTCACTTCCCACTCCCCGGGCCTACCCTCTCTCCCAGCCTCCATTCTCTAGGCGTCCCGCACCCTCAGCCTCCTGCTCTCTGGGAACACATTCTCTTGGCCTCCGACTCTCTTGGCCTCCACTCTTTGCCCCTCCCACCCCCCCCCCCCCCTCACCATCTGGGCCTCCTGACGAACCACTGGGCCTTCCACGAATGGCACCTCCGCTCTCCCGGCCCCTCACTACCGACCAGTCATCCTCTCACCTCTCTGCTCTGGCTTCTTGTGCTCCACTAACTTGGGTCTCCCACGAAGATGTGTCTGGAAGTTCGGCGAATGCCGAGTAAATTTCTGTGTTAGATGTGTCTATGGGGTCGTTTTCCTTCACGCTCAGGACTCCCTGTGGGGACTCCCTTCTGTGATGCTGTTTGAGTTGTGCAGCATTTCATGGGAAAATGCAATTTCTTGACAGTGTAGAGGTCCAGGGTCTGCACAGGTGCTGGGTGAACCTGAGGAGAAGAAATAAGTGTAATCAGAGCTTCTGGAGGCTTTAAGAAGACCACACTGCTGTGTGAAAACTAAACAAAACATGAACTTAAGGTAAGAGAAAGATGGGCAAAAAGGTCCAATGGCCTGGCAACACCAAGCTTCAGAAGAAACAAGAGTAAATTAAACAGATGCTAGACCTGACAGGAAGCACTGATGTCTATGGACTCCCCCAAAAGAGAGGATTAAGTCACTCCCTGAGAATTATATTGTCAAAACTGAGACCTGATGACCTGTGCACTGACACCAGCCAGATGAACTCAGTCAGGGTGCCCAGGAAAGGGGCATGGGGCAGCATCCTGCTGAGACCCACATTCACACAGCCCCGCAGAGGCAGCACCTTGGAAATGCATTATGGGGGTAGGAATGAGCATTTGATGGGCTTTCAGCAGGAAAAGGGAGAAAGTCCCCTTAAAAGCAGGCTGTTCTCCCTCAGAATGCCAGGCCAGAGGAGGAGCACAGCGAGGCAGCCAAACGTGCAGACAAGATGCAACTAGAACTCATTAACTCACTGCTGAGGTGCTGGTGGTGCCTCCGGGGAGACCACACAGCAGCACAGAGCACCCCAGAGACTAATTCAACATGGTTAATTATTAGGTGGTTTAACATATATTTGAACTTCTTTATTGTGTTTGTGTTGTTTGTTGTAGTTATTTTTGGCTGGTGAAATGGTAACTTGCAGAAACTTTGATATCAGAGACCTGTTTGGAAAGGACTGTGTGTCACTCAGGGTAGGGCTGACACATAGCTAAGCTCGCATGAGATGAACCCTCCCAAGTACCAGAATCTAACTACTGCTTTAGAGATCTCAGTTTTACCTGACCTAAGACTTTGAGCTGGAAATCTGCTCAGAGGCATCACTTTGGTAAACACGGATCGATTTATGTTTCTGCACCAAGACCTGGTTAGTGTTGTGGCTTTGCGCACAAGAGCTGGAGAACATGGCACGATTTAATATAATGGTATAACCATTATAACCACATCAAAGGCAGTAGAGAGACACTCATTTCTGGTGGAGGGTGCATTCACGTGACTGAAATCGTGAGATTATATGAACACTGAAATTTAAAGAAAAGGAGGTGTAAATTAAGCAGACTGAAGCAAGAGAAAATGCTTGCATGAGTCTTTGCAAAGCCAACACACAGAGGAGTTTTGTTCCAAACGATCTCAAATCTTTAAACCATTTTTCCCAGACATTTTGCCCACATTTCAGCTTGTCTGGCCGAAGCTCGGCACACCGAGACCCAAGAATCTGCTCTGCAGAGAGTTAATTCCTAGCGGCCAAATTAATTCGTGGTGCAGGTCTCCAGACATTAGGGGTTTTATCCTCGGGGATGAATTTGGCCACCAGCATCTGTGTTCAGCCCTGGATGAGCAGGAATGGCTTCCTTGACTTGCAAGGCTGATTTGTGCCAGCTCTGAATTTGGCCTTGTGTCTTTCTCTTTGTTCTCTATATAGTTAAATAGACAAGATGAAAAAGCCATGACTAATTAGACTGTTAAATTAAACTGCTTTAAATTTATTTTATGTGATGCATAAAGTTCATAAAAAGAGATACCTAGAGTAGTATCAGTGACCTTTCTCCAGGAGCTGCAGTCCACCCGGATGCTTTTTTGAACCAATAGGCTGAAAACTCCTGGATTTCTTAACACCTTTTATTCCCTCTCTGCCACTTTCAAACCTGAAGGATTTATTTTTATCAGTCCCTCACCCACATAATGACTTTAAAATTCCTTAGGTTCATACCTTAAAATATAGCTGGGAATTAGAAGTAATGCCAATTAACAAGTCAAAGCTCAAAGGCACTGATGGAGTTAGCTTGCACTTCTCCCTGGAAAACTGTCATAAGTATATATAAGAACCTGCATACCTCAGGATTTCTGTTTGGAGCGCTCTGTTGGAAAGCACCTTCTCCATGATACCTGCAGCCTCACTGCCACCACGGTGCCTACGGACTAGACAGCCCTGAGCCAGGTGGGGCAGCAGCAAGCCTGCGATGCCCCACAAGTGCCTCTCTGAGCAGTTGCCTCCCTCCAAGCTCCAAACTAGCAGCAGATCCCAGCACCTCTGTTTGGACAGGCTTGGCTGGCACGTCTGCTTTTGGACCCATGGGTCTGTCCTCACCACACTAAAAAGGCAGTTTATATGCTCCAGGCATCTGCTGATTCCTGGATTTGAAAACCTGGAATTTCGAGACGGACAAAACCCCCTTATTTGATATGCAGACGTTCCTCCCACTGCCATTTACCAGGCACACAGATAAAAGGCAATTTGGTTAGACCTCGTGAGCCTATGCTCCAGGATTTGGCACATCAAGGAGGCCAGAGTTTAGTTCCCAGGTTTGCCACTGGCTTCAGGCAAGTTATTTCACTTCCCCAAATTCAGTTTACTCCTCAAGTGGCAAACTGGTGCTTAGAATATAAAATAGTACATTACTCCTCTGGCCACCAAATGCTCTTTATTTCTCTGGAAATGCTGATTTCACCCTTCAGGATCCCTTGCTGGGTGGGGTGGGGGCAGCTGCAGACACACAGGTGGCAGGCACCTGGGGAGAGGGTCTCATTTGGGAAATTCAGCAAGTGAACGAGTTTTTCTTTTGTTACTGAAAGCTTCTGGCACCCTCTCACTGCTACCACCAACTACATTGTTAAAATAACCGTCCTTATTTCAGACTTTGTTAGGAGTGATGCTAGTTATTCACTTCTCATTTCTAGTTTCAGGCTTTCTTCCTGTACGTTGTCACCGTCCCCTGAGAGCCAGTGGCCAACCAAGTCCAGGACAAACTCTGCCTGTGTATACCTCCTGCAAGAGCTGACAGTAGCGGTTTGGTCCCTTCTGATCCCAGTCCTGAAAGGAAACGGCCGTGGAACCTCCTCGTACCTTCTGAGACCATGAGCTGGGTGGGACAGGACTGTGTCCTTGTGGTGCTGGGATGAGGCACTTTATCCTTACATATCTGAGGAAGACAACTGGGGAGGGCAGACGGCTTTTTGGAAGCCTAAATTGTCTATCGAGGCTGCTCCTGCTGATGCTGCACTTCCCTACTTCATACTCCTCTATTTGGGAAAGGATGCGTTTTCAGCAAAGGTGTGAATATCGCTCCCTTCGCAGCTAATCCTGACACGCCAGCGGCCCACAAGCACACTGCATTGCTAAGCAACACTTGGCAAAATCCATGCCAGGTTGTGTCGGTCCCTTTTGATGTTTCACAGAAGCATTGTCATTTCCATCTCTGGCATTGTTTCCAGCATTTTGGGTGTCAGTGTTCCTGAAAACCATCACAGAAAGGATGTTTATTGAACTGTCAGAGGGTGAATGATTGACACTAGGCACAAGTACTTTTCATGTTCAGGTTTTGGCATGCCACAATTGGATTATTTCCTGATAAATGCCATCCAATTCTACCAGATGGACCACTGAGAGATATGCCAACCTGTGTGAGAAATGGAGTAGATGCTCAGTGCCACTTATTGGTAGATGTGTGCTTCTCCAGTCTATCCTTTTGTGTAGCTGCAGGGTATTTCACTGAAGCGGTGACTTTTGTGATGCTCGTAATTAGAAGAGCAGGGCAATTTTCATTGTGGAGAAGGGTAGATTTCAATGCCCAAATTTCATTTCATTCACCTTAGTGTGGAAGTGCGATACCTGTTCCGCTCCTCTTAGATTTAATGTGTTCTCTGTGACTTGAGCATTAAAGAGCCATGAATTTTGAAAGCCAGGTATTTCTCATATATAAATAATTTCAATAAACCAATTCTCTGCCTGCCCGTTCATCTTTTCCTAATGGCTCATTTACAGATCCAAATGCAATCCAAGGATTGCGAGGCAGGTAAAATGTCTGAGAGCGAATGCATTATACATACCACCCAAAAGTTTATTAAACAGCTGAATCCATTTCACTGACACTCAGTTGGAGAGTGGGCGGTTAGCCACGGTCGCGGGATGACAGAGGGGCGAGTGGCAGCACAAGGGGACAATGTGACCTGGGGACAGATGTCAGCAAGGGGGCAGATTGCATCTGTCAAACTGCCCCATGAGTTATCGAGGGTATGTGGGGAAGAGGAATTAAGAAGGAAAAGCTTCTTCCTCCACATAGGTGCCTGTGCTGAGCCGAAGGGAGAAGGCAGGAACCACCTCACACACCCTTGCACAGGCACTGGGTGAGGAACTGCCACAGGACACAGGAGCTTTGCTTTAGATTAGGTCAGCTTTGGTGGGCATCGAGGGGGAGGGAGTTGCCTTCCTCTGTTTGCTTGGGGGGACACAGGAGGAGATCCCTCATTCTGGAGGGTGGAGAGCTGCAGGTCTGCAAAAATATGATTTTTCTGTCTGAACCGACCCACTAGCAAGACAAAAGAAACATTAAGTTATCTATTCCTGTAGTCCTCAGCACTTTAATATATACATAAAAAGCAGGGCCTTTGTACTATACCTAATGAGCAGAAGTGAATAATGTGGTATAATTAGCTTCCCTTTCTCAGCCTGCTCTCTCAGATATCTCAACACACTTCTGACAACAGCATGGTACAAGTGGTGACTGGTGCCTACATCTCAGATTTACCATCACTTCATTGTTCTGCGCTAACACATTTTTCATCTTTGCCGTTATGAGGGCCTCTCCCTGCTGTACTTATTTCTGCGTTTTAGCCATTGGCTTAGTCACTGCCAGCTAAAATGAAACGTGGCTCAAGCAGAGACTTCGGGGTGGAGAAGCTGTTACTGCACTATCCTCTCTCCAGAGACTTGTGGTCAAACTCTTGGGTGCACACACACACACACACATGCACACAACACCCTGAAAGATGTGTCTGATAGCTCAGCCCTGAGATCACCTAAAAATAACAAGCAGAGAAACATACAGTCTTTTCTGGATGGCCTTGATTAACTAAGGCCTTGATCTTGCAATGGTTTCTGCATCAGCCGATCTCTGTGTCTTGCCAGGGCCCTGGGATCTCAGAGCTGCTGATTTCTGAAGTCCACAAAAGAAGGGGAAAAAGAAATGTACACAAAATAATACAGCTCTGGGCAATCTCCTACTACTCCAGAGAAAAAACTCAGAATAATAGCCTTTTTTTCTTTTGCTGTCCTTACTAAATGGAGTTGAGAGGCAAACTGATTATGCAAAACTTTTAAAAACCAGGCAGACCAAAATAATCCTGCTCCCCAAAAAAACACCCTATAAAATGATGTTGCTGGGGTTACTTCCAAGAAAGTAACTTCAACTTTTATTGCAGATTTGTTAGTAAGCTTAGAAATCAATTCCAAACCAACCCTGTTTAAAAACCTGTTAGGCAGAGATGCAGTCAAACGAAACGCACACCGGTAATACCGCTGGTCTCGAGAACTTCAGAATTTCCTTAAAGTAATAACTTTAATTCAGTTCTTTCTGGCATAAACTTTTTCATCCCATTATGTCAAAAACTGTATTATCCATCCATTTGTCTGTCAAACGATTCCCCCTGGGCCCATATACCACCGGTTCTTCTATTCTAAACCTCCCCATTACATCCTGCTATCAAGAGTCACAATTTTCAGCACAAGTCTCTTGTGACTTTTGACAATGTTTTACAGTGAACTAGACCAGGAAGCTCAGAGTTAAAGGAAATCTTCCATTCTGGCAATGAATATGTAATAGGCATTACACTGTGCAGTATACCAAAAATGTAAGGTTCATTAAGTCTTTCAAAGGCAAGAACTTGCATGTAGCTTTGAATGAACCTGTCTTCGCGATGGCATTAGCAAATGGTATTTTGGGGCAGGAGATATTAATACTACACATTAAGGAACAAATTTGTTTAAATGCTCTATAGCTATGCGTGGATGCAGATGATCCAGGAATAAATAAAAAGTGAATAGTCGTCCAACTTTATATGTAAATTGTCCTCGGCTTATATACATAAGAATGGTCTCTGCTACTAAATTCCTTCATATTAACAAGCAGGAGTGTAACTAATATATAAAATAAAGTCATTCTCTTTAATGAGAATGCTAAATATTTTAAAGAAATGCACAGCTATGAAATATTGTCAAGGGCATTTTTATACTTAAGTTTAAGAACACTTATGACTTAACTGTTGAATAATTTAACACATTCAGCCTTGAAGTACTATTTATGTAGGTTTTTTAATGTTCATACTTATGTTGGCTTTTCTTTGCTCAGGATTTAGGACCTTTGATTTCTGTTTATAAAATTTACATCTTTAATCTCCCGGCTCTCTGCATTTCCCCATTCGACTCCAGCAACAATGTAGGCAAAAATTGCTGAGAGGAAAAAGGAGCTAAAAGCCTCGTGCAACTTGGAACAGGGACTGGGTTGATTTTAGCAAACATAAAGATAGATTTTAAGGAAATGAGCTCCAAGTAGAAAACCTCGATAAACATGAGCCACCTGTACAGCTCAAACAAAGGATTTGCAAACGAGTTTATGAGCTTTCTCTGAGAGGTGAAGTGAGCCCCGCGAAGCACCCCAGCACACTGTGGGAACCCTGACTTCTGCTGCGCAGGGCTTTTCAGGGAGCCCCGTGCCTGGGCACATGTGTGCAAGGAGGAGAAGGGGAAAGTCCCCATGTGGCACCTGCATGGGTGGTGGGGCACAGCTGGGGCTGGGGACAGGGGGGAAATGCCGCCGAGAGCTCTTTACCCGTCACGGGCACCTGGGGTCTGCCCAAGCACAGCCCCACCACCACGTGTGCTGGGGCAGGGACAGCGTTCCCAAGAGCGCTTTGCAAATGTTGGCTCAAAGGTTGACCTACCATCACACCCGAAATATTCCGGGTCGTTCGGCCGATCACCACAGGCAGGAGTATTTTCGAGTGATGAAACGGAAGGCAAACTCTGCCTGAGATCGTGCCATTGCACGAAATTCGCTCTGGGATAAACAAAAACATCAACCGAAACTGTTTACAGCGTATCTTGTCTCCTTTCATTACACTCTTCCGCAACGTGCTGATGTTTTGTGACACAGCAGATGTAACTTGACATGTCATACACTGAGCAGCGACTTTCAGGAATTTCGAAGACACGTTTCTTTCAAAGTGCAGCGTCTCAACCAGACAGTTGGACCACGAGTGCATTTAAAACCGAGGCTAGAAAAGCCGGACTGAGAGGCAAAGAGCGCTGCACACAGAATATTCGGTCTGACTTCTCGTCTGTATTTTATTGCTACAAGCCACAGGCAGGGAGATGGACAGATCATCTAGCACGATGAATGAGCTGCTGCCAAGTCGATGTTACTGTATAACTATGGGCCCCTCAGTACCCATTCTGCTTCTGATAGTCATCACTTGCCAGTGTCCAAATGGATTATATATATCTGGCATGTTTATGGTATAAAGAAAGATGAATCTGAATATCTGCGAACCTTGGGCTCACAGAATGATGCATTTGGAAGGGAAAGCAAGTTTTTCAAGGGCAAAAAAAAAAAAAAGTTAGTGGGGTTTTATCAAAGGGAATTAACCTAACACCTCCTCACATCAGGCTGCACTACCACACGTTAAGAGATCACTTAGCCAGGGAGACAGAAGGAGAGTGCTAAGATCAAGACTAAGAACTGCCACACAGGCAGTCTTTCAAGCTGGAAGTTGTATACGTCGGTCTCCGGCACAGCAAGCTGAGAAATTTCTTTAGTGCTGATGTTTATTCAGACAAGCAGATCAGCAGAAGTAGTCACAGAAGACGGTCCGGGGCGGTTCATAAAGTCAGATCACAGCTGAGCAGGAGACCCTCAAGGGAGGAGAACCAGAGGTCCCAGCCTGCTCTGCAAGAGACACCTCACCGGACCACCCCACCGATCAAAAGCAGCTGCTGGAGCACATCAGCCTGCCCTGGTGAGCACCTCAGAGAGCGGCACTTTCTAGGTCACAGACATTATTTGCTCTGGAGAGCCAAAAGGAGAAGCATGGAAGACTAGAAGGACTGCGAGACACAGAACAATGTAGGATGGAGATGAGAAAACTACTCCCTTGCTGCACTGGACCAGTTCCTCGGGCAGTGGCGATGGGATCTCAGCACTCAGACCACTTGCACCGCGTCAGCGTAGCTGAAATAAAAGTATTGCCCCCACTGGGGTCTTTAACTCAGCAGTGCTGTCAGCACGGTCTTTGCATCCCAGGAAGGAGATACCTAATTTGCTCAGAATAACCACTTGCAGTTGCTCTGCCTTCACTTTCCAACAGACCTGAACAAGGAGGCAATTTTGTTCCACAACAGCCAAGTTAAATGAAAACACGTAAATAAAGAGAGAAACGGAGAGTGAAAACTCTCATCGCCTTCCTCCAACTAAGTGATCCGGCGTACGTCCTTGGCATATCGGCAAAGGGATCTGGAAATTTCAACAGGCAGTCAAAGTTTGCAACAGGAATTCAAGACGAAATGAAAGCTGCATCTGCAATACATGAACTCACAGCCTTCCCAGGCCTCGCTGCTTTAAAAACCACCAAAACCTCTGGATCTCCTAGCTTGCAGGACTTCTCTTCCAAGAGTGCCTCCTGTAAAGCTTTATTTCCTTTTGAAGTCCGCTTGATATTTTACCCTATTTTTCTGCTAAGAATATATTTAGGTCGGAACTGGCCTTTACATCCACCGGCAGCCGTGGCTATCAGTCAACCTATCAGTGAACTGCTCCTGAAGTTCACTAGACAAAGGGTTAGCACAGCTAGTACCACAATAATGTAGAAACAGAAATATTACAAAGTAAAGGCTTATAAAATAATAAAAATTCTACTTAGTTCAGATACCTCCCAGTGCCTTTGGCAAAATACCTTAAGCATTCCACATAAGGCGGGCATTGTCTTTATAAGATGGCACCTCATAAAATGGTATTAAATATCACCAACGGGGCTTCATATTTCATCCAGCAGGGTTTAGGCCAGACATGTTCTATATCACACATTATTAGAATGACATCTGCTTTGCAAGTTGTGTACCCAGGAGCATACCTTGATAACTCATTTCAGCACTCATTCTCGAGGCTTCTGTGGCTTCGTAATACCTAATATGTTTAACTCATTTTGAACAGAAGTCTAAAGCCTGTCGTGGCCCTCTGGCCAAAACTGTAGCTGTCAGGCAATGGAGCCAGCTATCAAACATTACTCATTTATCATTAGTGGTGATGCAGCTGTACAGAGAAATGTACCCACTGAAGTGAAGGGCTGTCAATTGTTCCCTGTATAATACTCCTCTTCTCAACAGGGCACATCTCCGTGGATGTACAGCTAGCGCACTTCGCCACTTCCCCATAGCGCGGAATTTATAGTAGCGAGGAAACGGGAAACGTATTTTCATTTAAATGGGTCTGCCACGAGATGAATAAAGCAATCATCAATGGAATCTATAAGCAGAGAGATATGCGACACGCTGTTTATAAACATTACACACAGGCATGTATATGTATAAGCGTGTGTGTGCGTGCACATCTATACACGGCGTGGTTATAAATACGCTCTTGAGATCTGTATCGGTATTTAAAAATTGGCGCATGTTCAGTACCAAAGGCTCTGCTTCCTCCTTGCTCACCATTTCCATAAGAAGACCGGAATGTGCAATTTAGGCTTCAAATTTCCATGTCTATTCTGCTAACAAAAACTCAAACGCATGCTACCTTGAACTTCGCTATCCTCAACTCTGCTCCCGAGGGAGGAAAACAGCCAGATTAAATCTATATGAGAGATCTCCTGACTACAGACACTGCTGCCTTTATTCACAAAGGCAAAGCACAGCCATGGTCTGGGAAAGCACCACAGTTAAGATAGTATCTCAGGCTCCTTTGAACCACTGCTGCATGCAAATATTTGTACACATGCATTATGAAGAAAGTGTGGCACAAGTCCCTGAATTTTTATTTCTCTCTGTGCAAGTGAGATACGGAGGAGGGAGACAGACTCCAGTGGCAAAGAGCGGAGCTCTGGCTTCCGCATCTGCCTTTCCACTCGCTCAGTGGGGTTTCTCCACTGGAGCCCACGAAGGCCAAAGGGAATTTGCTCGGCGCTTTTAAGACATTCACACGACTAGAAAAATGTCAAAAGTGGGTACTTAAAATCAGGAATCCAAATCCATCTCCAGCAAATAACTGGAACATACCTGTTGCTCCCATATTAAATTTTGACCTTGGTCCATCTGTGCCCACATTTCTGGAAAACACAGATGGTCACGATGCTGTGTGCCTCAGCACTTCGAGTCATTGGTCCTCTGAGTTGTCTGTGAAAGCTGATGTCACTTTGACCTTAATTTTACACCCAAATTGCTAGCTATCCCCAATTCACCACCCAAAAAATCACATGGACTTTCTTCACAAAACTTCAAAGAAAGCTTGTGGTCCAACATGGTGCAACTAAGAGACTGTAACAAAACCACAGTCAGAGGGACTTTCATTCCTCCTTTTGGTCTTGTGCAAATGATTCATAAATTCTACCATAGACAATGTCACCTTGTCAACAGAACAGCAAATAAACAACTTCAAATGTATTATTACATATTTCTGGAACACTTCCACTGTGGGTATAGAAACTCAGGGCCCAAACACAGCTGCACTTCAGTTCTGTCCCATGTTTAAACACCGTTGCTAGCACCAACATGGTTCTCATCCATAACGAGATGACTAATAGGACAAGGGAGGAAGTGTGCAGCTCTCAAAGTCACAAACATGGGACTGTGTCTGGGGAAAAGCTCCTTTGCACCAGAATGAGCCAGCAGGAGACAGGGACAAAGTTGGAGTTGCCTGGGACAGCAGTCTCTTGAAGGGATGCCACTGAGAAGTGGAAGTCCCACAGCCTACTTTGTGTATGCTGAGGATCTTTTTTCTCCTCTTCTTCACGTCTGAACACGGTGTAGGGATTACACATTTTGTGCGTGGCTGAAAACAAACACGGCAGAAAGGAAGATGATGAATGACAAAGTTTTCCTGGCAGATGTAGGCTATAAAAAAAGATCATGATGTGGTAAAACAAGTCTAACCAACGGGGTTTGCCAGAAACGCGGTGAAACAGGCTTCCAGTATAAAAATGACACCACCAAACTCATAAGAGAAAAAAACCTCAACACCCTGAAGCCTATCAAGCAAGTAGCAACTTGTGGTACAGCGGGATACTACAGGAAAGCAGAAACATCCGCTTTCGTCTGTGTGATCTCCCTCCTTTCCAGCATGCAGTCTCCAGGAAAAGGACCTGGCAGCCCACTGACAGGGTGCAGACTGAGGAACGCTGCCGCGGGAGTTGGGCAGTTGCACCCAGTGCTGGCAAGCTGGGCCGTGGCTCACCGCGCTCCACCGAGCAGGACCAGGGCTGCCAAGGCTCCCTCTTTGACCTGATCCGATCCTATCTGCACTTCCAGGTGCTTTTGAAGCCCAATATCCTCATATTACCACAGATCTGCACCTACCTACTCTTTTGGCCCACAGAATTCAGATACATTTGCATTCATTCTAGAGCCTTCTTTACTTCAGCAGGTATGGGCAGAAGGGCATTGCAAGGAGGTGATAGGGGGTGATACGATTAGCTGCATTTAATTTCTAAACCAGTAAAACTAAGCCTTTGAACACGGCCCCTCCTTTCTTTTTTTTAGCCAAATCCTGGACAGAATCCATCTTTCGCAGTCAGAAGGGATATACAGGGCTCTGTAAAAAATCCCAGGAGCCTCTCCTCAAAATAGCCACAGGGGTTTGCAAACAAGTCACAGGAAACACCCTCTTTACCCATTCCCCCAGGGCAAAGCAAGCTCCCTCTGCAACACTCCCAGCTGCTTTGTGCTCAGAGGGTAGCAAGGCCTGAGCACAAGCTTTCGAAAACACATTACAACTAGACCTTGCAGGAAAATTCTTGATTTTTTAAACATCCTTTTCACAATATTATATGCCAGGAGAAATTATGGGTTCAGTTCTGACTATCAAGTTAAGCAGGGGCTGGAGACGCAAGCTGTTAGCCCACATAGGAAAGAACCACAAGTGAGCTCTGTACATCAAATTTATGTCAGACTGCAGGAGTCAGAGACTGCTCCCTGAAAAGGAACGTATTTCTCCCAGATGTTCCTCTTCCTCAGGTACCAAAGGCTAATTTCTCTATCGTCCTGGGAAGTAAAGGAAATATGGTTGAGGAGCCTTCCGGTGCAATGCTTTGGTGTGCATGGATGGAGGGGCAGGACCAGGCTCTGGCTCCTTGTTTCGCTTGGCCTTCTTAGGCACTTGTGTTGAACTTTCCCCAAAAAACGAAAGAGCTCTGCTCTGTGTCCCTCAGCAGCATGTCAGGGAGCATTATGCTCCATGCACCGTGACTTTTTAGGGTTACTTTATCTTCCTGTAGGAGACTCGTTCTTCCTACTGTTTTTCTATCCCCCTGTAACCCCACTGCACCCCAAGTTCCGTCTGTTCCCGAACGCAGGCGTCCTCCTCTCTTCAGAGTGCGCTCAGTATCACCTGCTGAACTACCACCACTCTGCTTCACAAGGTCTCCTCAAAAGCCCTGCATCACTGCTGATGTGCCGCAGGAGCGAGAGCATTTAGCACCTTCGGGCAGAGACGCTGGGAAACCGGTAACAATGAGCGCTTGGTAGCTGGCAGCCTCGGGGACTGGCCAGGAAGCGGCCGAGCAGAAGGGCAGCAGGACGGCTGGGGACCACGCTGTGCTCACGATCCCCATCCCTGCAGAAACCGCCTCCTGCCCCGAGTTTCTTTGTGAACCTCGCTGTCTGCTGAGCGGGGTCAGTGTTCGTTTCAAACATGCCTCAGTGCACCGTTGTTTCCCACAGCTCTTCGAGGTTTGCGTTGTGATACAGTTGGCGAGTCATGCACAGATTAGTCATGGAGGAGATTTAGTCTCGTCTACAGAAAGTTGGGCATGAGTAAGGACAACATGAGTTTGGCACCAGCTTGTTTCAGTGCCAAAGGTGAGTTATGTCTCACACCCAGGTGTTCGGCTCAGATTGGTGAGGCAGATAGGGCCACACATCCCATTTAATGCCTTTCTGCCAAGACTAAAACTTCAGCACAACCAATGCAGGCTGTAGAGAATGGGAGCAACTCATTTCACAAGCTCCTCTGCAGCCCAGAGGCTAAAGACATTTCTGCTGGGTATTAACTTTCCCCAGATCAAGCCACCGGTGTGTGAAAGGCTCCAAGTCCTAGTGAATCCTCCAAGTCTCTCACCAAAGCTTACTAGTAAGTTGGATGAGATCTTGGCTTCATCAAAGCTGGTAGCAAAACACTCATGGGTTTTACTCCACAGTGATCCAACTACGCAGGAATCTAATTTCCCTGTATATCTACCAATCCCAGACAACCAAATCTCTAGAGTACTTGTGGAAATTTTCCAACTGCAAAATCTATTTGCTTTTTTTTTTTCATTTCATAGGGATGATATGATGTCCAGTAATAGCAACCCATTTCTGATTGAGGAAATGGCTGGCATTCAGCTGCCGTAACATTAACATTCAGCTATTCTTCTTTGATGAGTTTGCACAGTGAGTGTAAAATCATACCCGCTGACTTGGGCGGTAGCCACAGGTCTGCAAGACACTTAGTCAGAACTTGGGCTTCTGAAACGAAAAAATGTTTTCATTCATATTTTAAAATTCCATTCATTAACAGGTGTATATGGTTTGACTTCTTCAAAGTATGCTGCAGACACAGCCTAATAAATCTCCATGACATCTCACTGCATCTCCATTTTATAGATGTGGTGATTCGAATATATCCAAGTGAAATGACTTGCCCAAGGCTAATGAAGGAATCAATGTCAGAGACAGGATTAAAAGTAGAAAAATTCCTGGCCCCCAGTCTCATAACCTAACTGTGGTCCGCATTTCACTCATATGAAAACAAGAAAGGAAAACACATCTATTTTGAATATTGTGAAAAGTAGTTCCTAGCAGATGGGCAGCCTGATGTTCTAAAATTGCTTTACTTTGTCATAAAATATCAATAATACACAGGATGTGGTTCTTGTCCAAGACTATACCAAGGTGTGAACAGCACAAAAATTGTCACGGGTAGCTTTTAGAGTAGCAGAGGTTGCACTAGAAGAATAAAATGAGTGGAATCTTTGAGATGTCTCTCTTGCCCTGTTCCTTAAAACCAATTTCTTCTGTGTGCTACGCAGTTGGTAAAAGCTGCTTTGAAGCTGATGAATACCTGGTCGGTAATGAATCTGTAGCGAGACGCCGACTGTCACATCACTGAGGCAGAACGAGAGGTCTGTGATGCCCATTTCTCAAACACGCAGGTAGCACTCACTGACATTTTTTGGTGGCTCTACCCATCTCTGTCTCAGACACTAAGGCAGAGCAAGGTAGCACCTTCTCTGTCACCAAAACACAACAGGAAGACGATGCACCTGTCTAGCTGTGTAGCAGAATAATTCTTTTTTTAAAAAATGAAGGTATACTTGTGTCATTAAATATTGATGAGTAAGATTCATTGACTGAGTTAGAGACAGTAGGATATGGCTTGAAATAAAACCCCATGAGAGCCACACCCCCTAGTATGCCCAGGGCCATCCCTTTAAAGGTAGGACAATTATAATTAATTGAGCAATCTGACAGAAAGCATACATCCCATACACTGGAGCAGAAAGTGGCACTGTGCACAGAGCCATCCAGGACACTTGAAGGGTTAATACTGGTTCACTAGACCAAGGACAGTAAATTCTGCCTATGGCTACCACCAGTCTATTGTATTATTATTGCAGGCTTTAGAAACAGCTTTTAATTTTAACCCTTTACATCCCTCTCTACTATCTCCTCTTTAAATAACTGGCATTGAGTAAAACTGTATGAAATCTTCCTAGTCGTACCTTTCCAAAAATTCTTTGCACTTGGCAGCATTTACAACACCACACAGAAAAATAATAACCCAATGAACCTGGTCTTTCATGATCTACCACTTTTAACTCTTAAAGACAAGAAATGTTGCCAAAAAACCCAAAACCGGGCCCCTTTGGGTTTGTTGTGATCAGTCCCTGCTACCTGCTGCAAGGATGACTGAAGAATCCCATCCGCTACTCACTGGAAACCGTACTGTGAATATTCAGAGTTTTGACAAACACGTAGACCGAATATAGATAGTCCTGTACCCCCTTCAGTCTTTCAGATACCTGCATTCATTCACCTAACTTTGTTTTTAAGATGACCTACCAGGAATTGTTCTTGCCTGTCCTGTAAGAGCTGACAAATCAAACATACAGGAACTGATGGTTACCTGTAATGCAAAAATCTTGTTATTGATAAAATTGTCGGCAATATGCTGAGCACATCATCAGCCCAGAAACAACCGATGGAGAAGGGATTCTATAAAGGAGAACAGGGGACAGCAGAGGACTGACTCAGTGACCCAGGAGGTCCTTTCGACTCCTATATTTCTACGTTCATCTGTCCATACTGAAGTTGATGGGAGACATTTCCATCAACTTCAAAGGGCTTTTATCCAGCCCCAGTTTCATTTCTTTTCAATATATAGATGCAAGAGTAATGTCACGCATGATTTTCATGAGACGTGCTAATACACAATCAGTTCTGGGAGCAGGAGAATGAACCCAGGTAGATAAATTGTTCATCCCAAAATACCAAGATCAGAAAAATATATCTCCTCTTACCTAAAGTGCAGGTAAGTCCAGCAGTGTCACAACTGGATTTCCGGTCATTATTAGTCATAAACAATTATGCCAAATAAACCATCCCGTTATCTACTCATGCTTTTTGTGTGCTACAGGGACAAGGTGAAAAAACGTTTTTGATCTGGGAGTAGATTCACCACAAGGCTGGTCCACAAAGTAGTGCAGAAACAATACTGATGGCCACAGAAACAAGGAATGAGAAGGTAGAACTGGACTGCTGTATAATTACACAGTGTTTTCCTTCCCTCTCTGTTTTTTTTTTTCACTGAGCAGGCATTCAGCCCACTCAGTAGAGTCACTCCAATATGTTATCTAACGGCTTCATCTTTACTTGTGAGATTCCCCATCTGTGGCCAGACTGTGCCACTGCCTCGTTCAGCTGAGCAAGAGCACAACATCCATTCGCTCGCTCATATCTTAGGAGACAGGTCTTACTCTAGAGCAACAAGAAATGAGCTGCTCCTTAGTCAGGTCTGAACCTCTGCACTTCAGCCAGCCTTTGATGAAACTTTCCTCTGGATTTCAACACTGCTTTTTATAGCTGGGAAATCTGCTCACTCTAGCTCCATCCCTTTTGGTTTTTTGTTCTTTACACTGGCATCATTCTGATCTACATGGTGGCCTCACATTTTCCTCTTTAGACTTCCATCTCCACCTTGTTTTTGAAGCCAAGTAACACAAGGAACGATTTCTCATCTGCAGTTGCAGATCCGTTGGAAGGGTGGATCTTCAGACATAATCAGTCTCTTTTGCTACTTCTTCACCTGTTTTACTGTAGCTGCTTGTGCTGTTTGGATGCTTCTTTGTTTTCTTTTTTTCTATCCCTTTTCTCCTCATAATTTGCTGTAAAACTTTAAGTGATTTATAAAACACAGAAAACAGTATCACATCCAGTTTAGTTTTCCTAAAGCACAGAGTCCTCTCCTCCTGCTGGGTTCATGTACCTCTAACAAGGATGCTCCATGGAAGAATTCGGGCACTCAGAGCCACTGGTTCAGCCACTTACTTTGACTCCTCAGACGTGGTGGGTCTTTCTCGTGACCAGGATAGAGAAATGACACCAGACAACAAGAAAAGAGATAGTGAAGACGCTGAAGATACCCTGACATGAGTTCAAAGGCTCTATCTGGATCTTCATACTACACAGCATATCCAAAAGGCGTAGATACGCCAAAACCTTTTGTGTCTCCCATCCTGTAGGTATCATTTCCACAGAAATGATGGGTAAAGCATGGGGAAAAAGAGGTGGGAGAGAGACCAGGGCACATGTCGGCTTCTGCACGTTAAGGAGGAGGAATGCATCTAGGAAGAGCAGAATCAGAAACTAGGAATCATCACTGATTCAGCTCCTCATGGTAAGGCGATTCTAAGATGGTTTAATCAGTTGTCTTCTACTCCATTCAAGTGCCAGCTTCAAGTCACAGGTGTTAAAGGCCCAAGAGCCCTTGAGGTCTTGCCACGGCCTCACTGGTGACATCTGAGCAACTGGTTGAAATCACATCTGACAGGCTGGCAACAAAACAGCCCTCACTCCACTGCCATGCTCTGCAGACACCTAACAGCAATCCCAATAGGTCTTTGTGTGCCTCCGAATGAGCGACACGAGCACAGCAGCAAACATAGCAGACAACGTGCACTCATTGAATCGTTCAACATGCAAAGCAGAAGGGCCTTGCATGAGAACCGACTGAGTGGCTGTGTGTCTGAAGCCCCATCGTGTTCCCAAGATAGCCTGGATCCATAGTGGCACAGGTGGAGTGAAATTGAAGCACAGTTCCCAGCTAGCCTGGATTTGGGTGCCCATCAGTTCATACAGACTTGCAGAATTGCTCCGCTTGACTTCATGGTTGTCTCATCAGTGGCCATATGTCACAGTGGGAAACAGTCACGGGTTTGCCTTAATTTACAAGTGTCAACCCTTACAAGTGGAAGGAGGAGCACGAGAATGGCAAAGCTGAACTGATTCGTTCCGGTACCGGTGTTCCAATGTGGCAAGATATACCTACGACTGTCACATTCAAATTTAGTAGATAGCATGCTTGCTTTTTATTTGATTTTTAGCAGGTCTCTCCACAATAAATATAAGAGTGGAATGCATAAACCAAGTGCCTGGCACTTACAGTTTATCTTGGTGACAGAAAATTTGATTGATGGATAATAAGTTCAGGAAGTGGCAAATGTTCAACATAGGGCTAAATAACCTTTCATTGCTGGTTTTAATTTTTTTTTTCTCCAGCTCAGTTTCTCTTAAGCCTTCACATTTCTTGTCTTGAAGTTGCTTTGTTCTATTGCTCCATCGGCTGCTAGAAGAAAAAAAACAACCACCCTGTTTGTTCCTTATAGATTTTCACTGATTGAATTGCTTATCACTAGGGCAAGAATTAAACGGAGAACTTTTGCATGTCACGTTGCTTCTTGTTTTCTCTTTCATTTTGCTGGGACAGAGCCTAGGAGACAGACCTTCCTGCCTGCAAAACTCTAAATTTTTAACCTACCACTATGACTGCAATATCGAAAGAACAGAAGGATGTGTGCACATATGCAGAGTGAAGTAGTTCAGAGGAGATGCCAGTCCAAGTAGGCTGCATTCATAAGGCACAGAGGGAGAAAAATAATAAAAAAAAAATGTATAGAGAGGGGAAACTGAGGCACAGAGTCTTACAGTGATTTGTGTCCAGAAGCATATAGGATGAGTACGGCAGAAGGGCAAGCACAAGCTGGACCTTGTGGTTTCTAATCTTGTGCCTTAGCAATGAGCCTGCTCTGCCTCCGCACGCAGGCTTGGAGAGAAGAAGGGGCAACCTGCTAGTAGGGAAATCCTTGCTGGATTAAGCACTTCACTTGCTTTCCTCTTCTCACCCCTTTCCTTCTTCAAAGCATGGAGGGTGGGGAGGGGGCCAGGTGGTGAAACACCCCCTCTTCAGCCCACCTCACATCCAGCAGGGTCTGTGGGCTCCCCAACAGCCTCCGAATACCCATGCCCCTCGGCTGGGGAGGCGGGCTATGATTTGTAATTGCAATATCTTCATTACTGTCTCTTAGTTCTTTGCACACTAATGTCAAGAGCTTTGTCTTTGTAGTGTTATTGGCATTTTTCATCATATTCATGAAGTGTGGGTCAATTTTCTTCAAAAGGCTCACTTCGCCAACTTGCCACAAAGACAGACAGTAATAAATTCTACCAGTGCACAGCGAAGGCTTCGTAGCTGCAAGCAACAATAAAAAGCAATGAGCTGGGTGTCACTAAGTAACTCCAGTTTACACTGCATTTTCTTCTTTTATTGAAAACTCAAGAATATGAATTTATTAATGAATACACAGGCCTACTTTGAAGGGGCGTGGGGGGGTCCGAGTCAATTTATTTGGTATTCACACCGTGTGTGCCTACATTGCATTGTTTCATCATTTTATGGCCAGGCACAGCTTGTTAGGCTGTGGCCCTCCAGAAAAAAAGCAGGCTCATATAGCAACACCTTGACGTAGATGTACAGCTGCTTTCACTGTGGCTGTCTCACCTTTAGCCCCGTCTGTCTACTGCCGGCTTTCATTTTCCGCATTCATACATCAATAAGCTTTGCATGCTGACACCTAATTTTGCAGGCTACTTTGGTTATGGAGGCCATGTTTTGCATATCACTACCCACCCCCTTCTGACATCTACTGCCTTTAAAGAGGGAGAGAATAGAGAGAGCACGAAAGAGGGATTCTTTTCTTCTCAGCCTAATCAGAGATTTCTTTATATTTGTCAAAAGCAGATCTGCCAAATCAACTTTAATTGATTCTTCCACAGCTCTCGTGTATGATTTTTGAAGGACTGGGCTTGTGTTCCAAGACACAGTGTTGTGTTTCAAACAAATATGAGGTTTCTACAGCAAATCAAATTTGGATGCCAATTAGTTAGCATTTTCCATTCCAATTAAATTTGAGACCTTTCTGATTTTGAAAGACTTGGGTGGCTACACATGTGCATATATATGTATGCATGTGTGTGCACCTATCTCTAGCTATTTTATAAAGACGGAAACATATATACGTATAAAATATTTAATGTGCTCTCAGTGGTCTAATAAGCAGGGAGGGGCTAGAGCCACCCATTTAAATATATATTTTGGAGGATTTTTTCTTTTTACCTTGTTTATTTCACAAGGGCTTACCAGCCTGTTCGAACCTGCTATGTGACACCACAAAGGTTTTTACTTCTCAGTCAGGTGGCTAATGTCATTATATCGTTGACAACTCATAAAATGTTATAATCTAATAGGGCTTTCCCTCCCCACACACACATAGCGAAAGCTTATGGTAGCAAGGAAAGGATTAGGGGCAAAAAGCAAGATTAATGGTTAAAAAAATGGAAGCAGGCTGAGTCCAGATAGAATGCCTGAGCTTAAAAACAAATGTAATTTCTATATTAAAATGTGTCTTGATTTCACTAGATTTACTCTAAATAAACCCAGCATAAAATGCAGGGCATTTCCTATCGGATAGTGCATATTTCAGCAAAGTCTATATATTTCTGTTGAATCAATTTTGAAATAAATTCCTCCTTTTATGACTGAAAATCAGTGTTTAGGCAGACTTGTAACACGGAGACTAAGACTGAATCCAACACTACAATGATGGGAAGGAAACGAAAGCTTGCTTAGATTCTCTAGAACTATCACCTACTATTCACAGTCAGCCATAAACCTATCCAAGACAGGATCTGTACTGCGAAGAAGAAATCTTCCTGGCACCCATGGGTCTGATTGCCACGTAAGGTGCAAACCACGCACCAGTCTTTTTGTTTTTCCCCTCTTGGGTCCCCAAAAGGCTCTGCAGACGGACAGACAACCCCGCTTCAGCAGACATCAAGAGCAGGCAGACCCACTCCTGTCCTCTGAGGACTCAAAACCGCCGTGGTGAGGAATTCACCCCGAGCAAAATTCAGGTGGGAGCAAGCACATGCCTTTGCTTCTTTGGGAAAGAGATTAATTAGTTTCTTCCTCTTATAAAACATAAATTCAAAAAACCAAAGACGTGAGCTCAAAAAGGTGAGAAAACCCAGATACGCTTTGCCAGCAGGGAAAAACAACAATCTGCAGGTAGCTGGGTGCTAGCGCGCCGCATGTTTTATGTTCTGGCCTACTACACGCAACTACTAGCCCACACAACCAAAAAGCAGCAAAATGAGAAAATGCGATGGCTATTGAACACCGTTTGCATATTCAGGGTGTCGCATCCGATGTCAATTAGCATGTGTGTTTACATAATTGTTATACAAGGGGAAAATCTACAGCGTTAAACAGCCCTCGGATTCATGTTTCTGGGTGGGCTTTGTTTTGCAGAGTGTTGAGCACACATAAAATGAAATCCACGGGAAATCTGTCTGGGACAAGATTTCTGATGGATTCATGTTGGGAGAATTTTTTAAAGCAGTCCAAAATGTGTCATTTGGATTAAATTTGTCCGGCCAGCTTCTCTTCAGACCTGGGTAAAAACAAGCCTTCTGGGTGAAAAATCTGCAGATTTGCTGGTAGCTTTGATTTTTATTTGTCTGAACAGACAGGTTAAGGTGGAAAATTTCAGAGAAGTGTGCAAACATTTTGCAGCTCTCAAAGCGAAACCGTCTGGAGGCTTTTGTATGAACTTTGGTCATATTTAATTGTCAGCTTGCATAAAAACACAAGGGTTCAACCTTGAAATGAAACTGAAACCAATGTTGAACTGGCCTTTTAAAGTTTTTGGTTTTTTTTTTTTAACTTTGGGTTTTTTTATCAGAAGAAGTCTAAAATTTCTTTTTTAGTTGATGATCAATTTCTCTTCTACATTTCAGTATCTGCAATAACCCACCAAATCCTCTACTTATCTCCCATTGTGCTGACTTCTGTAAAAAATGTAGCCCTTCAAGCTACAAAATGATAGAGGAAAATCAGAGAACACACAATAAAGTCTATAAAATTATGAACAGCATAGGGAAAGCAAATAGAAAAGAATTAGTCATTATTTCTCACAGCATAAGAACTAGGGTGCACCCAATTACAAGGCAGCGGGTTTAAAACACCCCGTACAAAACCCTTTTCCAAAGAATAACCAAATTATGCAACTTACTGCACAGCGTGTTGCGGAAGCCAGGAATATAAATGGATTTGAAACGTGATTAGACAAATTCACAGTAGAGGTCTACAGAGGACTGCAAAGCACCATGATCCAGCACAGCGCCTGGTTTGGGAAGTCTCCAACATGCTGCCGGGCCAGGGCCAGGGAGGGAAGAGGTCCCTCTCTCTCCTGACAACACAGAGTCGCGCTGGGACCACAACATCACCTTTGGGATGGGAGGATGTCCACGAGGCAGAACCTCAGGCGACATGAGTCACTCATGGGATCTCCTTCCCTGGTTGTAGATGCTAAGGGGAGGTGGCCGAGGAGGGCTCCCAGTTGGGGCAGTACCCCCAAGCCCCGAAGCAATTGCTCTGCTGCCAAACGCACGCTGAGCCCTTGACCCAGACCACACACGCAGCAAAAACAATCGCACTGATGAGCGATTATGCTTCTTTGTCTGTAAAGTGCTCACACCAAGGTGCTCTCATCTATCTGGTGTGCTATGGTGCTGTACATTAAGGTCTTTATGCATTTGCCACTTTAGGGATATTTAATTGCAGGGTAAGAAGAAAAAGAGAAAATTAAAAGAGAGCCACAGGCTGGTTTGACAACGGTGGCCAGAAGTGCCCCGTTCTGCCATAGGAACGGGCGGGCGAAATGAAGACGGGCACATAGAAGTGGCTGAAGTGAGCTGTCTTTAACCGCTGCCAAAGAAGAGAGCAGAAGTTTTCAACCATTTCTTGATTTACGGCCCCTTACACTTCCCACGGAGAGGCGATCACCTATAACAGTGACTTAAAGCCTCTCGAAAAGAGTCTTTTTTCGGTTGCCTTTCAGGCACCCTTTAGAGATGCGGATCAGAGACCTCTGGGACATCTTCCTCACTTGGAAACTACTGGCACAGGAGTAAGCAAAGGCATGGTGACAGGGAGTGTCTGTATTTGGGGTTTAGTTTTGCCATCCTGTCTTTCCATTTCCTGTGTAACCGTAGTAAAAGAAGAATTTTTAAAAGCCTTCATTTTCCTTCATAGTTTTAAGGCTAAAAAGGGCTATTAGATTATCTGTTCTGACCTTTTACATCTACAGGCCATCGCACTTCCTCCAGTTTATGAGTACCTCCACAAAATAACAGCCCATATTAATTTCAGTCACCACTGAGGGAATTAAAGCCCCTCCATTCAGAAAAAGATTTCTCTGAGGTTCACCATTTGCCACCGTTCACGCTCTCAGCATTTGCATCCTAATTACCAGACTATTTTCCCTCTGTATATCCATGAACACATTGTTAAAATACTGGGGGGGAGGAGTTTAAAATACAGTGGCATCCCATTTTGGTCATACTTTACATAGTAAAAAGAATCCTCAGCGGGAAGACTTGGATAAGGAAAAAAACCACAAACCAAACACTAAAAAAAGGGAGAAATTGCTGTTCTCCCTAGCTCATATAAACCCAAAGAGATTAAACAATTGGTCAAAAGTCACCCCCAAGTTGATGGCAGAGATGGAGCTGAAACCTACTTTCTCAAGTCAAATCTGGAGTTTTAATCACCAGAACACCCTTCCTCTCCCTTCATTGCTTTCATTTATCATTTCAGGCTAGGCAGACTACACCAAAATGATGGCTTTGTGAAGCATAGAAACACAGTTTTATGGGCAATAAACAATAAATATGAACCTGAGAGACATCTTCAGGAAACCTTCCTCCCGAAAAAGCGTCCCCCTTTTTTGTTTTGGCTCCCCAAAGATGGCAAAAACATTCTCTTTCCCTCCTCGCCCATGCTTCTCTGCCAGGCTCATGCTGCCGGCCGTGCCTTCCTGGCCACGCCAGCTCCCCTGCCCGGCGTGCTGGCCGCAGGGTGGAAGCGAGAGCTGCTCCTTCTCCTTGCCAAGTCGACAAAGGCCTGGCTGGCTCAGCCGCCACCTCTGCCAGGGTACCAGAGAATCGGTTGTGCGATTTCATTTAAGCGCTGCTAACTAATTATTAACTGTAGGCTCAGCATTCAGGGTGCAGACAATGGGATCAGCCAGGCACCACTCCACGGGCGGGGTGGGGGGGGGGGCACAACAGTCAGCACAAGTTTCTTTTTAATTATTGCGTGGTGGAATCAGGCCCGGATAAGCGAACTGAAAAGTGTACAAAATTCTGATTAATAACCATAATGGTGCCTTTTTGTGTGTGTGTTTCTCCAAGTTCCCACCCACAGGACTCCAATTGTCCTTTCAAGCTGTAACACTCAAAAAAAGTGAAATTACTTACTTTGTACTACAGGACTGCTCCACAAAAATGAATTATGCAGAGTTGAGCCCCAAACCCATCTCTCGATCCAGACTTCTATATATTTTTCTTGTGGACTATGGATGGTCCTATTTTATGGCATCCTCAGGCAAGACTTAAACCTCCCCATGGGTTGGCAAGGGCTCTGCTCTAGACTAATATCCAGACTTAGAAGCTTCATGCCTTTGCTTGGTACCAAGCTTTTGCTTTGTATCTGTGTTGCTTCCTCTTCTGAGGGGTTTGTCCTGAGGGAAGAGTTGAGTTTATCTCCTCTGGCATTCACGTCTCACTGGCTCTGTTACTTTGGAAGTGCAGAACTACACCCTGGATCAGGTTCGCTGTCTAAGTGGCTCCATGCTCGTTCAGAATATTGGGTGCATTTTAGCAAGGCTTAGGATGATTTTCCAAGATGTTTTCTCATTCCCAGCAGCCTATCGATTAAGATATTACCATCTCAGAAAGACATCAAGAGACAATTTGCTTCAAAATAGGAGGTGGATGAATAAAAAAAAAATCAGTGTCATTTGAAAAAATTGCTTCATCCTGGAAAAGCTTTGCTCCATGCGAGAGAATTCATGAGCACGATCCAAATTGCTCCTATCCCAGGATGCACCTCAGACAGGAGCTGAAGCATCTCTTCTCATAGTTCTTTCAGCAGTGGCACCACAGAATTTGCATCAGGGACAGGGGACAGTGTCCCGCTGGCCCCAGCTGAGGGAGTTCAGCATTAAGAAACTGGCAGCCCTGCCCCGGGCTGACCAGCACCCCGGGGAGGCAGCAGCAACTCTCTAACAACGAAGCACACAAGCAAGGGCTATCATGGCCCGGGCTCAGGAAAAGCACATGCTTTAGCAGGTCTCAGGGCAAGGATTACAGAAAACGAGCTGCCGTATCTCACAGAGCAAGAGCATGTCAGGGTTTGAAAGCGAACGCGGCCCTTTGGTGTGGGAGGCTGGTGTTGTACTTGCAGTGAAGCCCTTCCTGCAAATGGAGACATCAAAAAGGAGATGACATTCCCCAAGGGCTGGCAAAATGTTATATGAATCACACCCGACTCCGCTCAGGAAACATTTCTCTCAGGTCTGAGTGGAATTCTATACCAAAGACATATATTTTTAAATTAAGATTTCTTTTTCTTTCCACTTCCAATATCTGGGCCGTGCTTTTTCGCTAAGCAGTTATTAAAAAGAGGGAAGACACAGTTTTCTACTTGAGTAATACTTTTTCCTCGGTATTACTCGATTTACCTGGATGACATTCCCTCCTCTTCTTCCTCAAGACTTCCAATTTTGAGTCTTGACACATCTTGATCCAGCTCCCAGTGCTGCTAAAGCTCTATTTTGCTCTCGTGCAGATCAGCACGCAGCTGGGACCCCCAGTTCATGCAAGCTCCCCTCCTGTGTCTCTCTCAAGGAAAGAGCCCTCTATAAGGACAGTAGGAAGCGTCGATTCCTTTCCAGGCTGTACCAGGCTCTTAGAGCCAGGATTTCTCGCATCCCTCGGGTAGTGAGGCATTGTGGGACATTGTGTTTGACTCTCAACAAACTGTGTTGCTAGGATGATGTTTATTATGATACATAATGTGAATAAAGGATGAAACTGTACACAGCGTGCTGATTTGCTAGAACTGTCACCGGTGATGATAGTCTCTAGTTTATACCTCAAATGAATTCTGCATGGATGGTACCGACGCTACCAAGTGCTGCAGAGGTGTATTTTACAAAGCTGCCTGGGCCTGGCATGAAGATCATGCCACTTTAAACAGCGAATCTGTTATTGTGATGTTTGTGAGAGGAGAACAAGTGGGAAAGTCACTTTCAAGTGCAGCTCAGTGCTCTTTTAATGAGGAATGGGGTCTTCTTCAGAGTCAGCCAACTACTGAGGAGGAGCTGACACCCTTAGTAGTCAACATCCTCAAAACAGCTGACAGCTCCAGATAAATCAGTTTGTGTACTTCCTCCCCTTCTCATATCACCTGCGGTGACAGGAAAGCACTAATTTCCTCTGAGAGGGAGAGAGATGGATGCACGCGCGCATCCCGGGCATGTTGATCCTTCAGTGTAAAATTAACAAAAACAGAAGCCAGGGAGAACTGGGAATAGGCACGGCACTTTGTCAAGAGGAAGGCTTTGCTGTACTACGGCCCCATATTCATCATATGATAATTTACAAATATGCAGACGGCAGAGTCATATCGCGTTAGCCCCTGGAAGAAGCAGCTATGACAAACCCAGCACGTTCAGTGAACCGGCTGCCCGGCTCACAGCTCTGATTTCACCCTGTGCAGCCCAGGACTTCACACCAAGGGGGCTGGCACACGACGTGGGGCAACAGCCACATACACTAGCAGCTCTTGGTCCTGCACCCAGACCCAGCCCACCTCTGGACATTTCAGCCACCCTGGAAGGACCCCTCTGACCCTGTCATGGGACGGCCCCAGTAAGAGCAAAAGCAATTTCCAAGCATTGAAAGGTGGAGATTACAGATCGTAGTCCCATTCCCATACCTGAACAATTGAAGGGCTAGGACCTGCAGCACCTTTTTGGGTCGGTCAGTAGGCACTCATGGTTTAGCAGCTGCTGGCTGCAATCGATGGGGAGTTAAGTACTGTTGGCACCCTCTTGCACAGACAACCCTCGCCGCACACTTCCTGAATTCATTACTCTTGATGCTGTCACACGGGTAAATGATGTTCTAAAAATTAGACACCGTGGGTCGTTAAAAGCATCGCACGCTCACTGAAAAGAAACCCACCAAAAAAACCTTTCCAGACAAAACCATAGAGACATGTCTTCCCAGTAGGCAACGCAGCTCACAACTTTCCCCGTGGCCCAGAAACCGCCCCGGCCGAGAAACCTCTGGGGGCAGTTTTGGCAGGGCCGGCTGCCACTCGTTTTGTGTCATTGCTTCTGCGAGTTGTCTCATCCCACCGTCCTCACTGAACTGCCACGTTTCCAGAGACAGGCTCTGACATGGGGTGAGTTCAAACAAGGCAGAAATGAAAGAAAGACACCTAACCTGTTTAAACAGGAGAGATAACTTCTCACCGGGACCCTGTCTCAGGGAGGATCTTGCCCAAAAACCAGACATGCACTGTCCAGGGCTGAAGAGAGGCTGTCTCCTCTGCCTGTGCTTGATGCACCCTGTATTTCAGCTGCACTTAAGAGCCCCTTTCCCATACAAGGACCTTTTAATGAAAAGAAGAAACAAAGAAACGCAAACAATGCACCCTCTAAAAATACCCCATTTTTTAAGGTCTCTCAACTTCTTCCTTCCCAAGTTGACAGGAACCGCAGCGTTGCCGTGATGCATCAGGTTGTGTTAGTTAAATCACTGACGATTTCATCATTTATATAATGGGATACAATTGGCGTGATCAGAGGAGACAAGCCACAGCAATGACGTGTCGCAGCAAAAACGTCTGAAAGGAGGTATTTGCCTGACAGTCATTTAATAACACAAATTTACTTTTTAAAATAAATACGTATAACTATATATGCAAACGTAAAGCTATAAATACATCCATGCATGCATGTGTGCACACACATACGTGTAATCACATACACATGCTCCTGTGGTTTTCCAGCTAAAGTACCACCATGTGTTGTACGTTATCCCAGGGCACCGAGCACAAAGGCCGAAACCCATCTCCGGGCACAGGGGACTCTTAAACCAGTTTCTTCTGGACCAGAAATCCAGAAAACAAAATGAACAAAGATGTCTTGGGGGAAGCAGGTGAGGGCCACAGCTCCCTGTCTTTTGCTCAACTTCTCGTGCCAAGCTCTGGGAAGCTTGCACCCCATCTGAGCCCCTATGTGTGCAAGATGCTACCTCTGTGCAGCCACGTTGCTCTGCAAGTGGTAATACCTGCCTGGGTGATGCAAAATTACAGACCTCTGAGCGGAAACACTTGCTTTTTATTCCAATTTCATACCAGGTTGGCTTGTTTCTTTCCTGCGCTGTTGAGTATTTAAGTAGAAAAGCTCTTTTGTGTGTAAATAACTATTAGGTGTTGTGGTTTTTTCAAAGCAAAGAAAATTCGTAAAATGAAAGCAGGCAGAATTCATTTATATGAAAAATAGAGGGATTAAATATAGCCAATAAATTACAATAAACTGTCCACAGCGAACAATGCCACCAGATGACCATAATGGAGATCCACTGCTCTCGTGCTTTTATTAAAAGAACAAAGCACTGCAATTAAATGTAAAATCCGGTAATATGTCATCCTACCTTAAGCATCCTTTTCTCATTCATTGAACACTGTCCTCTGATTTAATTGAAGCCTCTGGTCCCTTTGAGACAGCAATAGTCCTTACTCTAGGCCAAGTTTAGCATTTCATTATTTAGTAATCTGAGATGGAGTCATGCTATTGACTCTCGAGCAATCCTCTTTGCTTCTTGTAACAAAAAAGGATGCCCACAGAAATAATTGATACCACATTCTACTCTCTAGTAAATCGTCCCTTAGTGGATTGTGAAAAGAGGTTTTTGATTTAGACTTAAGAATAACAAAAGTTGGGCATATTTTTCACTGATGACCCCCATATAACATGTCCATAACCCCTTTCACAGCAGGAATGTTGGCCTAAAGGCATTTTAGCAGCTAAAATGAGTGACTAGAGGCTTTCCAGGTTTTGTTATATATATTCAGTATATAAGTGATGCCTTGGTACAAGAAAGCCATTTTTTTCTATAGAGCAACTCACTGTAGACCTGATCCTGCCAAGAGCTGACACTCTCCTCCCCAGTATCAGGCAGCCATCGGTGCTTAGCACCTCATAAAGGCAATCAGCAGCTTCCAGATTCATTACAGCTTTGCAGGCTGGAAAGGGGCTGAAGCCCTGTAGGGTGTTTTCTTCGTTAGGTGGAACAACCCAGGCGAGTCAGGCACAGCATCCAGGCCTGAGAGCTGCACTTACACCCGGGTTTTGTCCATTTGCAAGGGCACCGGAGCATCCCTCCTTCCCTTGCTAACTCTGCCCAGCACTTTGCAGTCCTGCATAGACCCCTCTGCCAACCTCCTCTTCACTGTCATCCAAACGTACTCCTCGGCTTGCGCGTGTGCAGGTCTCGCTGTACCCACAAAAACACACCCATCCATCTGCCCTGAAGACAATGATATCGTGCTCGGTGCAAGGACGCTGGCAGCAGCTTGCAGTGTGCCACAACAGCAGGCAGAAAAAGTACAAAACCTGCCACATCGTGAAATTACTCATTTATTTCAGGAGGGAGGGTCTGACAGGTGGAGGCCACGTGTTTGTAGGATGGCTTCCACATCCAAGAGGGTAAACTCCACTAATTCCCCTCACCAAGAATTTAAGAGAGAACCGGGCACAGTTTAAAAGAGGTGATTTGTTCTGAGCTCATCGTCACACATATTAAATGATGACGGCCCGTGATGTTGGTGATGCCATACACTGAGGGGGAAGCCTGCCCTGTCCACTCGCTTGGGCCAGGCCTGGGGAAAACTTAAAGCTGGTGAGCACAGAGAGTTGTACAGATGTTGCAAATGCCCTCCCGCAAGCCAGTCTCACACATGTCGAAAGGCAAACAGAAAAGATTACCCTGACACCTCCCTGCTTTTGTGTTCTGGCATCTCTCGCTGCCTGGAGCACCGAAAAAAGTGAATTTTCACTAACTTTGGAAGACCAACACTTGATGGTCAGAAGTGGTTGTTTCCTCCAGAAACCTGTGCCATTGTTGCCAGGCAATAAGTGCAAAGCTAAGCTGGGGAGACCAAGTTACCCCCAGTAAACTCACATGGCTCCCATTAATATTAATGGAAATTACACGGGTGTATTGGGAAGTGCCCCCCTTGCAGGGCTGCAAATCTCACAGCCCTGACCTACACCCATAAGCCTGCACTCAAACTCGTCTATATAGAATTCTGTAATCTATCTGGCATGTTAAATATTTCAAAGGAGGAAGTGTCAGGGTCAGAGCCAAAACAATGCATTATACGGGATAAGATTTTAATTCAGTCGGTCCTGGGAGAGACATGAGGAAGGAGGAGAAATCCCTGCCAATTATTTTGCATTTTGGGAGAGTTATTTGCCTATAGGACCAACCCATAGCAGGCCACTTTTCAGCAAGTTTTGTTTTGTTTGTTTGCTTCTCTTCTCCCAGTACTCAAATTCTCTCCAGGACCTTAGATCCATTAGACTAATTAATATTAAGAACATATGCATATGCAAATTAGGCCATGGTGCCCATATATTTCACTTTACATGACAGCTTGAAGTGTAGTTGTGTGAGTCAATCAAATGCTATAAATTTGCTATCCACAAGAGATCATTAATATTAATTGGGGCATGGGCACTGTGCAGTAGCCCATGCCACCATTAGAAATGGACCCCTCGCTTTAATTGTTCAGCAAATCCTCCTTTTTTTTTAAATCAGTGCCTATGGCCTGATTAAAATATGTATTTTTTTTTCCCAGGTAGTCTTCAGAACGGCATCAGAATTGTATTAAAAAATACAGAGCAGACCTTTTCTAAGACAGATGGCACACAATCAGGTTAAAAAAAGTATCTTGAGATCCAACCAGCAAGAACAAAAAAAAAAATTGCTTGCATTGTTGTTTTCATTATCTTGCTTCTGTCATTTCATGAGCTTTGTATCTTGCAAGGAAAGAAAGAAGGGAGAAAAACTGTGAAATTAATCTTTTGTGCATGGCCTGATAAAGAAGAGACATGCTCAGACAAAAGATAGACTGAGAGAAGGTACCGTGATTGATGACTAAAGTAAAGGTGTCAGAAGAGTATTATGTAAATTACTGGAGGCACAGACCATTTCAGAGAGAATGAGAGGGAGAGGGGAAGCCAGGGAGAGAGAGGGAAAAAAAAGGACTGCAGAGTCGATGTCACCAAGACACTGGTCCCCAAGCGCCAATTTCTTGCCATCTTTCATCTGCTCAGACAAGCTCACCTCACTTTCTATTTGGTTTGCACAATGTAACAAAGGAGGAAAAAAACTGTCAACATTAGCATGAATACGGCCCAAAAGCGGGGTGCGAGCAGGCAGCGTCTGAAGGGAAGCGGCGAGACAGGAACTTGAAGGCAGCCTCGGTGCTCGTACGTGTGTGCCTGTACAAGGCGGCGGCTCCGAGCCGCTTTGCTCTTCTTTGTGTGCCAGAATGGGGATTCAGATCAACAGGGCCAGGATCTTTCTCGTTGTTTGACATCCAGCTCGACACCTCTCTGCATCCAACATGCTCGCTCACCCCTGCACAGACCTGCTGGCAGCCACCTCCAGGACAGCCCAGACCTGCCCTTATTGCTCTTGTGGCGATTTTTAATCAAATTCATGCCCACATACCGGACAGAAAGAGAGAGACAGAGAGTTCACCTCTACCAAATTCTCCCCAGAAAAACCTTTTCCCACCACTGGCACAACCACATGCAACAGCTCTTGGCTATGCTCACGCTGAGCCCCCAGCACAACCTGTACAAAATGTTTTTGTACTTTTATCTTTCTGGGAAAAAAACAAACAAACAAAAATAATCAACACCAAACTCCAAAGGAAAACGTAACAGGCTCTCAGGAATTTTTTTCCCTTTGTTTCTGATTATATGATTAATCTGGTTCCTGCTTTAAAACCAATTATTATGTATTGTCTTTTGAATTTCACCTCTGCCATATCCTTGCCCCTATTTAATTCGATCACTGGCTTTCATTCAAAAACTTCATTTTCCAAGGAAAAAAACAACCACAAATGGTCACCTATCACCTCCATGGTAACAAGCATTCAAGGGGAAGAAAATACTAAATTGACCTTGGATGAAATGCACTCTTCCACTCCACACACGCTCCTGATCTGTGAGGCTTAAGGTACACGGTGCCCTCTATACATTAACTAATTACCCTGATAGCCGCCCTATGGAGTGCATTCCCTAGTTTTAAGATGCGAAAGAAAAAAAGAAGCGTGAGTCAAGAGGACGCCATGCTCATCTCCCCTCTCTCCTTCCTCTGGCGGCCCAGTAAGAGCATCCCTTAAGTTACAACTTGCCTGTGGGCCAAACGCCATGTCTGGACATGGTGATGTCCAACTTGTCTACGTCAGGTTCCGTCTGCATTTAACTCGCTGCAATGGAGAGAGGGATTTGGTGCATGAATCTTACCCTCTCTGCAGAACGCAAAACACACGCACCCACCAAACCTTAATTCTCACCCCATACGTGCACCCACAGCTGCAGGAAGGGAGAGGAGTCATCTTTCCCACTCCCTTTCCTGCCAATCTAGAAAGCAAAGAGACGGGGCAGGATTCAGGGCAAAAATGTCAAACGTGGCACAGCTCCTGGCGGGAATCACTTCAGGAGGGAGCATGAGTGTGCAAATAAAGCTGATGTCTAGGTTCCTTCCTTCCAATTCAGTCAGCTGTCATTTCATTTCGAGGGTTGAGAGACATTATAATAAGACTTAATAAGAAATTGCTTCAGTTTTGCGTCCCTTTTAAGTTCTGTTGGTCAGGCAGGATATTCCATAGAAAAAAATAAAATTATTTCAGCTCATCAATTTTTTCTCTTTTTTTCACTCTTTTTTTTTTGCACCATGAGTGCAACAGTTGGGAAAAAATTAAAATCCAAAGAGGCAGCTATTTCTATACCATCAATTTGCTCCCGAAGGAGTGAAATGATAAAATGAGTGAAAAAAAAAATAAATGTCCTGGGCACCAAGCTCTGTGCAAATCAGTTTTAATGTATCGGCGAATTCACATTTTAAAGAATACTTTAGTTTGCAAGATTGAAATTCTTTTTAAGAAGAAACTCTCAAAGGAAGTTGTCATTTTAGGCTGCACAAACCAAACCCCTTCCAAAATCAGGTGCTTTGAAAAAAAATTGAAGCACTTTAATAATTTAAATTACTCCCCTTTGCACATGCCCAGAACCCAAATCCCTTTTCTAACTGAAGTGCTTATATAAAAATTTGACAGCTCTTATAATTTTAAATTGCTCTACACTGAGTATGCCAAGAACCTTGATCACTTCCAAATTCAAGGGCTTATAAAAATTTGAAGCACTCCAATAATTTTAAATTGCAATGCACAGTGCAGAGTGATTTAAAATTATTGGACTGCTTCAATTTTTTTTTTAAAAGGTCTTCAATTTGGAAGTGAGTCAAGCAGCATTCTAATACAGTAGTTTAAGACATACTGTACTGATCTAAAATTTAACATCTAAAAATAATGAAAATTAAACCAGATACACTATTTTAAAACTGAGAACAGGTTTCCTGAGCACACCTGGAAAATCCAGAAAACCACAACTTTGGACTGCTTGGTCCTTCTTCGCAAACAAGTCAAGAGCAAAGAATAAAGAAGGAGGTGCTCGAGGCGAAACCACAGATGTCAAGTCACCTCCAGCCTGTGGGTTGGTCACCTCGGAAGTCCTCCTAGAAGTGCCAGGGTGAGGTGGTTTGGCAGAGAGCGGGGCCAGGAGGTCCTCACACCACGGGAACACCACCCATGCCAGTTTGCCACACAAAGGTGTGGCCAGCAGGCACTGCCCTGCACCCACGGGGTGGCATTTGCCCCTCCAAACCACTTCTTTCTAGTTTGAGAGCTGTAGAAGAGGCATCTCTGCGGGGTCAGAGCTCGTGCTGATGCCCCTAGCAGGGCACAGGCAAAGATTAGATGGGGCTCTTCGGTCCCCTCGTGCAGGGGAAGTGAGGGATGGGTTTAGACTATTTGCAGATCTGCTGGTTAGAGAGCAATGCATTTTTGGATGGTGTTGCTGTTCCCTCTCAAACCATATGCTTTCTCGTGGGGGGCTCACAGCAAGTGTCCCATGCATGGTTCAAAGCACCAGCTCCCCGCCGCTTCGCTTTGCAAAGAGTGGAAGTGCATAATTTCCATTGGGTTTAGTGTCAGACACTGGCTCTGTGTGTAAGTCTTTTTGGCAGCTATTTCCCTCCCTTTAAAATCTTTCCCTTTTTTGGAGATGATTTATGTTAATAAACCGTTCGGGATCAGAATTGGCATGATACGTAAAACCCACGCCTGTTTGGTATTTCTGTTGTGTACGCTTCATTTGAATGGTGGGAGGGAGGAAGACAACGCCGTTTAGCTGGCTGGAAGTCTCTTCTCGGGAGTCAACTCTAACTATTGTAGGGTTTCTTCAAAAAAAATCAGTTTTGACATCCTGAAGATAGGGAACGAAAAGAGACTTGAAGTCACCACATTTTTCATGCGTTCGTGAACATCTGCAATGTAAAACCGCTTCACAACAGGGGCTAGGCTCTATTTCATCTTATAACAAGTTGGGAATCTTGTCTATTCTCAGCTTAGTCAGTCTGTTTGATACCAGGGACACCGTGTCTTCGGCTGCAAGCTTCATTTTGAAGTTAGGGTCTTGTGGCCTTCTCCGTTTCCTTTTGTTTCTTTTTAAGGGAGAACTCACAGGAGATGACAGAAAGAGTCCTTACGCCTAGCTGCAGGCGAATTGAGGAGGCTTGTTAAATTTTGATTATTATCTATTCAAAACCAGCGTCCTTGGACAAAGAGCGAGACGGCACCTCGGGCAGCACAGTTTCTAATGTGAACTCCTGGAAGAGAGAACTGTTTGAGTATGGATTAGCTGGAGTGAGCCCGACAAGCCCAGGAAGTTTGGGCAGGAAACCCAAGCAGAGACATTTTCACGTGGGTCCGTTTTAACACTGGGACCAGCTAAGGAAGAAGAAAAACGCCTCTGCAAGAGAGAGGAAAGGACCTAAGACTGGGAGGCAAAACTAGTACGGGAGAACTACTTAACTAGCTGGAATTCTTCGAGGTCCCTGGGGATTCAGGAGGTCAACACAAGTCCCAAAAGGCAGGGGCAGACAGGAAGCTCTTCACTCAGCCTGCCAGGAGCTTAAAGCTCGCAGAAGTGTTGGTCAGTCTGCGGCAGAGCAGCGCACCAGCGGCACGGCTGGGCATTTCCACCTGAGCCACGTTACTCACTCGTCTGCACTCACCAGCAGTGTGATCTCCTTCATATCTAATGCAGCCCATTAAACAAATGTTGCAACTTTTCCTTTCACGTTCACAAAGCTTTCTTCTCTTTTTTTTTTTTTCATTTGCATCTCTCTGGTCAGAGTAATTCATTCTAGGGGGCAGGGTCAGAGCAAGAAGTTCCCATTGCAGTGGGTGAAAGATAAATGCTGTCCACGTACGGTCCTATACGACCAGCTCGCACTTTTATGGAATAGATTCATGATTTATCATGTAAAAAGTATCTGCTTTGAAAAAAAATGGTGTGAAGAGGTTTTATTCAATAGGCTGTAATGGTGAGCTGTTATGGTCTATCAGGTGGATAATGTGCATCTTAAAATACTGTGTAAATACATATTTCTGTAATAGCCTGTTACGTTTCCAAAGGAGCCATTGCAGACTGCACTTGAAGTGAGAAGGAGCTCACAGGAGATGGGCTCTGGTGCTTTTTTCCCTCAGCAGGAGGTGGGCAATGACAATTTTTCCTGAATTAGAGAGGAAAAATATTATTTTCGGATTCAAATGAATAATAAAAAACAATGGAAAGCAGCAGCTCAGGGAACTTTGACTGGAAGGAAGGAAGGTAAGTGTTAATGTGATGAGAGTGCCAAGAGAGTTTTGCTCTCTCCTACAGTCAACATATTTTCTTGCTCCCCAACTGAGATGGCAGCATTACATGAATGTTCTCCGTATTTTCTTCCCAAGAGCTGATAGAATTATTTGTTGTGAATAACATTCACGGAAGCTTTGATCCTGAAAATGCCTATGTATGAGAGCAGCTAGACACCTGAGAGTACAGGGTTTTATATTGCACAAGCGTATCCCAAAGTCCTACAGATATTACTGAAAAGAAATTATTAACATGATGTGAAATTAGAGTTTTGCTGGCTTGCAAATTTGGATTATGAGCCACTTGTGATCCAAGTCAGACAGAAACTCTTGGGTTCAGCTCCTTGGCTAGGCAACTGGGAGTTTAAAAGCCATGGATAAAGATCCAAAACTAAAACAAGACATTGGAAAAGTGAAGCAGAATTCCTTGAAGTGGCAAATCTTCTCCCTATTCACTGAACAGAAAGGAGCCATGGCTACTGTGGCAGCATAAATAAAAGCAAGATAGGTCAGATGTCTCTGTTTAAAAAATTCAAGCAATTATTTGATTCATACAACTCTGTGTCTACGACAGAAGACTAAAGAGCCGGCATAGGCTTTTCTAAACATCCCGCGGTCCTGCGGGCATCTGGCAGGAGCTGACCTGCAACATCAGCTCCTGCTTTTCCCTTCCTCCTCCACAAACCACTGTCCGTGTCACGAACACAAAGACCTCTGAGCCAGGAAGAAGAAACAGAGCAAGAGCCAAAGAGCATACTTCAGTTCACTGCCTATTTGCCCGTTTTTTTTGGTATTTACACTCCATGCCATCTGTCTCATGCAGCACATATATAATCCTTTATTGTAGTGCTGGAAAAGGATCCTCTATTATTTGCAATTATTTCCCAATTTGGCCAATATGAGAGGTTATTGCTGCTGAAAAGAATGAATAAAAGCATATCTGAGGCAAAAAAAAAAAAAAAAAAAGTGCTGGTAGTTAAGTTTAAAAAGAGCACAGATGAAGATTAATAACCTCAGAAGTCAGGGCCTGGAGTACTTAAGTAAAAAGACATTACGGAGCAAGAGAACAGAGCCAGAAGGAACTTCTGTTACGACACCCAACACCACATGCAACTTCTCAGGTCAGTCATTGCTAATGCTGTGAGCACTCCCAGCAAACCCTCCCCATGTCAAGGAAACAAGGTTCACATTGCAAAACTTCAGGTGAACATGTTTTCTGCCTTATCTGAAAGTCACAGGGAAATTTAGGAAGTACGAGCTCGCCGATATCGAAAAGCTTGCAGGGAAAAAAATCTGGGCTCACCATTTAAGGCGGAAAACGCAGCTTGGATGCGGATGACACTCATGGACAAAGGACCACGAAGTCGACGGAATTTTTTCAGCTGAGCTTAACAGGCTTTGACTCGTGCCCCAAGCAGGTGAACAGCAGCTATACCACCAGAACCAACCGAGGACTGTGTCCAATCTGGACAAGTGTGGAGAGGGCTGGCCATGCTCACAGAAACCAGAGGTCTGCGTGTGAGCGCTGATCACTGTAACCAACTCATTTTGCCCGGTCCCAGTAAAAGTAAACCTGCAGGCAGTCGGCAGCCGTACGCAGAGCTGCTGTCCCTGCTCAAGTGAACACCAGAAAGGGCACCAACTTCTTAATCACAAATACATTGCTCGTCAAAGGAGTGGGCATGAATACTTGCACCCCTAGAATATCTGCCGATACTGCAGAATAAAGCAATCAGGACTCCGAAGAACTGAGTTAATAAAGGCAACGGAGAGATGATTAAAAATACTTTGCTAAGGAGAAAACAGTTTTAGTCACACGCATACTGAGATGTCACCATTTAATAAAATGACAAAAACTATCTATCACATATGCATGAACACAGAACAATATAAAGAGGTTAACAGAAATTGATGGCATCCCAGCTTTAATTTTACACTGAATCGGAGTCTTTGGTGATTGAAATAGACAAAGATGTATAGGGTTATCTTGTTGAAGAGGCTTTGCTAATTACTGGCACTTGTCATTTCTCCATAGCTTTATCTAAGTCAGGAAGGCTAACTAGCTCTTTTTCCCCAGTGTGCATTGTTTGTTCAGTAGGCTTTGTGCTGAGAAAGCCTTTTTCATAACTGCACCTCATTATTAACGGGTTCATAAATAAATGAGTCCTAATATTTTCCTCGGTTAGCATTTATGATAGGGACATTTGGACTACAAAAGATTACACTTGTCTTTAATAAAAATAGGCACTTACACATGAAGCCTATTAGGGTCCTTGTTACGCTGAAGAGGAGGAGGAGGAGGCAGAAAAAGGGGAGGAGCAGGATTATAAAAACACGCTTTAGAGAGCTATCGTATTTTTCATGTGATTTCAGGAGCTATTTTTTATCTTACATTAGCTAATTATGGCTCTAACCTGAAATGGATTTCTGGATTATGTACTCTATCCCACGGTTTGCCATACCACACGCTCTCAAACCAATCTGGCAAAGGCTGTAAACCAGGAAAGGACTCTCAGACCTGAAAATGCCTGGAAAAACAAGCAAGGCAAGAGACGACGCTGAGTGTTATCGTACAGATGATGCTCAGGTGCGGATGAGTCCTCTCCCAGATTGGTTAGACTTGTTTCTGGAGGTGCCGACCCAAATCTCCCACAGCCCAGACTAGTTGTGGTGTTTTTTTTGCAATAACACCATCTTTTCTTTGTGCTTTCAGCTCTGGGAATGGTGCCTCCTGCACAGCCCACTGGTGCCCACCGCAAGCCGGTGTTGCGCACCACAATGCACGTGGATGAAGCCAGAAAAGAAAGTAAATATTTGCTAAGAGACCATACTAAGTGGGACAGGCTTCATAATGCCTCATGGCCAAACATGACTCTCCTCTTCCAACAGAAACACCAAAATGGTGCCATTTCCCCTACATTTTTCCAAAGGTCTGTTGCTAGGATAAGGCCCAGTGCTAAACTTCAGAGTTATTTTATTAGTGGTATAAAAAAATCCCTAAAATAATTACATCAATCCTTTTCAGAAGACATCCACAGCGCTGTCAGGTAGGTTTAGAGTGTTTCAGGGCTCAAACAATGCAACCGCTTTTATAGGTACTGTAACACGCCTTTTGTCAGCTATTTTAAAAACACTCTGTTGTCTTCTTTTAACTTCATCTTTAAAAAAACCCACAAAACTTCAGACCAAACAAGCCATAAAGGACAATTGAAGATGTCAGAAACTCATCTGCCTGAGACCACAAAACTTTCTGTCTTTCTCTTAGGAAGTAATAATCTGAAAGCAAATATATCAGAAAGCTTGTGCTGCAGTATACTAAAGAGTCAGCTAATTCGGCTTTGCGAGACAAGTCTGAAGACCCCAAAGTATTTATAACATTTGGGTTGTTTTTTTTTCTAAATAGATGTTGCCCTCTTTTGTGTGTGTGTGTATTTCACTTGATACTGAAGTCATTTAAACCAAAGAATCATTTAGGTATATCTGGCATGAGGGGGTTTTTTTTCGGCAAATCAAAGTGAAATACACAAAACCAATTTAATCACAAAAGTACCACTTCCTTCAGGATGTCAGTAATTCTCAAAATTGCTTTAGATATTTGCTAGATATCAGAAATGGGTAATGCAGCATTTTAAGTGGCAGAAATGCATTAGTACTATGTAAGTACATGATCCTTAATGTACTAATCTCAGCAATATGTGTAATGAGAACTTTCAGTAACACTTTATTTTAAGTGTCCTCTGAGAAATGCTAATTTACAATGAAACACCTATGGAAGTACATGTGACATCTACATGAATACCAAATGAATTCATTTTGATCAATGCTGTTACCATGAGTATGATATGAATTCACAATGATAGGGTGTTTCAAGAATTATCATATCTTCCTTTAATATTAACATATGTTTTGAAGATTGGAGTATGTTAAAAGCCACGTTGCATGTTCATTAGGAAGTATATATGTTTGGATGTGCAAGAGATACGCCACAGGACTGTTTGCATCATTTAAAACGCTAACAAAGAATACCTGTTTGTAGTAGCACGGGTTTCCACTTCAACCTTAGTAAGGAAATCTCTTGAGTTCAATGAATTCCTTGACTTGCACTTGAGGACAGCATCTAGAATAACGGGCTAGACTTCGTACCCACTGATCACCCAGGCATATAACTACTCACCCACCAAAAAAATGGCAATAAAATCTAGTACAGAGTGTTTTCATACTCAAAAACAGCGTGCCTTGTGCATTAAAGAAAACTAACCGATGAGCCCTTCTAAAATCTGTTAGTGTCATGAAAGGAACCACAGGCGTTTGCAGGTTTTGTGAAGAAGACTCTTAGCTCAAGCATCAGAATAGGGGATGAAGTTTCAAACATATGAGCCCTGTTGTTGTCCTCTCTAACTGAGAAGCCTTGCAGCAACACCAAGAAGTAGAGAAAACATTTTGAAAGCTCTTAACAAGTTAAACGGTGGAGGAAAAAATATGGACGAAAGCTATCAACAAAATAAAGCAGCTCACAGAGCCTCTGCGGGTTTGCTGTTGCCTCTGCCAGACCCATGAGGGTTGGATGGCCTGGCTGCCATTCCTTTCAAATATGTCATATTTCAGCGTTATGTTTGGTGACGGTACAGAAATGCTCCTCGTGGGTCCTAGCTCTCCCAGCAGACAGGGGGAGCAGTCCACAACCAAGCGCAGAAACTGCTGCAGGTCGAGTTACAAACTCTCTCTTTTCCGTGGCACAGGCCAAAGCCAGTTCCAGCTGCATTAAAATGGTCAGTGTTTGAGGAATGAGTAATTGGGAGAGAAGCAGAGAGGATGGCAATAAGAGAGCTGGTCCAAGCTGTAACAGCTTTACATGCCTTGGAAACAGTGACAAGGAACGACGGCCCCAACCTCAGCAACAAATGCTAATAAAAAGCAATTACCTTGGCGCACTTGCTTTGGTTTTATTTCACTCGAAAACCTTCATACAAACTTTTATATATAGATGTAGTATATGTGTGTCCTTCTCTAAACGTATGTTTACTAAAGGTCAATAGCGATCACAACACCATCGTTTTCCTTAAAGCCCCAGGCCACTTTCTACCATTACACACCAACCTTGGCCGCGTTTCTTTTGAATTGTTCCCTTTTCCCATTGAGCAGGAGCCACATTTAGCGGTGGGTGCCAATAAGCAATTGTACTAATCAAGGTGTGACACCTGCCAGAGCAAAGGCTGAACCAGCAGTATGTGTTGGCTGAGCGCTGAAAGATCACACTAATTGCCAGCGTCTGGCCTTTGGCTGGACTATCGGGCGTCGGGAGCTTTCGGCAGTGATTCACAAGGCTTGGAAAGGATACAGAAATCCTCTTACAGCTCTGAAGGTGCCTTCTTACACCATGCCAAACCTCTCCCGTGAGACACTACCCGCGCTTCCCGCCCACGTCCCTCACGCCAACCGGCACTCGGCACCTCGCTGACAGGCCCATGGCACGAGGTTCATGCAACCTCGATGCCACCCAGCAGAAATTGCCATCTGCCATGAAGAAGTCCACTAAAGTGCTCCCAGCTCGATGTGTGACCCCATCACCAGAATCACCCAAAAAGTTCATTAAGGTTGTGTGTGTCTATATAGATGAATGTCTATATGCTTACACAAGTATACACATGCACATATAATCACTTATGGATAAAGCAAGCTTGTAAACTCCTGTTTAGGCAAAGATGGGGCTGTCAATTTGACCAAAAATCAAAAAAGATTTTAATAACAGCCTAAGAGAGATCTTGGACTATTGCGCCCATGATGGCATGAGGTGTAAAAGTGCTGCAAAGCACTTCTGCATCAAAAAAAAAAAAAAGGAATTGCTGGAATTGTTTGATGTTTACATTTAATTCAGTCTTTCAACTTAACCAGGAAAACAGAGGCCATGTCTCAGAAGAGGTAAAAGAAAACACAGCATTTCATTTGTCTGTTGCTGGGATAAGCGACCCAAATAAGGAATGAACTTCAGAAAAACAAGTTTAAAATATGATTTAGAATAATCAGAATACCATTAACCTTATTTCTCACCCTAAGTTTGCTCATCTGGGCCACATGGTTTTTGGTATGAAGTTGGTGCTATGACATATACTTAAAAATTCACATTTTGCTTAATCATTAGAAGCCTGGAACTCAGACACCACCCCCCTGCTTCCCTGGAAAAAAAAAAAAGGGGGGGGGGGAAACAAGAAGGAAGAGAAAAATTGCAAAATTTTCTCAGAAAATTGCCTCAAAATGAAATTCTGCCCTTTTCTTCTACTCCAAAAAGTCATTACCATCTGACAGCTGTTTAGTGGCATATGTGTGTTGGTGGTACCAGTCCAATTCCTAGTGGGCAGGTGTCTGCATCACAAAAGCCACCATCACAATTGGCACTAATTGGCACCCTTGCTGGCAGCCTCCGTAAAGAAAATAAGGATTAGATGGCACAGAGATCAAATTATCCTGTCACCAGAAAGGTGATTCCCTGCTTTAGGTCGGGAAGGCCTGTTGGCAGGACAGTTCAGGGAAGTTTCGCATGTCCCCGTCTCGCGCATCGCTGCAGAAACGTGAAATGTTGGGTGTCTGATGTTGGCAACGAGGCACATTTCCCAGGCGCTTACACCTCGCGTTTTTAGCTGAGTTTCAAAAGGGGAAAAAAAACCCAACAAAATCCAAACCAACACCCAAACTCAAAACTCAAAAAACAAACCAGAAAATTCCCTCTTAATTTGGATGGCTTCCGATCAATACAAACTTGCTATTTTATGCAGATAGTCACCACGTTGCTCTGCTGGGATATCAGTGTATTTGATGCCTTTCTTTGTATGGGGTTTTTTTCCTTTTTTTTTTTTTTCTGAAAAGCATGCAAATTCTGTGTTTTTTCTAAGTATAGGGTGCAAAATACCCTGGAAAGTGGTGGAGGGGGGTGAATGTCTTACAGCTCAGCAAGCTTTATGAGGATATTCTCTTAGTTATTGAGATGAGTTGAATAATTCTCCACTAATTTATACACCAGTGAAACTGGCCTGTTGGCAAGTCCACAATTAATGCGAATGCCAAGTGGGATTGCAGCTTTGTTTCATCTAGGAAAACACTTAGCTGAACAGCAGCTTTCCCAGCTGAAAATGTGTGTCTGTCTTTAAACTTGCAACAGAAGCTGGCATTTCTTCGTTTCCATTCACTCTATCATTATGATGCATTATACAATGTAATGATGTAATACGCTGGAAAGCTGAAACGCTAGCTCTTTGCCAAAAATAATAATACAAAAAGTGTACAATTATTTTCATCTATGAAAGCCACTCTTGCTGCCATCTCCAGCTCCCCAGTCAAAGAGAAATCTTTCCTAATAGCAGATCATCTCTTTCTGTTTGAATCGAAAGCGGATGCGAAAGGCGGGGGGGTTGGAGGGGGGGGAAACGCCAGCTCATCCATGCCGAGTTACAACTTTTAAAAGATGTAAACATATTTATCACTCCAGCGCGGCAGCTCGTCACTGCACATCCCTCACGCTTACATTTTAATAGTGGTTTTCCCCACAGGGTAAGCCCTTTACCTGCGGGACGTGCCGTTTCACTCTGCGCTGGGGCTAAGTGGGAAGGGATTACCAGAAGCAAGAAAGGCATCAAGATTTGGACTTTGGTCAGGGAACCAAAATGGCAGAAATTTTTCAGGCCTGGTCTTGCCACTCCTTAATCGTGAAAGCCATGAAAACATCAGACTTGTGTATGGATGATGATGCCGCTTCAGCAGGGACAAAACCTGCCCCAGACCACAAAAAAAGGGAGCAAGGGAGCAGAAGCAAAGTGTGGATTGCTTTAGGTTAAGCACCTGCTCTTCTGCTTTATCTCTTGTCGGCTTACCTGGAGTTCCTACAGCGCTGCGACACACCTCCGCGTGCAAAGCCATGGAATCGGCACGGGGCGGCCTTGGCATGAGAAGCATTTCGCACAACGCATTGACATACGTGCCTCGGCCGCAGATACTCAGAGAAATAGCGGCTCCCACCTATACGCTCCATGACAAACGGTGCAGGTGACAAAGGGGAAACTACAAACAGGAGCTTTGAAACAAACTCAGCCACGGGAGAAGTTTGCGGTTTGGTCACTGGGACTGGTAGCTCCCAGGACAGGGTTTGCCGCCGGCAGCAAAAACTGCAGTCGGTGGTCTGAGGGCAGAGCCAGCCCCAGCCTAAGCTCCAGTCCACTCTGGTTGAGCGAGAGGCCTGTGGGGGTGTCAGAGCACAGCTCAGGATGGGCTTTTAGGAGAAAACTAAAAACCAGAATCAAATTGAAGTGTCAGGGAGCGGCACGGTACCAAGCGGTCGGGTTAGGGTGCGGGAGACAGACTCTGCGCATCAACCAGGCACGGGTTTGCCAGACGGAGAAAACACCACTCCTCCGGTGACATACAATTGCACAGTAAGTGTATCTTAATAACACAATAAAGTGTTAGCTCTGATTAGAAAAGAAAGATGAATTCTTCTGCTAAACCAGGGTAACCCTAAAAGCGTGTTAACATGAAATACTAAATAAAATGCTACTCATCTATAATAAATCTTATTACACATTTTGGCAATTTTACTACTAACACACCGAAGGTTTCAAGCAATGTTTGAAAATAGAAATCTTAAATTGAATCATTGTTGCATGAATATATGCAAAATATTCATTTCTAGCACTGTGAGGGTTGAGTGCTTTTAAATTGGAGAAATCACTCATGACTTCACCTTTTCATGCAAGATAAAGTTGTATGTGGTAACATCATTACAATGTCATGAAATGAGTGGAAATCATACAACAGTTCTGCCTAAAGCTAATATACAAAAAAGTACTTCTATATTTTTCAATATTGTTCAATATTTAAAGGTGCAGCATGAGGCTTTAAATATATAAAAAAAATCATTAGACTTCAGATGTCAGTGCGGCCTTCATTGAGTACTGAGACTAATAAAATCATTGATGAGATCTCTTTAATATTTAACAGAATTCATGTCTTAGGTACTAGCCTATTTTCAACTCCAGTCTCTGTGGAAGGAACTAAATATAGAAATAAAAAAAGCAAACGATTTATGTGGCGGTCATTACAGATTTTTTTTTAAACTGGGACACTTAAACTATTTACTCAATAATACCATCATAACAACAGAGAAAACACTCCGACATTTAAATAGCCTTTCCTATAAATCCTTTAGCAGGAGACTACTTTAAAAATAGGTAACACTTTTATACACATTAGCAATCAGTAAATTCAATCAGTGAAAACGAACGAGCGTATTTCTCAATGAGTTGTCGCACCATGAATTGCCAATATAGAGTTTAGAAGACTTCTGCAGTCTTAAAGGTGTTTTAAAAGAGTGGGAAAGGGATAATTGGAGCTCATACACTTCTTTGCCTTTTCTTCCCTCTGATTAAAAAAAAAATTAGACACGAAAGTTCAGCCTCAGAAGTAGAAGTTACATCAAAAAAACCCGCCCCGTAATTTAACTATATTTTTTCTAACACTTATGTGGAGGGGGAAAAAAAAAGAAAAAACAGGGTAAGGCAATTGCACAATGTCAGGCTCAACTTTAAATCCCGGTATGCACGGAATGTATAGCTCCAGCTCGTCGAGGCAGCCACTGCTCTGGTGCTTGGGGTCACAGGAATGTAAAGCAAAACCATATCCAGCTTTGAATGTCAAACCCTGCCACCAAAACATCCTCATTTGTTAAAATAAAAATACACATTTCTAAATTATTACCTTATCTTTTCATTCACAAAAAAATATATTTAATAAAGTCCTGCCTGCCATGGCCAGGCCGTTGCTAGGTGACAATGCCGCGGCACGGCCCGTCGCCAGTGATGGATGGCACGCCGAGCCTGGCTGGCGGCAATCCCCGCACTGGAGCCACGGTCGCCCCGCTTGGCCCTCATGCCCTCCAATGGGTCTGCCATGGAACAGCATGTAGGGCAGGCTACAGGAACAGGGGAGAAATTTCAGCCCTGGCTGGGAGGACGCTGGTGTGGCGTCGCTGGAGTTCACCACGCTTTCAGGCTTTAGTAGTGCTGCTCAAGTCAACGGAAGTGCAAAATTTTACCAAGGAGTGAGTAGAGCCAATCTAAAAATCTATCGGCAGCAGTGTTGTGGTTTAAGTGAGCTCACCAACAGCAGAGATGCTCGTGCACCATCTCCATCATCTGCTGTGGCCATCATCAGATCCCAGTCAGCACTGGGGTCCCTGTTGTCACTGAGCTTGTCCTGTCTTAGATGGTCACAAATCAGGTTGGGGGTTTCCCTTTCATAGGTGCTGCACCTGTCTTGTAGTCCCTCTGTCCTGCATCCCGCTGGGATGCAGAAAATGAAGGAAAGAGCCTTTTGACCAAAAAACCATCGTATCTGAGTGATGGACAAGGATGGGTCCTTGTGCAGGCTGGCTGACAATGAAAACCTCAGGCACAGGAGGGGCAGCTTCCCCCTAGATAACAATGGCAAGCTGCTCTGGTTCCCAGAAGAGGTGCAAGAAGCCCTGGCCATCACAGGATTCGTTTCTCCCATCCTGAGCGTTACCAGGAATCAGTAATATCCAAACCGTAACCATCAGGAGATCCACAGGAGCTGGGCACAAACGAGGAATTCTCCGTTTCCCTACTCGCACCAGTATAATCCCAGCCTTCACTAGACCTCACCTCGCCAGGGTATCCACACGCTCATTTCCTTTAAAAACACAGAGTGAGGACATGCCAATGAAACAAACAATTGGATGGTGTTAATCCATAGATTATTGACAAGACAAATGAGATTCCTTGGGTCTAATGCTCTCTGCTACTCAAGGGCTGGCTAAGCTCTCTTTTTTCAAATATGTGGATTTTGAAATGATGGATCATAATAACAGAGCTGGTGCCTATGAATGGGGATTGCAAACACTTAATATTTCAATAGAAGTGTGTGCAACATGATCCAATCACTCTGAAAAATGTACAAAATGGAAATATATAAAGAAAGCAGCTGGCATGAAAGAGAATAAACAAAGAAATATTGATAGAACTCTGTATGGATTAGGCAAAATATATTCAAGTTGCATTTGAATAATCTCATATATATTTATGTGTGTGTACATATATATATATATTCAAAATACAGGAAGATTTCTTACCTCATCATTTCCCTGCTTAGAAGGACAGATCTCTGAATTAACAACCCCCCTGCAAATCACAGGGCTGTGCTCACGCACGAGAGCCTTGCTCCCCAGATGCTGCTCACGCTTTGAGAGTGTGCTCAAGGCGAGGCGGGGGGGTGACTTTGCAAGGAGCTCAGCACCCTTGCCCCAATTCAAGGAAAGCATGTGTTTCGTGTTCAGCCCATAAGGGACCCCTTGAAAGATCCATCTTGTCATTCATTAGACTAATTTTTTGCATGTTTTTCTATGGTACACCCCAGTGATTTCAGGATCAGGCCAGGAAAAATCATTTGCATCGCACTTCCACTGGAGTATTTACTTCCCTCTGTCTCTGTGGTAAAACCAATCTGACCGCTGAGAGCTGATGTTATACAAGAACGAGCTAATTCTAAGGCTGAAAATGCACCATCCTCACACGCAGTTTCCTGACCCACAGCACATCCCTGCAGCTGAGCTGGGGTAACTGCTAGGGGCTACACATCGCCACCGAACCCACACCAAGCGCAAGGTCTCACGAGCTAGTTTAAGCCTCAACGAAGGAAAAATAATTAAGCTAAATCATTTTACAACTGTTGCAGGCTAAGAAGATACACATAAATGGCGAGTACAGCTCAGCTGATGGGTGGGAGCTTTTTATGCTGCAGTAACTTCCTATTGAATTTGAGCCCCGAGCTATCTGCAGTCTGAGGAAGGAAGTGGTGGTAACAACTTGCTCTCGTTCTTCATTATTTTCTGCTTGCTTGCTTTCCCTGCACTTCTACTACCAGATCATTACCAATTTTCACAAGGCCACCTTGAACGATGAGGGAAAGCAGAGCACCACCCCCCCAGCCCTCTACCACCACTCAGCACCAACTTACCATACTGGGCTTGTGTTGCAGGGATTTCTCCTTTTTTTAATCTGCCCTAAAAGCCGCCTCCCTTCCTGCCACTGCCGAGATGGTCATTACAGTAAGCTTTGCTCTTTTATTTTTGCCATGTGATGATTCCACACACCATCTCGACGTCAGTGACAACCTCCACCGGCCGTGCTCACCCATGAACAAGAACTACCAGAGCTTTGCTGGAGCTCTCCCACACAGCAGCAAGTCAGGTCATTGCATTTTCTCCTGGCACCCTGTGTCTTAGCTGACTGGTCTCCAGCATTGCTCACTAGTCTCCCTGGTTTCACCAAAGTATCAGCTAATTTTGAGGGGGAGGAACAAAGCAAGGACTGAGCCCCTTTAGGAAACTGAGTCGGTGTGATTGCACGTGGTGCCTGGGAATAATTCTGTGAGCAAAACCCTTGGTCACAGCAAGACTATCAGACACGCACACCATCTAAAAGAACTTCAATCACTTAAAAAGCAAAATAGCTGCAGTCAAACTTCGGGGCTTCTCAACAGTTCACTGCATCGTGCACAAAACTCTCAGCTCAACATTGCCACTCATTACCATAAACTCTAAAAGCAAGTTCGATCCCGGCAGATGAAGAGGCAACACTTTCCAACACATGCAGCTCCTGGCCAACCCCCCGTAAAATTTAGCTGGCTCCAAAGAACAAACCCAGTATCTCTGCATGCAACAGCCCAGGTTCACCTGCAGACCCTGAGCACAGGCTCTCTAGTACTGATTTCAGTGAGTACAGGAGGTCTGACTACTCCATCTTAAACTAGCTGCAACTAATAGACCAGCACATTCCCTTCACAAAATAGCAGCTGCTGGGCTGTGTGATTCAGCAGACCTTTAGCTGAACATATCAGTATCACCTTGCCTGGAAGCATCGTCCCCATCACTGCACTGAAATCTAGAAGGATGGAGAAGATTTCAGGCATCATCCAGCAATGTGCTGCCATTCCCAGCTGAGCCTCCGAGAGACAGTAAGAACCAGGTGTGAATTTCCAAGGACGTCACAGATCAGGAGACAGTCTCTGAAAGGTAAGCCAGCTACAATCAAAAGTTTTATTCTGTTTTTTTTTTACATGCTTGGTTTGCTCTGCTCTTATTTTGCCAGGCTGTATCTCATCGCAGTCACAAATTCCAAATTGCGCTGTGCAGGCTGTATTTTCCCCCAGATTTATACGCAACTACGATCCAAATCTGTCGCTTAATAGTAGACTTCCATAATGAGCCTGAGAAATTCTATCGCCTGCTGAATTTCTGACTCACGTGACACGAAGCAACGCAATGAGACACATACACACAGATACACACGTACCAGAGCAGAGGTTCAAAACAGCAGCAGCTTTTCTCTTGGCACAGGGCAGGGGCACTTTGGTTTCTTGAACAGGTGGACTACCTGACAAGCAGCAGGTAGCCTTGCTTTTGACTACTACATTTTAAAATCAGGGCTGCTTGGCAATTCATTAGTGTCTGCTAACTGTTCAACACAGGAAAGTTCAAAAACATGCATATATTTCCCTCCCTGCCTCCCAGGTGGTATCTGTTTCAAGCAGCAACCTTTTCACTTCGTGCATCAAGACTTGTAAACTTCCCGTGGCTACACCAGCAGTTCCTAACCAGGTGCCTGTGCCGGAGCTGCAGTCTCTGAAGAGCAGCAAATTCCATATGCTGTGGAGATGCCATTCGTTTCTCCTTGAAAGTTTATTGTCAGAATTACTGAAATGTACATAAATGTCTGTATTTGAAGGTGAAATTTAGTGGAAAAATAAAGATATAATAGGATCCTTTCTTATATAATTTCCTGGTGTGATGTCTGTCTGAAAAACGAAGGGAAATTACACGATGTCAAAAAATCATGTTTCAAAATGATTGACAACATGTGAGTGTTTTGCGTTGTGAAATGAGGTGGAAAATTTTAATTGCATGATGGAAGGACATAATATTTATTAGAACCTTGTAACCACACTGGATTTCAGCGAAGAGGACACAATTTTAAATTTTATATTAATACTTCAGGCTAAATCTTAAATGAACACACAGAAGCAACATTCCACCTTGGAATCTCTAAGTTTTTAATCCCTAATAGTAATATAGCATCTATTTGGGTTGGCGTGTCACCATAGTGACAAAAAGATTCCCTCATACATGCACTGCCATTCTGATCTGAACAATATATAGTGCCCAGCTCCAAGATAGCTGAAGAAACAGCTGCTCTAGACACGCACCACCTTGATAAAGGTTTTGATAAAGAACCGGGTAGGCTGAAATTCTAGGATAGTCAAAATGAGCTAGTATTTCTAAGTCCACTTCAATCCTTCCCAGTGCCAAGGAAAGACGTGCTTACATCCACACCCAAACACGGACAAAACCAGGACCTTGCAGAGACGAGCAGGGAATAAATCCCAGAATCGAAGTCATGTCAGAAAAATCCCAAATAAAGAGCAACAAGTACAGGGAGGGTCCTGAATGACTGTGTAGTAGTTTTAGGAGGTAACATTAAAAGAGGGGAAATGCAGATATATGTACGCAGAGGTAACTTGAAGCAATTAGTCTTATGATTAGCTTTAAGACGTGCCCCAAATAAGTTTTATGTCAGCAAGGAATCTGGATGGGGCAATCCAGTAAGGTTCAGCAATATTAGTCAAAATTTGCTCTCCCTTCCTTCATGGAGCAAAAGCAGTTTGAGGCACTGAGAGATGGCAAGCAAAGCTGACCCTTCCCCTCCTCAAACTCTGGCCACCTTTCTGAGCCTGCTGACAATACCACAGACTGAGGAGGAATTACAAAGGAAATGGGAAATCTTGATTGTGAGCAAAGCTTTTGGGAAGCAGCCGCCTGAGACCAGCCCAGAGAGGTGCAGGAGGCACTACCAGCGCCTTCCACAACTGGCTGAATTTAGTGAGAAGCTTTTTTTCCATTGATATCTTTTCACAAGTGTTTTCCTGACCAGGAAATGACCAGAGCGCACGTTAACTTCTGATGCTTTCACACATCCCCTCCCATCCATTTGTGCAGTGTCACACCTGTCTTTGGAGATCTGGGTTTAATTTGGAGATGTAAGATTGAGCAAAGTCCATACTCAGCTGGAGTTGGAGCTCACTCTCTCCCTAGTCAGGCCACCTGTGGCAAGGAAAGACCAAGCAATCCTCCCGTACCAAAGTGAGGAAAGACAAGAAAATGTAAATTTTTGTGTCAGCAGAGTTAAGTCATGATGAATGTGGAAAGACAACTTTTAAATACCCTGTAATGCCTCTCACCTAAAAAGAGTAACAGCAACGTAACCAAAATAAAAAGCGTGGACAATCCAGAAGCCCATATGGAAATTCTGAGGGAAGTGAAACAAACTCAACAGAGCCGAGTCTCATTCTGTTCATGTAAGACACAGGGGACTGCATTATAAATGCCTATGCAGAGTTAAAGAGAATGGTTAAAATTATATCTACTGAGCTCAAATGAAGCACCAGGAAGGGAGACGTATGGAAGGCTGCATAGGGGAAAGAAAAAGGCCAGCTTCAAATTCTGTCAGAGGCTCAATATACCAGTAACTCACAGAAATTTGGGCTAGGACATAAATCACAGCATTGGAATCCTAAAGGGTCATTGAATGGGTCTGCAGCTAGTCAAGCAGAAGAGGTCAGAAATTAAAACGGTTAGCAATGAGTAATAAGAAACCTTAGAGCTTTAAAGAATTGTTTGAAATAGATATTTATGCTCCTTGCTGAGGAAGGAAGAGATTTTTCTCTTCTCTATCAAATTAGCTTTGACTGAGTACTGGGAACAAAATACGCTCCTGAATACTCCTACCGGCTTTCAAATGGGGTTTTCTTCTATCCTGCAGAAAAGTTTTGCTCAAAACCATGGGCACTCCCAGAAGAGAGGGATTTCCATGTCTGCTCATGAGAAGCGCTTGCACCTTTCTGCAGAAGACAGTAAGAAAAAGTTTATCCCGCTGACTGCACCAAGCGACACATTTCCTAGAGCTCTGGGATGGTTTGCAAACCCCACGGGGCTAGTCCATGACAGATGAACCCCATCTACCTGACACATGTGCAGAAGGTCCTGTCCCACCCTTGGCAGCCCCACCGGTGTCCCCGGGAGGAGGGGACCACCCTGCGAGCTGCCAGTGGGTTAACTACCCCGACCTCAAACACTCAAATTGTGCCGTTACTTTGATGTGCTGCTCGAATCCCAGACTGTCTGAGCCAAACCCAAATGCCTAGGAAATCTAATCGATGGAGTGGGGGGGGAGGGGGGGGGGGGGGGGGGGGGGGGGGCGAGGGAAGGAAAAACCTGTAAAAATGTATTAGATGTTTCTGAATAACAAATAAATCTGAGGAAATCACAATCTGCTCACAGCTATTCCATGAGAAGCAGAAAGAAAGCCAGATCAATTATTCATTTCGAGAGAGTCAGTCAGCACTCCATCAGGCTCTTTTAGAAGTGAAAACTGTTACAGGCTAAACACAGCTCTGAAACAAATTTCTGCCCTGCCCTCCAACAAAAGAGAAATCACGAATGGACCTAGGAAGCTCCGCAGTCAGAGAAGTCTCACGGTGCATACTCAGCCCCTTGCACGACTCTGTCCTCTCCTCTGGCATCTACCAAGGGTTGGACATGCCCAAACTTCTGGGTCAGCTCCTTCCTCTCTCCCCTCTGCGTACGTAGGCTCACATATTTTTTTTTTTTGCAATCTGGGATTCTCATCAAAATAATAAAGCATAAGTCTAATAATTCAGAGACTTTCTTGGAAGGAACTTGGATGGGTTATGGACCGATTCGACAGTAAAAACTGCACTTTCTGAAGATTACTGCTCCCCAAATTGCTCTTTGCTCTAGTCATTGTAAAGTGTTTATACAATGTTTGCATCCCATATCTGAATATTAATGAAACATTTTTTTAGTAACACCACATAAAGCACCTGTGTCCTTACTACACCAGAGAAAATTATTGCAACAGTGTGAAATAAAAATGTTGGGGTCCTTGAAACCATAAACCACCAAAGACCGATCTCTGCTTCCTTCCACCTGTTTGTGTTGCTCAGTTTTTCTCTTCAGAAAATAAATAACCATCTCTGAACAAGCAGCTACAGAGTACATAAGAGCATCACGAAGTAATTATGAGTTTATGACATCATCTTAATATTACAAGGGAGAGACTGAAAGACCCAGGAGAAACTCCAGATTTCCCTTTTGGGAAAATGTTAATGGATGCTTACAATCTGTTTTCCTTTGTTTGGATGTTACAACCAATAATACACTTTTATGTCTATAAATAAAGACTAAAGTTGAATAAATCCAACAAGCTCCTGAGGCTGCAGCTCTGAAACTTGATTCACATTCAGAGTAAAGATTTATGAGTCACTTACAGAGAATAAGTTGAAGCTGCAAGATTTGGGGTGAAATTATTCAAAAGAGTGATTATTTTTGGAATGATTATGCATGCACACCTGATCAGGGTGTCACCTGGGCCTCCTTGTCCTACATGATGAAATGTGGCAATTTTTCTGCATTTCTCTTTGCTTGCACAAAAGAAGAGCATGTAAGAGCCATCAAACTGTTTATTTTTACACACACTGGATCATCTTGTGGATATATTTTCCCTTTTACTGAGATCACAGGACATGTTCTTTAAACTCTCCGCATGAATATACTAAACATATGATGACTGCAAAGCAAAGGAATAAAACTGATAGCTGTTCTCCGTGTGTGGGTGTGTCTATATATATTCTTATATATATGCATGCATGTATGTATGTATGCATATGTGAACCAAAATACTTTTGCATTTGGGATGCAAAGTTAAGCACTCAAACTTTGGGAGAAGCAGGCAGCAGTAGCTGTCCCTGCTGCATGCACTGTGGGGAGAGGGACTTGCTTCTTTCCTCTTTCTTTTACTTTCTTGCTCTTTCTCTTCTTTCTTCTTCCTTACAACCATTTGGCCTTCACCTTCACCCAACAGGTTTGCAACCATCAACAGTGGAAGACAAGTACCAGCAGACGAGCCCATGGACCATGAGGAAGACAGAAAGCATCCCTATACCCACCCTAGATAACCTGGGGGAGTTTTAAATTTTGTCTAAATGAAATAAGCTTTGTAAAGTATAAACAAGAAAAAAAAAGTTGGGAGATACACCCTCCCCTTTGTAATCTTTCTCTGTCTGGAGAATGAGATCACCCTACGGCCACCTGAAAGGCTTTCAGGAACCTTTTATAAAATTTTTGTGGCAAAATCTCAGAAATGTCATTGTTAGTCACTTCACTCTCTCTACATTCTTCCTGATAAGATGTTTTTCTCCTGTGCAACATATGTTTCTCCCTTTTTAGTCCTTAAACTTTTTGTTTTGTTCAGGCAATTCAAGCTTTCTCCTTGATCTCATAGTGACTTGGCCTGAAACAAACTCCCTGAAGGCCTCCAAAACGTGAGCAGGTTCAGGTCAAGTTCCAGATTTGGTACCAGGTGCTTTCCTCTGGACCTGGCTGAGCACACACACGCTGGAGGTTTCTCTCCTCTCTACACAGATTCCTGAACCGAAAGGGACATCGCTCCTCCCAACTCCCACCTCCTTTTCTCAGAGTTTCTACACACGACTAAATTTAGAAACTTTATGACCGCACCCGCAAAACCCTGATGACGAGGGGGCCAAATCACCTTTTTCCAGATGCCTGCTGCTTCAAAAAGGCGACACGGGTAGCCCTGCCGAGCACCTCTGCAAGTTCAGCCCACTCCTCCTCTCGCATAAAAGATCCTCCCACTCTTTCCATTAAATTATCACCTGTTCTGTCATTGCTACTGATCTAGTATGAATTTACTCTTGCAAGAAACCAAGAGATGCAAGAACGAAAACTCATCTCACAACTGCCTCTAACTCAGAGTTTGTCTGAGTAAGAACACGAGTGCAGGTGTATATTCAGAAGGCACCAATCTTTAATAAACTCCTGTGCTGCGCAGACACTGGCTACTAAATAAGAATTTTACTCTTTCATTCACGAATAAAAAAATACATTTCAAAGAACAAAAAAAATATTTGCAATTGCAAGTAAAGTTTGTTAAGTAACTTTGGAAGCAACTTTAAAACATTCAGAAAACAGAAAATGCTTTCAAAAAACACTTTCAAAAAGCAGCATTTCAGTTTTTCATTTTGGAATAACCTTTTGTGCTTGGAAATTTGCCAACATCAAATAATAAGAGACGATTTAAAAATGAAAGTAAAACTTTTCATTTAGCTAAATAAAAACCTCTCTTATTTTGTTTCTCCGAGAAAACAAAGGCTTTGTTGCAGGTTTGGCCATGATGATCATTCTAAGTCTGATTTTTTTTTAAAAAAAAAATACCCCAGTTTGGCCAGTGGACCAAAACCATCAGTTACTTGTCCTTTGTTGGGTACAGCAGCATGTCTCTTTTCTATGAAACCTCCAGAAAGAGGAAGGGTGCCCTATTAGTCTTTCCTCACACTACTGCTTCTCCTCTACTTGTAATACCAAGTCCTCCTTACAGGAAATGAAAACCCAAGTCCAGAATTGAACCAAAACCTTCTTTCCAGGTCTCCGTGTTGCCTCTGTAGCCCTACACCCTGCTCCCAGCTTGTCCTCCAGGTCTCCCCGTGGCCCTGGGGTGGCTCCTCTTCACCTCTGCATGGCATCATGGCAGACGCAAGCGGGCTCCTTGCGTTCCGTCTTCGTTATGGCGCACGAAGGCGTGGACAGTTAGAATTTAGCCCTAGGGTGGCATCACAAAGTAAACCACGCTACAGTAATTATTAGCTTCTGTGGTCTTATTTAGGGGACTACCATCCCAGGGTTATTTTGCATCACTGTTAAGCAATGCCGCTGCCTTGGGCGCGCAGAGTTTGCGATGGGTTAAGACCCATGGTAGTCTGCACCATTCAAGAAACTCGTGCCATAAAAACAAAAGAATCATTTCTAGTAAGTTCTGACTCTGATTAAAAAACAATCTTTATGAAATAGATGCTAATAAAATTGCTTTCCTAATTACCCAGAGCTAGTTCATTTCCCAGCAAATATAACAAAACGGAGTTACTTGGCTCCGATTCACAAAATCTGAACCCAAGCTCATTATTAAGGCATTTAGCAGTGAAAAAGCATGTGTGCATAAGATGCTGTCCTGTCAAGCAGAATGCAAGAAATCTTTTGAAGTTAGACCTTTGAAGTCTCAAGTTATTGCTGCTTTTTTTTTTTTTTTTAATGCAGGTATTTCAACAGGAGAAAAATCTCTCTGTGTTATTTACACAGATGGAACAGGGCACCCTATTATACCATCCTATTCAGCGGAGATTTCAGTTAGAAGCAGAAAGTCTTAATTTAAAGAAATATTTAGGGCTGGTACACAGCACTTCTTAATCTGTGGAACCATTACAAGGCTGCGAGACTTTTACATAATAGAATAGACCAGCCAACGTCCCAAGGCTATTATTGCTATGACTTGTAACACACTGAAATCTCTTTCATCTGCCTAACCTGGGATTTTGATGATTGTAAATGCATGAATATGTTTCAGTTTAGGGGGTTATGTTTATGTTTTATTTATTTTTGTTTATGCTTCTGCTCTCTTCAAAACTTCCTTCAATTTCTAGATGCACAAATGTTCTACCAAGCTCTCCAGCTTTCCCTCTGCCAGAAGTCCCCTTGATATCGAGGGAGTCTGACTCCCACAGTGACTACAGGTTGTAAGTCCCTATTTTTGAGAATCAAACGCATAAAAACCTGGACAAGACTTAATCCTAATGAAAGCATTTCAAGCATATGAAGAGATCTTAGGAAGTCACCATTTGCTTCATAGCAGAAACCACGTCACACAAACCCCTCCCAGCAGCCATTCCATGAAGGCACTTTTGTATTTCCCAAGTAGTAGCAAGCATTTGGAGCTAGCTGGATAAGGTGGCCCGTACACTTAAGGAATACCCAGCAGCCCACAATCTCGTGCCACCTGATCCTTCCATGCCTTGGCTTCCTCACAGCAAAATGGAAATAACACTTCCTTCCTGCGCAAGTCAGCTGTGACGCTCAAAAAAAAGCAAGTATCTGTAAGTCTTGATAAGCAGCATTCTTCTGGAATGAAAAATGCTTGGGGAAGGACTTCCACAAGCCATCGACAGGAGCACAGCGATCTCAGGAGGAGCAGAGCTAACCCAACATGAAGGCCAGCTGCTGTTTTGCCTATGTACGGTGCACAGTGCCATGCTATGCTGGAGCCAGGGATGGGGCACCTTCATCCCCTCCTGCATTTTTGGAGGCTGACTTTGAAGCCCCCAGGCTGCCGCAGTGCAGAGAAATACATCATAAAGATGTCGCAAAGTATTTGGGATTTTCACACACGGCAGAGTGCTTGCTCCCACCCCAGCAGATTGCACCAGGGAAGAGCCTCAGTGGGACTGTCACACAGTATCGGCCTGGTGAGGAGATAAATGTCTTACAGATCAAGTGGCCATCCTGGCAGGTGGACACATTCCCCCAAGGATGGGAAAGAGGAGAGAAATTATTTTCCATAGACCTGACTGTCGGTATGGTCACTCCCCAGCTAGCTTTTACTCTACAGCTTGTGCTTCCGTGGAGTACACACAACCTGGAACCCACCCAACGCCCTACCTGCATAAAATTAGCCATTCTAAAGACAGTTGTATGAAAAGCATCAAATTCACATGTCGTCTTGTTTCTTTAAGATTTTCACACTATTCAGCTTTAAAAAAACAAAACCCTTTTGGAAGGAGCTCTCGGCTTCACCCCTGTGAATGGGAAGTCCCACCGCTGAACTGAACTGCTTCTCCTTGAAATCAATCCATCTCCACATTCTTGGAAGGGACCACAAGAGCAGAGCTTTCACTTGTTAATCTCTTGGTGGTGCATGAGCCACAAAATACTCCAAGCTCCCTCTCTGCAGCTGTACAGGTTCCACTAAGCTAGGCGAGGTTTAAAAAGAAGCAGTGAAAACTTCTTTCGTTCAGTTGTTTAAGCAGCTACAACTCCAAATTCACATGGGAGATGATCTGTGAAGTGAGAAGGTGCCACTTTTATGTAGTTTCTTTCTCAACCTTGGCCGTCCCGCAGCAGCTTGCGCACACCTTCCATTCCCTCCCGTTGCTCCTGGTGGCATCTGCGATACTTTGACCCAGGAGGATGTGCTAAGGATAAAGTTTCTATCTCAACCTGAGATCACTTTGGTTTCTTTGCTGTGGTAACTCAGATCCTTAACATTATCTTAATGCACTTTTTATGGTTTAATTTCCCTTTTTGTGGTGCTGTTCTCCTCAATAAGACTCTTAAATTGAAATCAGATTTCCTCTGAAGGAGCCAGCCTGATTTTCTTCGAAAGCTCAGTACAACACAGTCATTCCGCTGAGACTGACAATTTTATTATGGTTGCATTTCCTTTTTGCCTCCAAAATGTTTGTTTTATAAATAGGCCTTTTCAATTCAACGTAATTTTTTGTACAACAACAGAAACAGTCAAAAAACACACAACACTACTACAAAATTTTGGTTTTGCTCTACACGCCTTCCTTAATTTACTTTCTGTTTGCTGGGGAGGAGAAATCAACTCTTTACCTAAGGCAAAATGTATGTAAAACTTCAATCTAAAGTAAAAACTCAGCTCCCCTGTCTTCGACCTATATATTGCTGAAGGTGTGGTCTTGTAATTAAAAATGGGGACGGGGGGGAAACAATTATGAACAAATAACTACATTGCACTTAAATGAATGTCGTGGGTTGACCCTGGCCGGCCGCCAGGTACCCACACAGCCGCTCACTCACTCCCCCTTCACTGCTGAACAGGGGAGAAAATATCTCCAAGGGCTCAGGGTTTGAGATAAGGACAGGGAGATCACCCTCATTTACCGTCCCGGGAAAAACAGACTCAGTTTTGGGGAAATTAGGTACATTTATTAAAAGAACTAATCAGAGAGGAGTAGTGAGAAGTAAGAAAGAGCAAACAAATCTTAAACAGAACACCTTCCCCCCATCCCTCCCTTCTTCCCAGGCTTAACATCAATCCCGGCTTCTCCACCTCCTCCCCCCGAGCGGCCCAGGGGGACAGGGAATGGGGGCTGCGGTCAGTTCATCCGATGTTGGTTCCACTGCTTCTTCACTCCGGGGGAGGACTCTTCACTCTTCCCCAGGGCCACTGTGGGGTCCCTCTCACGGGAGACAAGCTTCACGCTCTCTTCTCTGCGTGAGTCGTCCCACGAAGGGCAATTCATCACAAACTGCCCAACGTGAGACACCTCACGAGGGGCAGCCCACCCCTCGTGAGTCTGAGGCTCAGTCCTTCGGGGGAAACTGCTCCAGCGTGAGCCACCCGCAGCGTCCCAAAAGTCCCACCGGCCAACCTGCTCCAGTGTGGGCATTCCCTCTTCCACGGGCTACAGGTTCCGGCAGCGACTCGCTCTGATGCGGGCTTCCCACGGGCTACAGTCCCCTTTCAGGCATCCACCCACACGGCGTGGAGTCCTCGGTGGACATCTACGCGGTGATCCTCGCGGTGGACATCTGCACCTCGCCCATGGGCTGCAGGGGGACAACCCGCTTCACCATGGTCTTCACCATGGACCCGGGGGATTCCTTCTGCTCCGGCGCCTGGAGCTCATCCTCCCCCACCTCCTTCTTCACTGACCTTGGTGTCTGCACAGATTCTCACTCCTCCATCTCTGTGCCAGCTGTTATGGCGCAGTTCTTTTTCCCGTTCTTAAATATGTTTTTCACAGAGGCGTTCCTCTGCTATCACCTTACTGATAGGCTCAGCCTTGGCCAGCGGCGGGTCCCTCTTTGTAGCCGGCTGGCATTGGCTCTATCAATCTTGGGGAGCTTCTAGCAGCTTCTTACAGAAGCCACCCTGCAGCTCCCCCCCCGCCGCTGAAATCTGGCCAGGCCAAACCAAAACAATGAACAAGACAAATACAAACAGAAACATCATGAGGACTGTGGAAACTAATGACTGACAAGTGCTTTGACAATTTGTGCACCACTCAGGATTTAACAAGGAGGGCTTTTTTGTCACATGCTTCGTTTTAAGCACATGAAAAGTTTTGTTGGCCTCGGTGGCCTTTTTCTTTTAACGTATTTAAGATTGCCTAAGTGCTTAAGCATCTCGTGAAATTACAGTCTCCCTTTGGACTGTGAAATTAAACTTGTATCTGTTTGCTCTGGGAATGTGAAGCCTTCTACCAAGAGCTCTGGCTCTCCTTATGGCCCTACCAGCCATGTCTCCACCACATAGCATGAGCTACTGCAGCATCCCCATGCCCACAGCGACCAGGGGCTGGTCCCACATGCCCAGATCTTCACCCTCCATAAACCAGGGCAGAAGGAGAAGGGATGAAAGGTTTATACCTCAGGGGCTAAATGCGCTGGTTGAGAGCAGCCTTCACCACCCAGCTGGAGCAAGGCTCAGTGTCACCTTTCAAGATCTGCAGCACGGAACCAAACCTCCACCAGAATTTCTGCTTCCCCTACAACTCTAGGCAAACTCTAGTCTACCCCAATAGACCTCAAACAGAAAAGAACAAAAAAATTCTTCCTGACACACACATCCAGATTTTATTTTTATATATATATTTTTGTAGTTGTCAATGACTGAACTGCTCTGCAATGGTTTAAACCCCGGTAACAGGTTTCATATGGTCACTATAACATCTCAGTGTATTAATTAGTTTTCAAGACCCCCAAGCAATAAAAACGTAGCCATTCAAGGTCACAGTTTGACTTATTTACAATTGATGGATAACTTGGCAAACTCTGCATTCAGCTACCTCATACAATAGAAAATATATTGTCATTCAGGTTAACAAAAGCCTCTTTTCTTTGCCACCTCACTACAATGGCCCTGCAAATGAACATCGCCTGAATAAAATCCTAACCACATTTTCACTCTCATTAACCACAGTAGGGTATCACACAATTTGCCTGGCTCCTACTTAGACCACTGTGCACCATTTTACTAGCAGCAGTTTGATAGGTTTTATGGCAGGTGATATATGGAGTGGGAGTTTCGGGAGTCGTAAACAGAAGCCACAGTGTATCACAATGTGGTTTAGGGATATAATGACTGTGTTGTAAAGCAAAGGATGACAATACTGCACTAGGCTTGAGGTAGCGAACCAACAGACCAAACAGCTCAACATAATTCACACTACAAACAGAGGATCCTAGGTGTGTGCTGGCCTTCTTATATCTTTCATTAATTACCCCTGATGAATTTGAATACGAACTACTAAAACCAAAATAAATCTGCAACCAAGAGAAAAATTACAGATCACCTCCTTGTATTTCTTGGAAGAAGTTCCTCCCCCCCAGTGCACATACGCACATCCCGTATTACCAGTTCTTAACCAGCCTTTTGTATCTCCAACTAGACATTCCCTTTGCTTCCGGGGCTGCCATCGCTCATTAACGCACCAGAACAAACACCGGCTGGGGGTTCTTTTGCACACATGCAGGGGGGCAGGTGATGCTCTTAGCTACATCCGCGAAAGCCAGGCTGGATGCCACGCTTAACAGAAAGCCGTGAACCACACCGCCCCAAATATTAGTTCGTATTTATTCATGCTCTGAAGTCAGAAAATGCTCTACTTCTTCCACCGGGCACTACAGCATTCTTCCAGCCTGACAGGTACTCCTAAGTTCCATCTGAGCTGGGCAATTTTTGAGGATGATCCATTTGCTACTGGTTGATCCCACCGTGAGGTATTTGGATCGGGATTTCTGCAGTGATCCTGTAGTGGTCAATCCCTGCAATTCTTGCACAAGGGTTTGGTCATTTTTTTTGGTTACTGATATTGGCTAATTATGGCACAGAATAAGAAAATTGTCTGCCTGGTTCCCAAAGCTGTGTCATTAGCCACATTGTGATAGATTGGTGTCAGTGACAGAGCTCTCTCCCAGCATTCAAAACCTGTTCAGCTTCAGCTGCATTTAAACTAAATAATAATACTTAGCACATATAGCGCTTTGCATATTCAAAGCGCTGTACAAACATCAATTAATTAATCCTCATAACATCCCTGTGAGGTAGGTAAGTATTATCTCAGCTTTACAGATGGGGAAACAGACACAGAGAGGTTAAGTAAAATGAAAAATTAAGGTGGAGGTGTGCTGGTTAATTTGGAATTGCACTTTGCGCTGTTTGAAAAATTAGAAGGTGCTGTACCAGATCTCCGTTATTCTGCCAGAGAAAGCAACATTTTGATGTGCTGACTCCCCTGGTAGGAGCCATTACCTCAGTCAGGCACCTTGAAGCAGAACCTTCATGTTCTCTGTCTGGGAAGCGCACACAAAAAATGCCCCCTAAATATATCCCTTTGCTTACAGTAAAATATAGGTGGATGTTTCTCCTGCACCCAAGCATAGTCTTTACGATCAGAGAAGATTTTTGAGAAAAATAACATATCTTTTGATACAACTGCTAGGAAGGAGCTACAGAATGATCTGCCTGTAGGGCCACTAACGAGTTATGCCAAAACCTCCAGGTGATTTTCTCCCCTGTCATCCATATCGTCCAGTCATGGACCAGCACCAGGGAGGAAGAGATCTCCTCGCATCACACGGAAAGCAGTGTCCAACCCAAAACCCCAGCAAGTATGCCTTACCTCTGAGAAAAAAAAAATACGAAGGGCAGGAGACACACCAGCTTGACGGAATTGCTGAAGAAATAGCCAGGAGTTTATTTTCCTGTGGCTCAAGTGCTTTCAATTTTCAAAGAAAGAACAATTAATGAGAGCAAAGTCCAATGTTTCACTACCTAAACCCAAACCTATGTACTACTGCCTGCCCCTGTATACCTGCCATATTACTGTATCCTTGTTATTTTAATAAAGACCTCTCCTCATCCATTTGATATTCAACACTCCCTCAACACGTGGACTCAATATTAAGTAAGAAAAGCATAAAATTGACATTAAGTGGATTTGGGGGCAGGGGGAGATGGAGTAGGTGTTTGTTCCATCTAACCTGTGCATTAACCTACACGAGTAGTGAAGAGGGAACAATTGCCAGGATAGCAGCTCCACAGAAAAGAAACCAGAGGACTGGGGGCTGTGGATCACAGCCTGAACGCACGTCGACAATAGCGTGCAGCTGAGAAAAAGGCAAACGCCATACTGCGATGTTTAAACAGAAGTAGAGTCTGCAAGACTCATAAAGCAACGCTTGCACTTTGCTGAGTGCCAGGGAGGCCTCACCCGGGGCATTGTGTTCTCCTGCAGGCATTGCGCTTCACGAAAGGCATGGCCCAATTGGAGAGAGTTCAGAGGAAAGGGAGGAGAACAATCAGAGGTCTAAAAACCATGACTTGTGAAGGAAGATTGAACACAGTGGGGTTATTTGCTCTAAAGAGAAGACTGAGGGGAGACATGATAACAGTTCTTCCGGTGTATAAAAGACTGCAGCAAAAGAGGAAGGGAACAATCTGTTTTCCATGCCCATGACCAAAAGGACAAGAAAAAGCTGGCAGCAAAGAAGATTCGAGTCACGTAACAGGAAAAGTCTTTACAACAGCAAGAGCAGTGAAGCTCTGGAAAAGATTGGCAAGAGCCATGTGGAGTTTGTCTCATGAGAGGTGCAGGAGATGTTGCCTTAGCATGGAAGGAGATGCACGGTGACCTTCCTCCTCAAGGTCCTTTCCATCTCAGTGTCTTATGTCAGGTGTCAGTAAGATGAGGTGCTCTAAAGACAGCAACTTCTTTTGCTGTGGTACCCAGGGAGTTTGGTCTGCAGCCTATGGCTCATCCACGCTCAGCCTACAGCCAGGCCACAACTGCCTTAGTTATTATCGGAACAGCCTGGAAAGAGCTATGCTGATGTTTTAACTAGATAATGCCACCGGTTGCATTACACTCACATAAGCAATCCTTTACCCTTTCTACTAACCTTGCACTCTTTTAATCGCTAGATGCCAGAACTTGAGGACTTTAGTAGCCAGCACGACCTCAGGCAGGTTCCACGTGCAGTCAGTTGTGCGGCTGTCAGGGGACCCCGAAGGTGAGCAAACGAGGTTAGTGATCACCTTTCCCACCCAAGCAGCTTCAGGCACCTGCAGCCAGTCAGTACCTGTGTCTCTCTCCTGGTTAAAAATGTTTGCTCTTTTCAATATCTTCCTCCCCACATATTGACTTTCTTCCTCCTTTCGGCTTCCCTCAGTAGTTCCTTTGATTACATCTTTCCTCTCCTTCACCCCGTTGGCTTCTTTTCTTCTCTTTAAAAAAAAAAGTATGTCCAGTACACTTTGAGTCAAAGTCACAAATATGCAATGGTTAACTGGGAAAAAAACAGGAGAAAGGAATCTGTCAAGCCCGGCAAGTGTGGGATGCTTTATCTGCTTTATATTTAATATGCTGCTCTGAACATCCCCTCTAGCCTCTTCTGACACAAAACGGTGATTTGTCTGAAATCGTTTGGAGGTTGCTGATCTTTTGGTGCCTGCAGAGACCGCTAGCTTTTGGAAGTAGATGCCTGATCCTAAGAGAACCAAAACTGTAAAGGAACTCCCCTCTCTGCTGGTTACGGTCTCTTGCAGGGCAGCTACATCACTGGCAAACTTCTACGATCATCGCAGTTGAAGAGCTATCAGTAAAAATATACTTCGCTTTAAAACACTAAGGCAGGCTTACTCTTACAATTTTCAGTACTTACAAAGAAAGGAAGAATAAGTGATGCAAACACTGAACTCTTTTTCCGCATAAACGTCGTACGGTTCTAAATAAAACAACCCATTCCTCGCGCTATCTGCAAGTATCATTTGGCAGCTTTCTCCTCAAGCTCTTCCTTTTACAGTGTTATTTTGGATATGTCGCACCCCTCATCCTTTCTGAAAAGCCCTGTTGGGTTTTGGGTGCAATATTAGGTTCTACTTTTTTTTCAGATGCCTGTCATTCCAGAAGATTGTAATTGTTCGAGATAAAATGTCCTTTACCCTGTTTTGAACAAAAGGTGAATTGTTGGTGTCTTGCAACAAGAACAAGGATCCTGCTCCTGAAAACCGTTCATACCTGAGAGCCTGTGGTGCTCTTACGTGCTATATCCTACACTGCACCTTTAAATCTTTCCTCTTAGTGAAAAAAAAAAAAGGCCCTCACATGTGAAGCCCACATCTTGGGAGATGGGTGGCAAGATTTGCTCCAGGTGATTTTACCCATAGGCACACTGAGTTAGTCCTAGAATTGGGAGTAGTACAAGTGTGCCCTTTCCTCCTCTCTTCTACAGAAATCCTAGGCAGTCTGCCCTCTGATTTAAATGAACAAAAAAATGAACAGGAGTTAATTAATTTGCAGCAATATTGATATGACAAAATGAAAGCAGCATGTGAACGACAAAGGAAAACTCACTGTCATTCACAGGCTAAACAAGGGACTGAGTAGTTAATAAAGGCTTATACAGTAAACCCTTGTGTTTCCCTGACATTAGAGAACCTGCACAAAACCAACTCCAAAGACACAGACAGCTTAGAATGGTAATATTTTCAACAAACCAATTCAGGCATGATAAAAAGGAGGAGTTAAAGTTCTGTGTAGCAAAAATGAATGCAAGAGTCAAAACCAAAACCTCTGAGAGTAACTACAGATAGATACCAGGTACAATTACAATGTCCCACAGCCTGAGGAGAAAGACTCTCTCTTTGAAACTTCTAGTGTCGAAGACCTGTGTTCAGGCAAGCAGTGGAAAATTCAAAACAAACCTCAGCTATTCTGGTTTCTCTCTCTCTAATATTAAACTGGCTCACCCAAAGATTCTTACACTTCTTTTTGTTAATTTTATTTCCAGCATGCGTATGGTGTTCCTATCCATGACCACCTCTTGACGCAGCCATCACAAAAACTAGTATTATTTTGTAACAGCACCAGGGAAATGCAGTTATTGTTAAATTAACTCACACCCGCAAAATGTAACAAACACCTTTTAAGCGAAGACATGTTGCAATTTTGTTTGACTGAATTCACTAGGAAAAAAGAAAAAAAAAAAAAACAAGACCAAACTCTCAATGAAATAAAGAGTTGCCACAGGTTACGATATCTCATGTCTGTGAAAGTAAGAGCCATGTGCCAAGCATGAAGTGAAACAGCCTCTCTGTAAGGTTTGCTTTTTAGTTGACAGACAGCTAAAACAGATCCAGTGTGCATGGATATAGTATTTATTCAGAAAGACTCTAACCAGGACACTGGAGGGAAGCAGCTGAAATCTTCTGGGGAAGCAACTTCATAAGCTGGCCTTGCCCCTGGGAGGGCTAGCTTCACCCGCGCTGGGCTGACCAATGATTTGGGGTGACATCTGGCATTTTTCTGCTCAGAGGGAAACCAGAGTGTGGAAGAAAAGAAAGAATAGAGGTGATGGTTCTTTTCGGGGCACCAAGCCAAATGCAAACCTCACTATAAACATGTAAGCCAGCAGAACAGTTTACACCCACATGAAAAGAGTGTGTTTTACTGAGCACTTAAAAAAAAAATGTCAGATGCAATATTGCAGCTGTTTTCAAACCTCGCAGGTATGTTGAGCTTGAAACACAAATTCCCACTCATCATACACATTAAGGCAGAGGAGAAGGAAGAATTCTCTGAATGCTGTTTATCCTGTAGCTTTTGGGGGCCTGTGCTAGACAGAAGCAAAGACAAGATGCAAGTTATGGTTTCACCAAGCTCTGCAACTCAGGGACGCTTGGGAGCGCTGAGTTTGGAAGTTCACCCAGTATGGGAGAGATCAAACGTGTCTCATCAGAAACCTGCCTCTCTTTCCCCATGCACCGTGCTTGTTTACATCCCCACAAAGACACTTACATGGCAACGCTTCTTTGCCCCTCACGTCATATACCACTTGTGTTAATTTCTTTCTGCAGACATTTTTAAACACTACTTGTACAACCGCTTCCTGGAACTTCTTTGCCTTTGCCACGCTTCACAAATGGGAAATTGCCCCCACAACTGGATACCAGCAATAAGCACTGTCGGGAAGGAGAGGAGCCTGCGAGGCGTGAGTGCTCTCAAACCAGCAGCAAGATCCAGGCAAGGCACACAGACGAGCACTCAGCCCTGCAAAGCACCGAGCCCAGATTTGGCACCTCCTGAAAACAGGGGTGAGATCTCAGCCATCCAAAATCCACTGACTCATTCCTAATGTGCAGTGATAATGACCATTAAGAAAAGGAGAGCACCATTTCCAATCTAATATAAAACCACAAATGGACTGTTATATCAGGAATCTCGCGCAGCACTAGCTACAAAAGAGATACTCAGTTCCTCACACAGGGTGAGCAGGATACGTGAGCTCTGTCACCATAATCCCTACCAGCTTTGTGGGAGGGACTCCCCTTGTCGTTTGAGGACCTTCTCTTTACATTGGGCACTCAGCAATTATTAGCATTAATAATAGTTTCATGTACTCTTCATGGGAGGAAAGCTCCTCCGGGGGCAGCGCTATTTGTTACACTGCCTGAAAAAATAGAAGTTTCCCAGGTGGATATCTAATTGTATCCAGTTTTAAAATTCCTGCTTCACTCTGAAGGAAATGATGATGCCTTTGCCACTTTTTGACACAGAGATGAACTCAGTATTCTAAACAGGACTATGCAGAATTGAATTACATTTCATCTCCTTCAGCAATCCATCTTTTCCATTTCTGTTCATTTGCTGTGGCTGCACAAGTATTGAGTGCTGCAAGATATACTTAGTTTTCCAAACCATGCAAGTCATTATGAATGGCCTTGTGTCCAGGTAAAGGTTAAGGAGGTCCTTTGTTGTTCTAGTTTAACTTGTCCCTGACACTGCAGCCTAATCATTCCACATAATAACAGTCCTGATACACAGGCCTGAGTCAAAGTCACAAGTCAATAAATCCATTCCTTCCTCCCTTTCAGGCAAAGTGTTGAATAGCACTGAGTGTGCAGTGTCACAAAACCCTGCAGTCTATCACATCAAGGTCGTCTGGTATACAGCGCGAAAAACTTTCTTTCTTTAAGTGCCTCACACCTTCAGAAGGAGATGATATGTTGCACGGACTAACGAGTATGCTTCACATCCTGTGGAGGAGATTAAAACAGGGGCCTGACGTACAAATAGTTTTAGTTACACTTGCCTAATTTTCTGGCCCTGGATTTGTCAGGCCTGGAGGAGGGGAGCTGCGCTGCCGCTCGGCAAAGACTGAGACACTTGCAAAGATCCCAGAAAGCCAGTTCTACCTTCTCCATCAAGACTCCTCACACGTGCCAAGACAAGCCGTAGCTGAAGGCAGATGGATTTTATTTGCTGAGGTTCACCATACATTTGAAGTCTATTCTAATGGTCTAATTCCAGTAATGTGAATTGTTTGCCCCTGAGAAAAGAGACATACTACCACACACTGAATCATCCGTTCACCTTTAGTCAAAAAAATAACCCCAAACCAACCCAAAACACAAAACCAAAAAAACCACCCAAACCCTTAGGTGGTGGGTCTCTGGAAGAATACAAGAGTGAGTTACAGTTTGTTTACTTTGTTAAGGGACTTACGGCTCTTCCAGGTTCATAAATTCTTGTGGTGGACTAGGAGAGCGAGCGTAAATTAGCTTGAATAATAGGACTATGTGTACTTTGCAATTGTCTAATGCATTTCCCAGTCAGGCTTTTCAACTATCTTTTTTTCTTATTATTCCTTAATTAGTGGGTGCACTGGGTATATAACAAGCGTGGGCTTATTAGAAATACCTAGATGAAGGTGTTGTGCATGTTTCTCCACGCCTCTCTGCCTTCTACATTAGCTCCATTCAGCCACAGATTTCCTGTTCCAGAGCCCTGGGCTTTTCTTTTCCAAGTTGTGCGGCAGTTTTATGATATTGCCAAATGTCCACTAAGGATTTAGAAAGAACCTATTAAACGGATTTTCACATTTGCTCAAAGGAAGACTCTGAACCCTGGACTCCCGCAGTGAAAGGCTAATGCACTAACTCACAGCTCCGGCCCGCTCCCCTTTCATCTATCATTTCAACCTGTTTGCAGTGTCAGGGAAAACAGAGGATACCATATCCCAGCCGATTCAGGGAAGCAAGAGGTTGAGAGAAGGCAGTCATAGATACTAGGATTTCTGAACATCGTCAGTCTCGAAAACCGACCGCTCCCACAGCATCTCAGCGAGCCGACGCGGCTGAGAGGACATTGTGCAGGGCAGAGCCCGTTGTCCTCCCAAAGCCACAGCTCATGTGCAGTTAATCTCTTCAGAAAAAGTCATACTGGGCTCCATCCACGAAACAATTGAGATGCCTAAAAGTCAGCTAATTCCCACCTCTCCAGGGAGCACCCATTTTTGCCAGAAAATTTGACTTTCTTGTGTTATTTATTTCCCAACGTGGCTGGTGTGTAGCACAAAGGTCAAGAAACTTGGCACAATTTCACCCATTTTTGGTATTTACCCAAGCAGGGTGCAGGTCAGCGAGAAGGTGCCATGAGCTCTCATCAGGACTCCTGCAAGGGTAGTGTGAGATGGGATTTACAAGGTATGCTGTAAAAATGCTCTTATCCTATCTCTGGAATCCAGAAACTGTGCAATTAAAACTTTCAGTGCAGTTATAAGCAATGGAGAAAAAAAAGTGTCAAATTATGATCTACTAAACAGAGTCACCACCCCCTGCTTTTTTTTTTTGAAGTCTCCAGACTTTGAACTGAGTTGTAATTGTCCTCCACTTGCGTGTAACCTGCAGTCTGCCGCTCTGAAAGCAAAGATCGAGATTTATATCTGTGCTTCTTACAATCGGTTGTAATTATCCCAATGAAAGCAAAGCAAATCCTTTCCAAAAAACACTAGAGCTCAGCTCTCAAGTTATTGAATTATTATGGATCTTGTATATCATACCTGAGAGAATGAGAGTATAACGCACTCGATTGTCTCTCCTCTCAGTAGAGGAGGTTCAACAGAGCAACGAAAAATTGGAGGCATCACGGAGTTACCATCCTGACTCAGAAAGGAAACAGTATAAATGAAGCCCGTGTTGTGCTTGCGAGGCCGTTTGTCATGCTCTTGTAACTCGTGCGGTATATACTCGTTATATATGGCATTCCGTTGGATGTGGCATTTTTTGCATTTGCAAAACTCATAGGATTCAACACTCACTTTTTGATTTACACCAGCCTATCTTCGTTTTTACGGATTTCTGTGACACAGTTGGATGGCCATGCTGGCTGCCTGCTTTATAACAGGAAGAATATTTGAAATGCATTTCCTTAAGAGCTTTGAAGCCCTCCACCGCATGCAGATTGCAAACAAGGTACAGCAGGTAGCCCACTGGTTTTGTTGGAGGGAAATGGAGAGGCGAACTAAACGAGGTGTCAGTATGCCCCCACTCCTGTTGCCCCAGCACGAAGACTTGTCTCTGCATGCATTTAATCACGTGTTTTGTTGCTGGCTTTTGGGAAGGTAGTATACTGAAGATCAAAAAGTAAATATTAAGACCACCTATTTTAATGGCTCAGGGGAGAACATCTGGAGAGGGAAGTTTTATGACTCTGTTGGCTCGTGTCCTTTTGAAATGTTTTCCATGCAAAATTATGTACTTCTCTCGCATTTTACCTTCAGCAAGACAAGCTGCTCAGTGGCATACTGGGATGCTGTGCCACAAATATACTCGTTCTGCTGTCACCCAAATATCACTTCCCAAAAGTGCCTATGACTGACTTCAGAAAATTCATTGAGTTAACTTTTACAACAGGAAAGTTTTACCAACGTCACCTCCTGTTGCTGCTTCCTACTGTTGCTATCACATCACACTTCATCGTTACTATTATTGCTTCCATGTCCTCATCAGCCTCCAGCTAGAGCAACCTCCTTCTAGACATTCACTGCCATGTAGCCTGGAGACGACCTTATTATTTCCAGCTCTTCCCTCTGTGCCTTTGAAACCTTGCGGATGAAGGATGCCATGTGGGTCCAGCTACTCTGAACAGGATTTTCACTACACAAGTCTGGGTGCTGTAAGAAAAACTCCCATGGAGAGACCATCATCATTCCTAGCCATGAACTGTCCGCAGCAGTGACAGTGAGATGATGACCATTCCCAGAGGTGTCTCTTTATCTTTGCCAAATTCTTGAATATACTAGTTTTGTCGCCTGTTGCCCTTCCAGCAGGACCTGTGTCCTCAGGGTCACACTACTCATTTGCAGAATTAAAGCTCAAACACACTGAATGTACTGCTTCTCAGTTAAGCTATCGACATGCAAAGGTATCTCCCAGCTTCCCACCAAGTAAATGGCAGCATGCAAACCCACACCAGTACCAGGACTTCTTGCCTTAAAAGAGATATCATCCCTAGAGATTTTCTTTAAAACAATTCTCTCCACCGAATAGGTAGGGGAGATCAGGGTGTCGAGGCTCCTAACCAAGGTGGCTCAGTTACAGTCCTAAAACTGGGTGAGACCTTAGTCGAAAGGACCATCCCATTGACTGCAACGGGAGCAGGCTGCAGGCAGTCTGTGGAGCAACCACCAGCTGTGGTTGCCCAAAAAGGGACTCCAGAGCCCACCAGGTTAGAATACTAACCTCAGGGTCATCAGGGCAACTCTGAGTTTACCTTTTAAAAAAAACTCAGTATTTGCTTCAGCAGAATATTTAATCACAAGTGTAAGTTTGTCAAATACCATCTCTGACCTCCAAAGTTCCTATTGATTGCCTGCAAGTCCATTGTGTTGCATTACACTCACTCAGGCTACAAGACAGTGAAATCAAGAATAAGCTAAAAAGTCCGATTTTAAAAAAAGGTAAGAAATAGCCCAATTCCCGAGTTAGCAACTGGTGCTACGATTAGCTTTGCAATAGAGGGACAAGGAATATTGCATTATACTGTACGCAGCACAAGAAAATTTCACCAAAAGAGTCTCTGAAATTCTCAAACTCCACACAAAACTGAAGGAGACAACAGCCGTTTCCAAATGAATAAATAATGTCTGTGGAGACTGGTGGGTATTACTGCAATTGCATGCCAACTAATGTTTCCCACAGCAAAAAGTAATAGCAGTGAGATTGAGACAATAGGATGCTGCTACCAGAACCTAAACCCCATGCTCTTGTAATCAGCTGTAACCCACAGAAGAGAGGGGGAAATGGGAATTGCAACACGGAAATCCCTTCAAAAATTCTTCCACCAAAAGAGAGGTGGTTATTTAGTCCTTGTCCCAAATGCAGCTCCTTTGTGCACACATCCCTGGATGCCACAGGGAACCCCAGGAGTACAATGACACACTGAAAAAAAGAAATGCAAAGCTCAGCTGTCTGCTTGCAAGAAGTAACAGAATCTTAAATTTTTCAGACTGAAAGTAGATTAATTCATTTTGCCTGGTTTTCACCCTCTGGTTCCCGAGGATTTCCAGGAGATGGAGTCACCTGGAAAAACTCCTCACGCTGACCAGGCAGATAGGTGGGAGAAAATCAACTGGGGCTTCAAACAGAAGAAAACAGCATCCTGTAGCCGGGGGTGGGTCAGAGGGGGAAGACTGGAGCTGAGAAGTGGGCAGGCATTTCCTGTGAGGATCCTAAAGGTGAGCAACGGAAGCCTGAACTCTCATTTTTTCCCTCCTCTCCCTTTGAATGGAGAGCCTAACTTTATTCGTTTCGTCCAAAACTGTACTGACAGACATCAAACATGAAAAGACTGAACACCCATTCTCTAAAAGCTGTCACTTCAGCTGGAGTTACAAGAAGAACTCAAGATTTATTTAAATTCCAGTGAGAAGATGCGTGGTACCATGGGTATAGGTCAGTACAGGAGAAAAACAGCTAAATGCCCCTGAAAGAGTGGGGTTATGGCAGAAGTGCCCGGCTGAGTTCAAGGCTCTGTTCTCTGTTTTTTTAGCCAAACTGGCCGTCTTGTGCTTCACCTCTGCTGCCCTCTTCTCCTTTCCCACCCCACAGACCGCATGTTGAACTTTTTTAAACCTGACACTCAGATTTAGCAAAAGCCTGGGCATTTTTTTCTCTTTTATTAAAAAAAAAAAAAAGAAATTAGGTTCTTGTAAAAGGGAATGGAAGTGATACAGCTGTGGCTGTGATTAACGTAGTTCAGGGTTGAACCGAATATTGCTTCTTCCCTGCAGTATTTTTAATTACACTCCTGATTTTATATTTGGAGACCGTCATAGACCTGTTCTGGTAAATTGTCAAGCAACCACAAGTCAAATATGTGTTAAATATGAGAATATACTGCCATTTTTATCTGATTTGTGGTTCATTCACACTATGTTATCTACTTTTAATTAAATACCATAAAATACACATGGTCAGCAGTTTGACTTTTCATTTCCTTACAATGTCAGTAATTCAGCTTGATTGTTGCCACCTACCATAGAATTGCATTTTAAAGATGTTACCCCTGCACGGTGCAGATTCAATATCGGAACAATTTAAACTAGTTGCTAAAAATAACTACCACCTACTTAGGAGCAGCTCTGCCTTTAACAGTCACATGCAGCTTCACGACTCCTTGCCTGCCTGACGAGGACTGGCAGCCTTGGGAGGCATCACAGAGGCCTTGATTTTGGGGGGTGGAGAGTGTCGGTTTTTTGGTTTTGTATGAAACGCTTGTGTCATCTCCGTGTTGATTGATAGCCAACCTTGTTCATTAAAGATATGGCTTGGATCTTGCTAGATTACCCCAGGCATTGGAAATAAGAACCTTCCTACTGGAGGCATGTTATGCACGGACTTAAAGTTCACCACTTCATTAATAACACTCCTCAGCTGGACATTTTACATGCCGCTCTGATATATGACTGTTTAGGCGCATTTTTTCCCCCTCCTACTACTTATTTAAAGGGGACTGAGTCCTTTTCGGCATTATTTTATTCTTTTGCTCCTAGATTATATTGCTACAGCACTGAAATTGCCAGGGGTCATTATCCTGCCTGGATTTCTTTGAGAGTAACTGGACAATTTGCTTTGACCACTGAAAACAATCCATTAAAACTAGTAAGAGCCACAATGGCTGAACATCTGTAAAAAATGACAGAGGGAACATAGCAGCAGCATCCTCTCAGACCAAAAGCAAACCCAGTGGCTTGTCTCCGACAGTCATAAACAGCAGATACCCGGGGAAAAGGAGAGGAGCAGAACCAGCCCATACAATAATACTCCCTGAACACGCTCCCCAGCCTCCAGCAATTTGCAGGGCATAGGTTTCCCAAGTCAGAGCGAGTGTCTTTGCACATAACGGCCCTTGATGCATTTTTTCTTCCACAAGTCTGAGCAGTCGCTTTTTTAACATCTGAAGCTTTTCAGCATCCACAACATCCTGCAGAAAGGAGTTCCTTGTGTGTGCTGTGCGTGCCAGGAAGCGGCAACATTTTTTGTTTGCTCTGAAGCCTTACTTTATTCCATGCTCCCTTACTTCGTGTTAGAAGAAACAATGAACCACCATTCCTTGGCCTTCCTCTCAATGCTAGCAGTTACCATTTTGCAACTCCCTGTCATATCGCCTCACCTCTTTTCCAGGCTGAAGAATTCTGGACTATTTTATGATTCTTCATACAACACCATTCTTGGGCTCTAATCACTCATTTTCCATGCCTTTTCCACCCCTGCTGTGTCTGAAGAGTTGGAACTGAACCAAGTACTCAAGATGCGGGCAAAGCATGGATGCTGAAGAGTGCCTCCTCTTTTGTTTTGTATTACTTTACTAACAGCCCCTAACAGTAAATCTGCTTTTTTATAACAAATGCTAAGCACTGAGGTGATGCTTTCAAGGTGCAATGTCACAGCTGCATCTTTTTTCCCAAGTGATGGTATTCAATTCCGCACTCATCATCATCATCAATGCAACACCAGGACATCCACCCCACCTCTTTTCCCCTTATATCCACATTGAATTTCATCTCCCACTCTATTGCTCAGGGACATGGCTCTTTACAGTCAGCCCTTGCCTTTATTACCTTGACTAAGTTGATATCACCTCCAAACTTTTCTTACTGCTAACCCTGGTTTTCTAGAATATTTACAAAAAAACTAAGTGATATTAGCTATAGCACAGATCTCTGCAAGGCTGTGCTCTGGAAATGACCTCTCTATAACTGTCTGTTGTTTCTCATCTTTTAAACAATTATTTACCCATGCAAGAAACTTACAGAGGTTATTTCCTGTAAGACCCTTGGGTGAAGCACTTTTTCAAAGGCCTTTGTGAACTCCTTGAGGACCGTATCACCCAGATCTCTTTGTTCATTTGCCTGGGGACTCCTTCAAAGGGCTCCTAAAGATTTGTGAGCCTTGTCCTCCCTTTTCTTTCTTGAACACGCAACTTCAGCATTTTGAAGGATGCCTTCTTGCTTCTAGTAATCTGCTTTACCCTATGATTTGTCGTGTCAGCTCCCCTTTGGTCTTTCTGAAGTCATTTGAAGAAAAACAGGTGATGAACATTCCCTCAGAAGTGCTTACGGGACAGCACCAAGATATTTGCAAGCTATCAACACCAAAGTTACAGAAAACACAGGGAGGGGTGAGTACTTTATGCTCCATCAGTAGAAGATCTAATCAGCAGACTAATTCCCGGGTGTCTGAAGCCCTAATACTATCTCCCTTGGCCAACACTATAAAGCATGTGGTTAAGTTTCCCACACACAGGCGAACTTCAGCTTCTGGAATATTTTAACATGACTCATGGCTTTTGGCATAATTTAGAGAAGCATTAATGGGATGCAGCACCTAGAAGTAGACCAAGAAGAGGAGCCCCAAGTCACCTTATGCTGTGCCGGCTCTCTGCTGGACACAGGCTGGGCAGGTCGTGTCCAAGACCTCTGACCCTTCTTATGCCTTTTCCTCACAGTCCACGATGGCAGGTGTCAGGTGGACTGCTGCATCCACTTGTGGGTGCCAGGACTCAGAGACCAGCATCCAACAGCTAGAACTCACAGGAGAGAAACATAAACCACACAGGACATCTGAACAAACAGAGGTGTTGATCCTCAAGAAAAGAAACTGAGGGAGGTAGGAAAAGGCTCTTCAAGGATACAGAAGACTCCTTCCAAGAGGAAGGAAACTGCTTTGTTCTCTCTGTCCACAGTGGACCAGACAAGAAATAATGGACAGGAAAGGAAAATCAGTTGGGTGCTAGAAAAGTATTTGAAGAGTAAAAATAGTGACTGGAGATCTTTTAAGAGTAGATTAGAGAAGCATCTGCCAGAAACTAAATAGATACAACAGGTCCTGTTTGGATTAGCTGACCTCTTGATATCCCTTCCATACTTGTTTTCTATGATTTCAATTGACTTATATAGCCTTTGAATCAAACCCTCAGAAAACAGTTACTGTCAGCATATACAAATAAAAACAAATGAGAAAAAAAACCCGGTTCATAATTCAGTATATTTCACTGCAGATACAAAGTAAGAGTTTCCAGTGACAGGAGAGTGAGCTGAGGAGTTAAGACTGTGTTACAGAAAAGGAAGAAGTTTAATGCAAGTTCATAATCCATGAAGAAGCATCTCTCATAATCCAGCAATGCTCTCTGAACAGAAGGCTTGTTTGGCTGTGGAAAAAATCCTCTCAAACGCATAAAAGAGGAAAAGTATAGTTTTGGTTTGATTGTAGATTATTACGGAATATGCACAAAATCCAGAGATGGAATATCTGAAAGAAAAGTGAACGTTTTGACTTTCTCCACCTGGCTGGTTTCCAACGCTCTTTTCTCATTTTGAGTGAAGCAGGAGCCCTTATTCCACAAAGAGAAAACAAATGAGCAAAGAAAAAACATGTCACATTAGCTAACTCCTCTGTAGCTTCATGAGCTTGGAAGGCCTCATCTGTAGTACCTTGAGGTGACATTTTCTAAGCACTCATTTACGATTATGAATCATTTTCTCTAAGGGGGAAATAATTTAAGATTCCTCCCCCCTCAGAAACGCAATCCTAAAGATTGTGACACGTGAGCCTAGCTTGTCTGGTATGTAACTCTATCCAGCATCTTTTATCTAAATAACTGAAACCAGATCTCTCTCTAAATAAGAACTTACCACTGAAAAATGGTGAGTAGTATCTAAAAAGGAAAAGAGGACCTGTCTGAACAAATGCCTATTTCGGCCATTTTAGACATACTGAGGTGGTTCCTCAGAATCCAGAGTGCTCATGCTTTCCCAAAATTATGAGGAGCCAGCTGGGGCAGGGTCTACGATTTTGTCCCTTTCTCAGACTGTGGAAGGACAGTGAAGGCAAATGCTTTGGAATATTTATTCATAATATTGGACTAGATGGCCTTTAGAGGTCCATTCCAGTCCAATACATTCTTATGATTCTATGATTTAGGGCCAAAACTTAAGGGAAGATGAAGAAGGGAAAAACAATGGGAAAATACTAGTGGAGAACAGGAATGTCAGTAAGGAAAGCATATCTGGATAATACCTGTGTCAAGGCAGAAGTCTTGGAAATGTGGCAGAGATCTAAAAGCAAGGATGATTTAGCTGCATTTTTCAATCTTCCAGTGATTTTGAAAAAAAATTCTGACCCTCAGTCTTCTTCTTTCTAACCTGGGGATAACAAAGTTTTACTTACATAGTAAAAGCTATAAAGTTGGATTAACCAATCTGAGCAAAATACTTCCCTGAGAGATGCTACAGAAGGTCAAATTAACATTAGGTCATGGCAAATCTGTATTTGAAAAAGGACTTTCAATATAGGTATTCATACTTACTGAAAACACTGCTAATTAGGTTTGCCATGAGCTGAAAAGAAAATATGTTTGTAAAAGGATTACAAAGGAGATCATGAGGTAATCCCAAGATGCTAACAGCAAGCTTGACATTCAGGACCAAACTCAGCCCAGGCACAATCGGTGTAACTACACCCAAAGTAATGGCAATTACATCAGAAGTGAATTTAGCCCTAAGACCAGAAAAGTCAAGCTCGATTTGAAAAAAGAAGGGGTTTCGGGTAATGAGGACACTTCATCTCTGGGCTACGCCACGTAAGAGATAACTGACATTAAAAAAAAAAAAAAAAAGAGAAAAAAAAGTAGTGAGTCTGCCATAGCCAGAGCAAAAAAGATGGAGAGCTTGCCTGCTAATTCAAGACTGCCCAGGATTATTTTAATCTTCAGAACTTGTTTAATGCCAGATCATCCCTCTGTAGGAGTTACATTGCCAGGTGTCCCTAGCTAGAGATGGATAGCTCTTTCTGACTAATAAATGTCAGTGTTGAAGGCCTGCTCCAAAGATGACTGGAGTAACTGGAGCTCCTGAAACTTGTCTTACAGACAGGTTTACTGGCGTCTCCTCTTTCAAAACCACTACTCAGTTTTGGATTTAAAGGAAGCTTAATGGTGGGGGTATGGTAGGCAGAAGTATGAACTGTTACTTTAAAGATGAGATGAGACAGAGAGAAAAAGATTCTGTGGCTACTGCCCAAAAATATTAAGATAATGATTAAACTAAAAAATGCAAATACACAAGATGTTTTATGCTGCTAGGCAAGACCAGAACTGATATTAAAATGTCTCATGAATATTATCATATGTTCAGGGGGGTAGAAGACACAGAGGAAAACAGCAGAGAAGCCATATGGTCATAGCCGGTGGTCAATGAAAAAAAAAAAAAAAAAAAAAAACACCAACCCAAAACAAAACAAACAAACAAAAAAAAACCCCTGAAAGTACAGAAAGGAAAACACAAATTTGGGGGAGAAACATGTATTATCACATCTCTTGTACACTTTCAAATTTTGGGCTGATGCTCCACTCTTTTCAGAATAGCCGTTTCCTCCCGAGGCCAAATCTGAGGACTCTCCAAGGTGTGTTCCTTAAGCAGGGTGCAACAGAAAGGTTTTTTCCCTATGTAGAATAAAAAATTACAATCCCGAAAGTAAGCAGTGACAGTTCTTTTATGCATTGATTCACCGGTGCTACCGGAGCTGGCATTTTCCACAGCAATCTGAACATATTTGATCCAAAACACCAGGAGGGTACAACTTCCACCTCAACACACTTTGGGAATCACCACCACGAGATCTGGGCAAGATTTGGGGTAAGTAGGAAATGGCTTGTTCCATAGAACCTTGCAAAATCCAAGAAAACAGAATGATCCCTGTTCCCTCACCTTTCGGGTATGAAACCTACCTCCTGACACCTTAATTTTCTACAGTAACAGTCTCTTTCCTGGCTTTGTATAAGATGGGGGAATAAATAATTTTATGTCAGAGCAAATTAAGACTCTATAATTGACTGCAGAGAGGGCAGCAGCCGCTTCCATTCTCAGCTGCAGATACATTAAAGATTCACCTACTCTGCGCATTGGTCTGTCATACAGGAACTGTTAGGGGTAGAGGGAACAATCTCTTCCTCTGCTTGCCCCAAAAGCAAGCCAAGTAATTATATGCCACAAATATGGCTGCACATCATCCTAACTACGGGCCAGTGGGTACCTGAGCAGCACACCGCATGTGTATGCATGACTGAAGATGGATAGCATGACATTTATTAACCATGCACATAATTAAAATCCTTTAAAAATGTCCTCAGAACAAAAATAACATATCTCGAATTCCACAGGACAGCCCAGCCTGCCATCCTCAATAAGCTTCGTTACAGAGAGTTACACAGCTAAATCACTGGTATGGAAGCAGCACTCCAGGGACTGGTCTCGTATCAGCCCATCTGCCTAATCAGCAATGAAGCAACACACACCGGAGCTCCACGAGCGCATTAAGACGGCACAAGCACGCAAGAAACGATACGGTGAGCATGATCAGGGAACAGATATGGGCTAAAGCCAACCTTCTTATGCTGCATAACCCCGCGCCTGGACCCAAGCACCCCGTTCGGTGGAGAAATAATTGCCGCTGCATCAGTGCTACCACCAAAGTTTTGCTCCAGAGAGGACTTGCCACTGCTCATATGTGAATGATGTGAGGAGAAGAGTTTCAGAAGTTCAATTTTGCTACCATAAGGCCTAAGGTTTTTCCAAGAACTGGTTTGTGAGATACATTTTTTCATAACACAATCACATCATCTGCTGAGCCCCCATTAGCTCAGAGGACACAGTTTTGAGCTCCAACCTGACTTTCCCCCAATGGTTCTTTTTCTCAGTCTACTATGCCCCTCCAATCACTTTTACCTGAAATATCATCTTTGTAGAACTTCTCCTATAATTGCTTCAGGAGACAGACATTGCTACTGGCCTGTCCACAGAGGACTTTGTACTCCAGCCAAACTCCAGTGGTGTATTAATAGAATAACTGAAACTGGGTGTTTTGGTTTGGCCTGGCCGGATTTTGGCAGCGGGGGGGGGAGCTGCAGGGTGGCTCCTGTAAGAAGCTGCTAGAAGCTCCCCAAGATTGATAGAGCCAATGCCAGCCGGCTACAAAGAGGGACCCGCCGCTGGCCAAGGCTGAGCCTATCAGTAAGGTGATAGCAGAGGAACGCCTCTGTGAAAAACATATTTAAGAACGGGAAAAAGAACTGCGCCATAACAGCTGGCACAGAGATGGAGGAGTGAGAATCTGTGCAGACACCAAGGTCAGTGAAGAAGGAGGTGGGGGAGGATGAGCTCCAGGCGCCGGAGCAGAGAGAGTCCCCCGGGTCTGTGGTGAAGACCATGGTGAAACGGGTTGTCCCCCTGCAGCCCATGGGCGAGGTGCAGAAGTCCACCGCGAGGATCACCGCGTAGATGTCCACCGAGGACTCCACGCCGTGTGGGTGGATGCCTGAAAGGGGACTCTAGCCCTTGGGAAGCCCGCATCAGAGCGAGTCGCTGCCGGAGCCTGTAGCCCGTGGAAGAGAGGAATGCCCACGCTGGAGCAGGTTGGCCGGTGGGACTTTTGGGACGCTGCGGGTGGCTCACGCTGGAGCAGTTTCCCCTGAAGGACTGCGCCTCAGACTCACGAGGGGTGGGCTGCCCCTCATGAGGTGTCTCACGTTGGGCAGTTTGTGATGAATTGCCCTTCGTGGGACGACTCACGCAGAGAAGAGAGCGTGAAGCTTGTCTCCCATGAGAGGGACCCCACAGTGGCCCTGGGGAAGAGTGAAGAGTCCTCCCCCGGAGTGAAGGAGCGGTGGAACCAACGTCAGATGAACTGACCGCAGCCCCCATTCCCTGTCCCCCTGCGCCGCTCGGGGGGAGGAGGTGGAGAAACCGGGATTGATGTTAAGCCTGGGAAGAAGGGAGGGATGGGGGGAAGGTGTTCTGTTTAAGATCTGTTTGCTCTTTCTCACTTCTCACTACTCCTCTCTGATTAGTTCTTTTAATAAATGCACCTAATTTCCCTAAAATTGAGTCTGTTTTGCCCAGGATGGTAAATGAGAGTAACCTCCCTGTCCTTATCTCAAACCCTGAGCCCTTGGAGATATTTTCTCCCCCTGTTCAGCAGTGAAGGGGGAGTGAGTGAGCGGCTGTGTGGGTACCTGGTGGCCGGCCAGGGTCAACCCACGACACTGGGTTAGGGCAGTGAGTGATTCCCAACAAGACAGCCCACTGGTTTTATACGACTAGCAACAACAACTCCTCCTGCTTTGTGCTAATAGTCTAAAATTAGAGGAGAGAGAAAAGGCCTTCAGTACTACAGACAGACATCCCACTTGTAACCATATAAGCATATCAGGTATTCAAAGCTGCCTTCTCCTGGGACAGTTATCTGTAATGTTGTCTGAGAAACAAGAATTTGTAAAACAGGTATAAATGTATACATCAATCTGTACTTCCTCACGTATCATTGGCTCTCCCAGACATCTTAAATTCAGAAAATTAATATTTCCACAACAAACTGGCATCACATGCAAGAGCAGAGGTAACCAAAGCAATGTATAGATTTTTAAGATGTTTCAAATTTTGGAAGTTCTCCTCTCCCTCAAGTGAAGCAGATCTGAAACAGCACTAAACTTGTATCTCAGGCTTGATGAAAACCACCAGTGACTGAGACTTCACGAGACTTTCTGAAGAGGAGGAGCAGGTAAGGAGACTGCAAGAAGTGGCTTGCTAAGCATCGCTGAAAAGCAGATGAAGATTGAGGTATTAAGAAGAACTCGCACAGACAAGGATCTGGAGCGTTAGAAAGCAAGTCAGGAAGGGGACGAAGCAGAGCAATGCCTGGATGTTCTTCTAACCACAGTTGTTCGGGTAATTCAGTGGTCAACCAGTCTACACTTTGCCAACAACAAGGTCCAAGAGCAAACATCTGGCAACATCCTCAGTCTTACAGAGGTTTCCCAAAGCCTCAAAGACACCAGCGAGCAGCCAGCCTCACTGCAGACCTTTAAGAGCGCTGCGAAGTCTGCTCCTCATCAGCACAGACACGGCCCATTGCCCTGTGCCTCTCCATGTCCTCCTGCAGGTGGCACCTAGAGGCAGAGAGGGAAGGAAGGGGCTCTCTTCTCCCCAGCAGGAGGGAGCGAGGCCATGGAAATTAGGAGGCAGGGAAGACTCGGCCCAGATATAGGGAAAGCCAGTCCAGTCACAAAGCTTCTGTGGGCTCAACGCATGATACAGGAGAGGTTTTATCAGTCCTGTGGACAGGTTCCCTCTGCCCAAACACTTGTCTCCTTCCCAGGAGAACCACGCTGCCAGCTTGTCATCACAACCCACCACATTGCATCTGTAAGGACAGGCGTATGCCATCACTTAGCCTTGGCTGGCCTGAAGCACCATTACCAGCTTCCCAAAGCAAGACCCTCCCACCACCAGCTACTACACATCTCAGAGCATCTGATGAGCTAGCATCATCCGAATATATGCCACTGGAACTCCCTCACCCCCAGCCAACTCCGTTACTTCTGAGGAGCAAAGCTTTTGGCTGTCATGTATCTTTCAAAGCGAGTTAGTGAGGCTGCATGTTCTCAATTCCCAGCCCGGCTTGCATTTCCTCTCCGACATCCGCACACCTCTGAGCCCCACGCTACAGCGCTGCCACCAGCTCCAGCAAATCTGGAGACGCTGCTGCCGAGCCAATCTGTTTATATCTGTAAAAATTAGTGTTGCAGCTCCACCTAACTTAAGCAGTTTTGCTCAGAAAATTACAGCATGGCATTCAACGGGCTGTTTAGAGGATGGAGGAGTAAGTGGGTATTGGCAGCATGTTTTTAATTAAGCAGGTAAAGCCTAGATTAAGCTACATCAAATGGCTGGTGTGTCTTTAATTCAGTGTTGTGGCTCTCCTCAGCCAGGGCATGAGGGGTTGGCCTTAAAATTCTTGTAACTAAAAAGCCAGTCTCATGACCAACTACATAATTGATTAAACACAACTGTGGACTCCCATTATCGGGAAGCGCAATTTTCCCGGTGTCGCTCCGAGTCTGAAATACCTCAAGGGTAATTACAGCCCGAGATGCAACACAGAAAGCTTTGAAGTAAGGAAAGAAAAGATTAGGGTGGCTGAGATGATCCGCGCCTGTTCATTTGTCCTTCACGGCGCAAGGACGTTAAGCCGCCGCGAAAGGGTGCCCCGCCAGCGCCGGTGGTCATGGGCGGCCTCGGGGGTCACGCCGAAAGTGCCACAGAGAAGCGGCCTCTTACCTCTGCAGCCCTAATGAAAGTTTCATGCAGCTGTGCTCCTCTTTGCCTTGGATTTGGCATGCCTCGCTGCCCACCGCCGGGCTGACCACTCAAGGCGAGGAGAAGTGCACTTTCTCTGACCAGCTAAATTATTTACCCCGGGAACAATTATATAACATGGCACGCTAGGCTTAAAAAAGACCCTTCTTTGGCATCGGAGAAAAGAGGCACTAAAACTAATTCTGAAATTAAGAGACTTAGTCTTTATTTCTAATTAATAACAGGTTAGAAGCAAACCCCACTATTGGTGACAGAACGTAACGAGGAAACCAAATCAGCATTGTTAAGAGGGCTATTTAAAGAAACGTTAATGAATTGAATTCGAAGTTTTTCTTAGTCAAGCAGGAAACAACTAATGGTTTAAAGAGGAACAGTGAAGTGTTATTACATGCTGAATATTTATTATGTCAGTGACCAGCTTGCCAGAGGCTTTGAGGTGAGAAGGGAAGTTCAAACCTTTTCCACTGCATTCACAGCTACAGAAAGGTAAATCCATAGGCTTTCTCACATACCACACAAAGGCTGAGTAATTTGTTTGGATTAATAGCATATTGTAGAAGCATAACACTCACACTTTAAAACTAACAAATTCAGCGAGAGCACAGAATTATCATTTAACCATTACTGTCTTCATAAAAACAAGTGCTCTTAATGCTTCGCAGTACATCTTTAAAGTGCTTTAAAAGCCAACAGCTAATTTATCCTGCCACAACCTACCTCGTGGCAGGCAGGAATCGTTATCTCCCCTCTGCAGTTCAATGAACCCCAGGGAGTTAAGTGACTTGCCCAGGGCCACAGAGAAAGTCGGTTTCAGAGAGAGATGCGAAACATGCGCACTTTTGGGGTCTGCTGCTGCTCCAAGCAAACTTTGGGTAACTCATTCACAGTGTGGTACTAATTAAGAAGTCTTCACTGTTTTTTTTTTTGTCTTTTGGAACCAGTTTTTTCAGGTTTCAACAGACCGCTGTTGATCTCTCAGCTTTCTACTCTGAGCCACAGTAGAAATGGAGGTTTTTGAGTGGTCCTGCCCCTCCATTCCAGCTCCATAACATGCAATGATCTAACAGCTGTAAGAATTGAACTGTGCACAGACCTACCCCAGGCACCCACATAGGCATTTACAGTGGGAACCATCAGGAGAAAACAGAAAAATCTGGAAACGTTCCCTGCTTTTCAGCGATGTGTATGAGCTGCATGGGGGGAAATGCACCACAAAAACTAGAAAGGAGGTCAAAGGTTCCCAGAAGGGAAACTGCAGAGTGAAAAAAGTGCCCAGTGCCCACCCTAGCTTGAGGCTTGAGCAATGCTTGCCACTGCTTGCCCCTGGAAGCAATGGTGCTCTGGAGCCACCTTTATGGTTTGTGATCCCCAGAGGGCATTTTTTTCAAAGCAGGACTGCTCAAGGTTGCAACAATTACGAAACGCAACACCTCCAGCAAGCCATTCCTTAGTCTGAGCGTTATCACACACCAATTCCCAAAGCACAAGAGCATGATTTTGGATATTACCACTTAGGGATTCTCCTGCTCTGGAAGTACCTTCCTGTAATCAGCTGTGCTGGCTTCTTTTGTACCAGTGGAGCGCTTGGCAAGCCACCCCCTTGCAACAGGGATCTAGGCAAGGGTGTAAAGCATAAGAAGAAATTGTTCAGCTGCGCTGGTACACGGTGGTGTGGAAGAGCAGCCTCCCCACCTTGGGCACCGCCAAACGTCAGCCCATCTCTAAAGCCCGTCATGTTTAGCTGCCCACGGATATAACCATAAGCACCCAAACATTAGATAATGAAGCTCTGGCTGTGGGAAGTCCACAAAGAAGATGAGAGATCAAGTCCTGGCACCGTGAAACAGCCTTTTGGAAAGGATTCCCATTCCTGGGTGGGATGAGGTGGGCAGAGAATCCGCTCCAGACAGGCTCCTGCCCACAGAGGAACACGCTAAGAACACTCAAGAAAAAGGAGATACCCGTGAAATGTGAATCATTAAAAAATATTCACTCTCCCTGCACTGGCACCTTTTAATCACACCACATTCCTCATCTGCACTTGACTCCCTCAGCAGGACTATTTTACTGTACTTGTGCTATTTTTTCAAACATCAAAAAAAGTCTAATTCAGTACATTAATGCTTCTGTTAACACGGTTCCAGAGGTCAAACCCAACTCCCTGATAAACATTTGATGGATCTTATTTATTTCCACCAGTTTTTATACTAAATAAACATGCGCATATCTACCACTGTTTAACATCCAAAATCCAGAATTATCTCCACACTTAGACCTATGAAACCATTATACCTGTAGTTCCAGTGAAAAAAAGCGTATTTAAACCTCTGCAACTACACATAATTTTCCTTGCAGGCAAGGAACAATCAGCTAGAATTAAGCAAATACACTATACTCATAGCAACCCAATTTTTGGATTTCAGATAATTCCAGTGATTGCTTCATCATGTGCGTTTCCCAAATATCTTTAAACCAAGGATTTGGATATCTCTCCCTGAATATACCGAGCTCAGTCCTGTACAAAGAAAGTAATCTTCACGAAAAAGTATACAAACACCAGCTTAATAGCAGACACACACGATCATTTGAAATTCTGTCTAATTAAAGTGTTAACTTTCTATAGAGACTCTGATGTTTGCTCAGAAGAGAGGTAAAGCCGTGATGTTTGCAGATATCATTTCAGTTGTATTGCTTCCAGGGAGTATTTTATTTGTACAAACCTAGAATCCTTCTCTACTCCATGTAAAAAATAGATTAGTCCCTTGATAGCCTTGAAAGTCATATCACTCACAAGAAAATTAATAATGCATTACAAAGTATATAAATTTTAAAAATTAGAGGAAGTAGGCTGTAATGGTCTGAAGACCACTGTCCATCCGTGTTCACATCCAGCTTTCACAGAGAGTTTAACATCTTCCCCTCTGACAGCGCAAGAAGGTATAAGCGCAATTATTTCTGACAACTGCCCATTAAGCCCCCGGTGTCCCCGGCCGTCCCACAGATGCAGCAGAGCAGAGCCACGAGTCCAAGACAAAAGCTCAGCGAGGCTGAGAGGAAAGACAATGTCCACACAGCTGGTCCTTGGTGGCTCTGGTCCCCAGTGTGACCCCTAAATTTCAAAGATGCTCCCAGCACACCTCTCACTTCAGGCATGCTGCCAAACCAAGGTTAAACCAGACTGCACCCCTCGAGCCTCCTTAGAGCAGAGGTTCCTTGTGTCAGGGTGCTGGCAGACGACAGGATTTGGGAATCTGCTGCACCATAATAGTGAAGCAGCACAGAGTCTGAGTGGAATTTTGTATGTAGCATTTCTACAGCAATTGCTTCAACTCATCAATGGTCAACTGGTTTTTCAAAAGAAAACAAGGAGAAAATAGATGAAAATGTATGTTTGCAGGATAAATACATCATGTAGGGGGTGGAACATCTCCCTTATGAGGAAAGGCTGAAGGAATTGGGTCTCTTTAGCTTGGAGAAGAGGAGGCTGAGGGGTGACCTCATTAATGTTTATAAATATGTCAAGGGGGAGTGTCAGGAGGACGGAACCAATCTCTTTTCAGCGGCGTCCGTTGACAGGACAAGGGGCAATGGGTGCAAGTTGGAACAGAGGAGATTCCACAAAAATATGAGAAAAAACTTTTTCACTGTGAGGGTGACAGAGCGCTGGAACAGGCTGCCCAGGGAGGTTGTGGAATCTCTTTCTCTGGAGACATTCAAAACCCGCCTGGACGTGTTCCTGTGAGATCTACTGTAGGTGATCCTGCTCTGGCAGAGGGGCTGGACTAGACGATCTTTTGAGGTCCCTTCCAACCCCTGACATTCTGTGATTCTGTGATGTGTTGAGAAAAGCAAAGACAGAGTACTGTAGGCAGGTCAGTGTTGTAGCAAACTCTGTTCTAATAAGGCTAATGACCAAGAAAAAACCCTGCTTGATGTTAGACGCAATATAACTGGGGGTTCCAACTGTGTAATTAAAGTGTGCAACCCCTCCCTCCAAAAGATTCCATTAAAGATAGTCCAAACTAGTCACGATTCCTTCTAGGTTTGGGACGCAGAGCGAAGGGGAGGGAAGCCCACCACCTGCTTCCTTCCTCGGACAGCAGCAAGTTCAGTCACTGAGAAGTGCCACCTGAGGACGTCGGCATTGCCAGCAGAGTCCCCAGGGGCATCAACAGGCTCCCAATCTCATTTCTAAAACACAAAGCAACACGGACATTTCCTCTGCAGCTGCTGCAAATACTCTGAAAAATAACAGAGACTGGCTTTTATACGACTGCCACACACACACACAAAACCCACTACAGGACATGTAATCACTCCCTCTGAGAAAACAAGTCGCAATGGATTGTGCTGAGCTTCCTGAACACACAGGATAATGACAGAACAGAATATATGCCATGGGAGTTCAAATCTGAGTTTAGCAGCACAACGCTACTCAAAAATTTGGAAATTCAGTACACAACACTACCTGGAGTTCTTGTGGCATCCAGAATAACCTTAACAATGCCTTCGTAATCTCTCACAGAGAAAATAAAAGCAACACAGATCAGAAAAAAAAAAAGGCATGCAACCTGCCAGCGCAAACTTATATAGCTTTGCCCTTTTGCAGCGAATATTGGATTATCGCACAACTTCAGCAGGCACATAAAGCCACTGACAAGAGGGCTGAGGTGCTGGGGGTATGTTAACGTTTCTTTTGTAGCTGTGTCCAAGCAGCTGACAGGTCCCATGTCTGTGTGTGGGCAATGCCAATCAATCACGGGAGGTGACAGCCCTGAAGGAAACCAGGTGACATCTCGAACCCCCGAAGCTACTGTTCCTCACAAGCAGGGCTACACGTGTGCAGTTGGGGGAGAAATAACCCAGACGGGGAGTAACTGAGGGTCACCGTTGGTTTATACTGAGAACCTGCAATAGTTGGCAAGAGGAGCTGCGCCAGCTCCGGCCCACCTTCAGGTGAGCAGAGCGCTCCTGTCCTCAGCCCTCTGCACAGAGATGAAGCCGAGGTTATCGGTAGCGGCTCTGAAAGAACACTTTAAAGCCAAATTGTGCATATAAAATAACAGAATGTAATCACAGTGAATCAATCTATTGATAATAAGGGACTAACGCCTGAGCAGGATAACTGTGATTTTAATACATTCCTTAAATGCATACACCCCTGTTTCTTCACTCCTAAAAAGGCCTCAGTTGCTGTTTGTATTCCTTCTAACTTGCCATTCTTTGACTGTGCGGCACAATCCTGCAGTTAGAGCTCCCAAGCATCCTGGAGCCAGGAGTATTTTTCCAACCACTCATTAACAAACAGACTTCCAACCTCAATATACATTATCAAAATGAGATCTTTTCTCAACAGGTGACAATTATGTGTTATACAGTTACATGCTTACAATTGGTGACACCACATTGTTAGATTTTGGTACTGACTTTTAACAATGTGCTGCCTAATTCCATTCTGAGTGTATGGGAGTATTTTACTCGCAGCCTCACTTTATTCTGCAATTTGTTTCTCAATAAATGCAAAATAATAAACCCCCAAATCCTAGTGTGTAGAGTATTTTTATTGACCCAAGTGTTCTGCTAGTAAACACAACTTTGATGGTTTCATGAGTGAAAGTTTATTAGGCTGTGTTAGTTTTAAAATGCAACTGCCAGGGAACTGAAGTTGAAATCATTTCTTATAAGACAAACTTGGTTTTGGATGCTTTCCCAACACAAGCACCACAAAGAAAGCAAAATGGCCATCCCAAGTCCTGACATTTTGCATTTGTTCTTGCAGTGGCAAACATTTAAACATTTAATGCTGTTCTGTCACTCGTATAGAAAGAAAACAAAGTGACAGCTTGGAAGGACTGCTCCCTGTTCGGTCTCTTTGGGGTAGTCCTCACAAACAATGAGTCAAACACCCTCCTCGCAGGTCCACACAACTGGTAGACACCGCCTGTCACAATAGTACTTAGTAACCTACTAATGCCTCGCGTTGCTTCAAGATAAAAGAATTTATCTTCGCTTGGTTTTGAGGAGCTCTCAGCAGACTCTCACCACCGAGTGAGAGAATTACGTCTAAATGGTCCTGCCCACCCTAAAGTTGGTAATGCAGCCCAGAGAGAGCCCAGAGCTCAAATCAAGCACCTGAGCTAAAGGGCTATTGTCCAGTGTTACTGCCTCCAAAGAGACCAGGTCTCTCCCAAAATGTCACAACGTCAGCCAACCAATATCTCAGATCTGGCAGCAGGTTTAGGGAAGTGACACTTCCCAGGAGCCCTCTCGGGGAAAATCAGAAGCAGAGACTAAAACCACAGCGCAAAAGCCCTGCTTTGAAATTACCCTCTGCTCATCAGACCCCTGAGCTGCCCAGCAATTCCTCCTCTCTAACCTGACACCCTCCCCCGGCTTTTCGAAATGGCCCCCACATTCTTACAAACTTTTGTTTCAAGCAGCCAGGAGAAAGCCTCCCATCTGCCCCATCCAGCAACAAGGTCATTCATCGGCCCAAGGCTTTCGCTCCCCTCTCTGCCCACCCTCTCTCTTACCTTGGAGTGAGCCACAGCAGGCACGATACCTTTGCTAAAGAGTTCTCCAGCTGGCCGTAAGGCCCCTTGAAGTAAAGTTTGGGGGACTGGTGAAAGAGCGTTCACTAATGGTGTCTGGGGTAGGGGAGAAGAGTATCACCAAGCAAGGCAGGAGCAAGAGCTGTGCCGTTCCCCTGCCCACACACCATATTGTCTTCCTCCAGCAAAGCTACTCCAGAGGCTTTCTGTGATGCCAAACAACATGAGCGAGGAGGAGGGGAAAAAAAAAAAATTAAAAAAAAATAGCCTCGTGAAAATGTCCTGTCTGTTCATTTCCACTAGCGCTAGCAAGATGTTCTTTAAAATCATACACATGTAAAAAGATCTAGAGGTTGCTGGTTAGTTTGTCATATATTTTTATAGGTTTTTTCTGAATGGTTTTAGATTTGACATAGTAACTGACTGTTACTAGAAATAAACTGTAAGTCAATTCCATGCTTCCATAATTCACTGCCCAGGGTTGTTCAAAAAGATTTAGTGATACTTGTGATAGACAGCAAGCCTCTTGATGTTTTCATTTTCACTTAGTGCCTGTAATTCTTCAAACTTGCTGACCTCTACAGAACAGGATGGAAAAGGGCTCCAAAACTTCTTTGAAGGCACTCACTTGCCAAAATATTCTGAACACTCTCATTTCACTTCTTTTCAGGGCACAAACATCAATACGGGAATAAAGTAACTGTTGTTTTTAAGAAGGCGACTGCAATTATGATCTCCATGACCAATCGTGTGGTTTTAATCATTCAGAGTGGAACAAGTTAACTCCCCCCAATTAAAAAAAAAATGTATTTTTGTGACTCAGAATGTAAGTTCTCCTGACAGCTGCATATCGATATTTCTCTGATTGAGCGCCTTCGTTTTGAACTTTAGCCTTTCTATAGACATTTCCTTCTTCTCTCCAAAAGTTAGCAGATAAAATTTTTAAAGCTCCAGGTCTGGAAGTAAAAATACACAAACAAATCTCTGCCTCCGGGGCCTGCTACCAGGAATGCTGGTTAGCTCGGGTTAACAAACATTTGAACACTCAAATACTTCGATACATTCGCATCCCTGGCAATCGTGCGTGAAACCCACACAGGCGACGGGGAAGCCGATGGCCACGAACTATTTAACTGTAACAGTAGGAAGAGGTAACAAGCAAAACTGCTATTGCGGCTCCTCTTAATGCAGGGTTCCCGGGACAAAAGCACCTTGATAGTATCAGCACAGATCTGTCATTACAATTTAATTACTAACAAAAGGCCACTGACATTGGAAACTGTTTATCAGATTCTGATCCTGAAGGTGGACCCCAGGCCACTTCTCCTTCCCTGGAGGGTAATTTTTTACGTCAGCAGAACAGACCACATGGTTAGCGCCAGGCTGGCATCGCACACGGAAACCCAGTCGCTTGTTTTCTTTGCAGAAGCAGAGACCTCCCCGGCAGTGCTGAGCACGGCTGAGGGCTCTGGCCTTACCACCACCGTGGAGCAGGTGGGAAGCAGCCAGGATCCGTGCAAAAGCAGGGTTATTTTGGGAATAGCCAAAACACAAAGCGTCACAGCCTGGCTCACAAGGAGCAACAACTTGAGCTGGAGCCTTCTTAGGGTATCTTTAAACAACCAGTTTGGAGACCACCTGTGATTTTAACCAAACTGGACTGAACCACCTCCAGCAGAACCTGACCCTGCAGCATTTGCAGTGCAGATCGTTCTAAAAGCTAAAGGTATTGCACAACAGATGGAGCATGACTCAGCTTTACACCATCACCCACGTAAATTATATCCCTAAAGTCCTCACAGACAAAACAAAAAACAACAAAAAAAGACAAACATCTCCTCCCCACCCTGAAAATTATTTTGAGGAAAAAAAAAAGAACGATAGTGATTGCATTAATATATTGCCATTGATTCATTTCAATGTGTTTAGACTTCAGGTTATTAACCAAGAATTTGGAAGGGTGAGAAGAAAAAAATTGATTCAAATTTGGGCTTTGCATGAACCTCAACATCAGACCATTCACCTCTATTTCTTTTCTTCTATGCATTAACTATTTAATATTATTTTTCCTCTTTTTCTAAAGGAGAAAAAGAACTGCAGGCTTTGCACACCCAGCAGAGCAGGGAAAGATCTTTTAAAATCTGTCTAGCAAGCCGGTGGCTTGCTAAAAATCAATCAGATAATAGAAGTCAGCACTGCTGACACAAAGCCATTAGTTTTTATTTAGACACCTTCACATATCGTCTAAACTTTGCCTTTTGTCTAGTAGGTTTACACCGCACACACACATTTACTCACTCGCAGGGGAACCCAGGAGAGGACGTCAGTTGTGATTCGGAAAAAAGGAGGGAAGGAATAAAAAAGATGCACCGGAAAGCTAATGTGCCTCCTGCACTTTTAGCTGGAGCGCAGGAAAAACCCCTGTGCACACAGATACATAAACAGAACGTACATTTTTTATTAATCAGGCCTTTAGCTTTAATTGCTTCTTACAGCATAGGCCAATTAAGAATGAGTTGGCAGGATGAGGATCTTTCCCAGCTCATTTGAAGCTAGGAAAGGTGGAGTTTGCTTTGCCGGAGGCTCCCATTTACGCATTTGGCCAAAAAAAATGTGAAAGTCGTTAAACACCTCTAGTACAAATGCTCATTTTGTATGGGTTGAAAAGTAGAAGGAAGACCAAAAAGTTCCCCTTTGGTCTCATCTCTAACTTTCAAATAAAATCAATTACAGCATCTCTACTTGTCTGAGCTTTGGATAGATAAATACCAACAAATACAGTTCTAGAATTGTACTTAGAGAGAGTCTTAGGTATGCAAACCCTCTGAGAGCTCCCCTCCTTTTATCTATAATTGATCCTCTTCACCTTCAGAGTGTATCAAGGTCAAAGCTTAGTTAAGAATTCCTTTTAAAATATATCATAGACGTTTTTCAGTATATGCTGTACATTTCTGCAATGCATGGATGATTACAGAATTGTAAACCCAAAGCACATTAATTGTAGAAGTAATCAGCCTGAGCGGTGAGTACGTAAAGCTTACAGACGCCATACAGGTAAAGAATCATAGAATCACAGAATGTTAGGGATTGGAAGGGACCTCGAAAGATCATCAAGTCCAATCCCCCTGCCAGAGCAGGAACGCCTAGATTATGCTACACAGGAATGTGTCCAGGCAGGTCTTGAATGTCTCCAGAGAAGGAGACTCCACAACCTCTCTGGGCAGCCTGTTCCAGTGTTCCGTCACCCTCACTGAGAAGAAGTTTCTTCTCGAGTTTAAGCGGAACCTCTTATGTTCCAGTTTCAGCCCATTACCCCTTGTCCTATCAGTGGTTGTCACCGAGAAGAGCCTGGCTCCATCCTCGTGACACTCCCCCTTGATATATTTGTAAACATTAATGAGGTCACCCCTCAGCCTCCTCCAAACTAAAGAGCCCCAGCTCCCTCAGTCTTTCCTCATAAGGGAGATCCTCCACTCCCTTCATCATCCTAGTTGCCCTGTGCTGGACTCTCTCCAGCAGTTCCCTGTCTTTCTTAAACTGAGGGGCCCAGAACTGGACACAATATTCCAGATGGGGTCTCACCAGGGCAGAGTAGAGGGGAAGGAGAACCTCTCTCGACCTACTAACCACCCCTCTTCTAATACACCCCAGGATGCCATTGGCCTTCTTGGCCACAAGGGCACAGTGCTGGCTCATGGTCATCCTGCTGTCCACCAAGACTCCCAGGTCCCTTTCCCCTGCGCTGCTCTCTAATAAGTCATTCCCCAACTTATACTGGAACCTGGGGTTGTTCCTACCCAGATGCAAGACCCTACATTTACCCTTGTTATATTTCATTAAATTTTTCCCCGCCCAACGCTCCAGCCTGTCCAGGTCTCGCTGGATGGCAGCACAGCCTTCTGGTGTGTCAGCCACTCCTCCCAGCTTGGTGTCATCAGCAAACTTGCTGATAGTACTCTCTAGTCCCTCATCCAAGTCATCGATGAATATATTGAATAATACTGGTCCCAGTACCGACCCTTGAGGGACTCCACTGGATACAGGCCTCCAACCAGACTCCGCCCCATTGACCACAACTCTTTGGCTTCTTCCCCTTAGCCAGTTCACAGTCCACCTCACTACCCAAGAGTCTAGACCAAGGAGCATCTTCCAGACAAAAGTATCTTTTTTTTTTTTTTGTGGGATTTTTTTTCCCCCCTCTGTATGGCCACATTAACCATTTTCAAACAAACATAATTAGCACTAGGGATTGAAATGGGCTTGCAAATGCTCACTACACTGGAGCCAGACAGCACCTTGTGACACCCCTGATAGCTGGATACGGGGAAACTCAACACTCGTAGGAAGAGGGAAGGATTTTACCGCAAGGAACGAGAACGGGTCTCAGACCTGCCCTGCTCAAGGAGAGGAGCTCCTTTGGCCCTTGTGCCCACCCTATACACCCATATTAACGGCAAACCGCTAAACCAGATGGCAGCCATGAGGTGTAACAGCGAGCGAGCCCTCTCGCTTCGCTATTATTAACTGACAGCCAGGCTGGGTCAAGAGTGAGCGCGAGCATCAGCCCAGGTCGGCCGTCACAGAGCACGGCACAGCGTATTTCAAACGGGTAGGTGGTTCCCAGTCCTGTTTTTAATGGACTGATAAATCCTACGAGCAGCATCGCTGCAGGTTTTCTTAGCAAAACCCACCACGCTGCACGAAAGGAGAGGTTAAATTGCGCGTTTGAGCCAAATTAGAGCACATCGAGCAAGTGTTCGTCACTGCATTGGAGGGAAAAGAGGGGACTTGCTGTTGGAAAATTCATCTGAATTTTCCAGAAACTGAGAATAAAAGATCTCTACAGTCCCTTCTAGTCTCAAAGTCTATGCATCTAAGAGTCTAAAGGGCTTCCAAAACATCTACAGCCCAAGAAATCAAGGCAAATAGCGTGGGTGGCATCTCCAAAGCAGGCTCCAGGTCTGCCGTTCTGTCTGCTCCAGCCCACTGCTCTGCTGCTGAATTCACTGAGGAACAATAAAGAAAATGAAAACTTGATAAAGAAAATGAAAACCTGGATAAAGTGAATTGTGTAATCCAAAAATTAAAATGAAAAAAATGAGAAAAAACCTTCCAGCACATGGTAAACATTGTAATGAAGCCTCTAATTTTCTTAATGAAAGAATTAACTATCAAGATAAAAGTAAAATGATTTATTAGATTTTCAAACATCAGAAATAAAATAGTAAATCAAGTTAGGCAGTAACTATTCCATCTCAACTTGCAGTCATTAACTCTTTGCCAGCTGTAAAGACATCCTAGCAACTCCGCTTAATTCCATAAGCTTGTCTATAATCTAGTACTAAACAATAATTACTATTACTCATTAAATAGGAGTTGAAATCTCTCCTTCAAACTGTGCCTGAAGATATGAGGAGAGGATGACCGAGAACACGTCTTCAAAATAAAAAACAACCACCCCTGAGGATTATGAACTTCTCAAACTTTGAGGAGGGCACCTGGTCACTGCTAGCTTTGCTCTCCGCCTTTGTCCTGCTGCACTCATCCTGCCTTGGCAAAAATCAACCTGCTGTGTCCACCGGGATTTTAAATCCTGCAGCAATCCAGCAGCTTCCCTCTTATTGAAGCACAGAATATACTGCTAGTTGCTAGACAAAGTCCCCCCCGCCCCTTTCTCTCTCACTAATGGCTCTTTTCACAATCTGCAGCAAGGATCATTTAATCTGTGAAGAATGGAAATTTCAGTGTTTGTGTATCACCAGTTATTACCTTTTATTTCTAAACTGTCTATTTGGAAGAGGAGGAAAGGCTTAATGCCTTTATTTGCTGTGGAGCAAACGTTCAAGGATACTGCAGAAAGCAGTGCATCCTGGTGTAATTTTAGATGCCGAAATCCAAAGGTGTTTCAAGTCCCCTCAGCGCAGGTGCACCCACAGCCATCCCACCACACCCATCAACGTTGCCCACCCGTTGCAACCCTGTTGTTTGGGAGCAGAGGGGGTACACGCTCACTTTTTTTTGCATTTACCTGGTCACTCTTATCTATGTCAAGAGGGACAGAGATGCCTCAAAAGGCAAAGGCTCTCCACCTACCCCTTCATGCCAAGGCAGTGGTGATGAAATACAGATGGATATAAAAGGCACAAATAATTTAAGCAAAAAATGGTCTGCATGCATTTAAAGCTAGCTATAAGCTAAGCAAGCCTTCTTCACTGGCTTGCAAAATTCAGGCACAAATAAAAACCAGGAGGCAGTACAAATGCTGCCCTCACAATATTGAAGCAAATGAATGTGAAAAGAGGACTTGGAATATCAAACATAATTATGTGAAAATAACAGTGTTTACTTTCCCAAGAGCTTGCCCACCTGCGAATCCTGGTTTTGACTATGTAATCCTGCATTTGTCTGAACAAACTGCCTGATAGGGATAAAGAAGGCCTCAGTGCGTTTGTGCCAGGGCTCAAATGCAGCCTGCAAGTTTTAGAGGCCCCAGAATTATTATGGGAATTAATCAAGGGAGGAGTAAGAATTCAGCCTAAACATTCATCCTTTGGTGGCTTTAAGTTGCATCTAGTATCATTATTTTACATCGAGCTTCTGAAAATTATTTAAGTTTTTTCTCTGTTTCATGCCAAGGTCTTAATCTTTACTGCGGTGGCAATGAGAACGTTTTAAAGAATCATTTCCCGAGACACATTTAATACATTTCCAGTAAATTGTACATAAACCTGTCCAGCTGGCTGGGTCATTTAATCAGCGACACACCCACTGAGTGCAGGATGCCACCTGAGATTTACCTCAATGCTTTCAAAAACAAAATGATGATGGGATAAAGCTTTGCTAATGTGTGAGTGCGATGGGGAATACAATGATAACTGCCCACTAGGGAGTACAAGGATCTTTTTAAGTTTTGTTATGGGAAAGATTACATACCGGATTAGACAAAAGGGTTTTGAAGATCAGCACTGAAATTACACTGGCTTTAGGGAAAGCGGTATTAAAATGCTGGTTGACTATTTAAAACCACTTAAGAAACAGACGGTAAAGTTTATCAAGTGTTTTTGAGCTGGATCCTGTGCTGCTTTCAGGGACTGCTAAACACGCTCGGGAACGCAAACAGAAGTTTTCACAGGATGAGGAGTCTGAGTAGGATCTGCTATGGCAGAAGCTGACATAAAAAACCCCTTAAGCTGGGCCTTATTTAATGCCTGACTCTGAGCCTGCGGGAAATGGAGAGCGGTGGGAGGAAGGATCTTTTCATTTCTCACAAGCTATTCCTGATAGAGAGTACAGAGGAGGCAAAGTTCTGAGGAAAGACATCCTTCAGAAGCCAACACAGGCAAAGGTGCACCACGGTAGGCTGGCTTGCCTCCAAATAAAAATTTAACAAAAACTTAAAAGTGACTTGATTATGTTACAAAGAACAGAAAATCCTTCCCTGCAGGTAATCTTGTACCTTTACCAGCAATGTCACTAACGGAGTGTTGAGGGCGGCCCCAGTGCCTCTCCATGGAGAGCCCAGACGTCCTGTTAGGAGACAAAGGTTTTGAGCTGCACTGGGGTCTCGCTCAGTTCCAATGGTGGCTGTGCAGGACATGAGCACTTGGTGTCACTGAAGCCCTTAATGAGATGAGTTATGGCCCCGGGCCCCTCCCTTTGTCCCTGACACCACCTGCAGCTCCCTCCCTGCCACTTCTCAGAAGTTGAGACATCCCGGCATCCTCATCGCTGTTCATCACTGCCGTTTAAGTGAATTTAATAAAATTATTTTTCTAAACTGTTTTAGATGCCATATCTATAATCCATAAAATTTATTGTACCTTTATGTAGAATTATACTGGAGTTGAATATATAAATCAATTTATAAGGTCTAATGACATACAAACGCTTAAAAACTAAAGGCGATGTAGTAAATTCAAATTACCATTACAAATGTAAGCTTTGTAGTCAGTGTGTGACCCGCTAAGGATTATATTTAACTCCCCTGAGAGTGGTTTATCATAAAACTTTATACTTTTATTACAGTGAATTATTAACTCCTCCATGATGTGAGTCATTCCATGCTCTGACTATAGCTTTTTTAATGACACTATAATAGACATCTTGCTAATAGCAGTAGGATTGCTACCTCTGAGGTTAAAAAAAAAAAAAGACAAAAAACGAAGAAAAGAAGTGAAAAGAAAAGATACACAGGACAAATGTGTGAAAATGCATTTCCCATTAGAATAAAAAAATTGCCTGTTAGAAGATCCATTCGAGGACAAACTACTTGGAGGTCATTGTAGTCTTCTGACCATTCGGAAGACCAATACGCTTATCAGGTTAATATCTGAAAATAACCAAAATGTTTTATCGTGAATAACATAAAAGTATGGCTGTTTATGACCAGAGGTTTTGTTTCTTTTATATGGAAGAAAATATCTTTTTTTCCTCCTGATGCTACTGTTTAATCAAGTAACTTTGAGCTACCTTAATACAAATTATTTGAAAATCACTCCTCCTTGCAAGGAAACTACTGCTGACTTTTCCCAATCAACATGTGCACTATCCCCAGCACCCTGCAATTTAATATCTGTATTTCCAGATCCTCCTTTGGCTGCTGGGACTGGTCCAAAATCCTGGGAGAATTCTAAGCTTGAAGAAAGGACAACTCTAGGCCCACGGCAACTCCAGGATTGACTGTTATCAGAAAAACAAATCCAAGGGAGGTGTTTTGCTTCACCCCTTTTTTGTGTTTTATTGCAAATTTCAAAGCTGGTCTGGCTAACCAGGAAATGTCACCAGGCTAGATGAATTTATTTCTCCAAAAACCAAGCCCTGCTCCCATTACATTTTCAACAGAAAATGACGGGTTTTAAGATAAAGCTAGCCCATTTCTGACCAGATTTCCACATTTTGCAAGCACAAAGGATTTTTCCATATGTTTGAATATGATTTTAAAATGGCATGCACACATTTTTCCTTAAGAGAATTCTACCAAAAAGTGACTAACTGCATTCTGAAGAGTGCCAAGTCACATGGTATTACACAAAAATGAACCTGTGGATATTTTTAAATGATCCTCATTAAAAAAAAATAAAAATAAAAATAGAAGATTCCCAGTTCTTGTCTCCTCAAGATTTTTAAAATACTTGTTATTACTAAAACACAGTCAAAGAAATCAAGGAGACAAGCTTCCTATTTCTCTGTAATACTCATCAGCCCACTGATGAGTACACATTTGCTAGCAGTGGGACCACAGAGCTACTGAAAAGCAGCAAGAAAATTAAAACTGGCAAAGGGGGTCAGTCAACCTCCGCCGCCAAAAAAACCAAACCCATGCCAGAATTGATTGAAACAATGGTAATGCATTACAAGTTTTCTGGAAATTCAGGAGCTGCTCAGACTTCTCTATACGAGCATCTTACAGACAACGAGTCTATCTCTGGCTGTTACTTTTATATATTTGCATTTGTTCTTCTTTTGCAGGGAGGCAATGTTAGCGCTGTGGTTATGGTTATACCTATACCTTGAAACATCAGAAGGACCTTGCACAAGGTTTTGCAGCAGTGCAAAACTACATGGGGAGAATAACCTGCAGAAAATGAAGGCCTGCCTCCCAGAAGCGTGCCTAATTTATCTGGTTTTCCTAGAAGACAACTTCCATTTTCAGTCTTTCCATGGCTGCAGTGAGGGCTTTCGAGACAGAAGGGCTTGTAGGCCCTTTGATACATTTTGGGTTTGACTGATTCCGCCTTTTTTTTTTTTCCTTTTTCAGTAAGGTAGACATGAGGGTGAGTGAGGCAAAGCCTTTTTATTTGAGGAAATTATTAGTATTCCTAAACCAGAATGGATTATACGAGAGCAGGAGACCTGACTATTTAAACAACTCTGTTTTGATAAATTTGCACTGATCTTTATTTGCCTTCTCAGGGAAGACTTGATGCTTAGGCGTAAGCAAAAGGATTGCATTGCTGCATACAGCTAGAAGAGATTTACCAAAACTCCATGTGCTTTTTAAAGAGCAGCAATTACTGCAATTATCCCAGTTTTACCCCTGCAAGGACAGGCTGCATCCTCTGCCACAGTGGCACATGTCCTTCTTCCTGCACGGATTTTTCTATCACCAAAAGAGAAATTTGCCTCAACCTGGGGATAATCAAATAAAAATTAAAAAAAAAAAACAAAAAAGACAACAACAAATCAACCCTCTGCTTGGTGCTGCTCCACCAGTAGTTTCAGGGCCAGAACTGAAAGGAAAAAAAAAAGTAATTACAGGTGCAAACTCAGCCTGTGGAAAAGCAAAACGTCTGCTGTTGCAACACTGGAAAACACTATCTCTTTGCACAGGTTTTATGGGGCTGTTCAGTGCTCTTCTCCTGTTTGGGTTTTTTGTGTCTTCAGTCTTTCTTTGTCAGCGTTTATTTATTTAACTATAAAGTCTCCATTGAGGCTAAGGTTTGTTTACAAGGGGTTCCCAGCCCAGAGAGCAATTAAATATTACATTTACTAAAGCTGCGTAAAGTTACAAGGGTCGGCCACAGCCAACACAGGAGCAAACCCACGTGGCCACCACGGGTGTCACCGCTGTGCATACTCACCCTTTCAGAGGCACAGCCAGGACGCAGCACGGAAATTGGAACCATGTCCTGTAGACAGCCCTGCTGAAGGCGGGTCCTGTTTGTTCATCATAAAACTTGGTAATTCACCCAATTCCTCCTCTGTAAGTACACTGACCCCAGGTCCCGTCCTGAGCACCTCACCGGACGAACCTCTGTTTGCCTTCAAGGTGAAGGAGAAACACACAGGCACATGGAAAAGTTATAATCTTCTGGGGTTTCGGCTCTTCCTCTCTTCATAAAGGGGCACAACAAACTTGGGACGGACTAATGACCCACCTACCCTCCACTACGTTTGGTTTTAAGGTCATAAAGAAACTCCTTCATGGCATCTGCCTGAGTCTATACCAACTGGAAACTCTGGGGATGTCAGGCATCCTCTTCCATCTATGCAACATTTACTTTGAGCTGTAAATGCATTCAGATATCAGCATTCCTACCCATTTCACAGGTGATTAAAGGAAGATCAGGAACAAACCGTGCTGTGAAGGATGGCACAGACCACCAGCACGTTTGCCCTTCGGTGGCGAGGCAGAGGCTGGTTTGCAGCAGTGTTTAGCGGGGTACCCTGGGGCAATCTGCGTCTCCACATAACTACCAATATTACATGCTTAATGTTAGCTGAGTCTGTGATTTATATTTCACTATCCTCCGTTGCAAAAGATCCAGTTCAGAGGCAATGTCTGTGAAGTTGATGGTGGCAAACAAAAGAAATCAATGCAAAGACTTCCTTTGCCACAGACAGGTGGGTGGCAAACAAGGCGCCCCAAGCAAGGGGCAGCTGCCTTTTGAGAAGCCTTAGGGAAAAAATGCAGTTTCTTCCATGAAACCACCGGGAATGGTGAGGCAGGGCAGGCCAGCACCCCTGCAAGATGCTACGAAAGCTCTCAGCAGGGGCTCAGGTTTGATTCCTTCTCCTTCACCACACACAGCTATCACGCTCTCCTCGCATCCCGTGTGCACAAGATGGAAAAGAAACTCCACCAAGTGCCTGCCCTGCCATACGGGTTATACCAATATGCAGTCAATCAAGACCACAAGAATTTGGGAGTTCAGCAATAACGATCCTTCTGACAGCCACAGCCTGTCAACACACGCCTCTGCCAGAGCAGTGGCATTGCATATTAGTGAGAAATTGCCAACTTTAGGCTTTAACAGACATGGGTACAGCAACTCGATCAGGGTGCAGCGTTTCATAAGCTCCGCAACTCCGAACTCTTCCCTGGGCGCACTCTAACGCACAACTCTAATGCTGCTCCTCAGTAACTGCTGGCTTTCTCTTTCTTTTTAACATCTAAATGTCCTTGTTCCTGAGAAGGAGGTGGAGATGAAAGGAAAAAAATGACAAAGTGCAGTGAGTGATTTCACATTCAAATAAAAGAGGTGCTGTACTTCAGGAAGTTACAAGCACCTGCAAACAGGAGTTTATAATGAAAATGCCTTTTCAACCATAACTATAGCGTCGCAGTAGTAATGCCGTAATACAATAAACTATCACATTAAATCTAAAGAGTTAGATTTAATAAGACAGTGGCTGTATATTAAATAAATGCCAAATGATTATTAAAAAATCTTTTTACTGAGGTTTAACAACTCTGTCTTATACTTGCCGCCTTATTACACCCAAATAAAATACACGTATGAGAACACGTATTTAAACTATTGCATAAAGCACACCAAAAAGAAGTTAGAAATGGATGAATAAAATACAGAAGGAATGCAGCCTTTGAAAGGCAAAGTTCACACCTCTGGGTTAATGAGAACAAAGTCAGCAGAGTCACCTTCCAGATCTGAGATTGCCGTGTGTGCCTGCTAACGATGGCCGCATAGCAGCCCCGCTTTGCCAAGCGGCACCCAACAACCCCAAATTACGGCGAGGGTTGAGCCCGTGGGAGCTGCTACTTCTCTGAGCACACCTCTCTACTCAGGGGTTTACACTACTTAAAATCTCATCCTTTTGGGCTGTGGTCAAAAGAAAAGTCAATTTGCATACAACAGACTTGTGAAAGGTAGGGGCTGCTTCCAGGGAGTGAAGGAAGAGGACCAAAAAAACATGCTGTAGAGACACGTAGAAATTTTAGCAACTTACCTAAAGCCATTAGGAAACACATACCTTAAGTGACAGAAATAATATGCTGCTACTGTATCAAATTCCTTGAGGTCATTTGAGGGTGATTTGTTTGTTTGTTTGTTTGTCTGGCTTTAAGTTTTTAAACACAAGCTTAATCGAGGTGGCCGAGAAAAGAGATTAACCTTAAACTCTATTTCTGGCCAACAAGAGATGGAGGAAATGTTGCAGCAGGCAAGCAAAAATGCATTGTTGACAAATGACTCCATTTATGGTCCAGATTTCGGACACCTTGTCCTTAGTCACCAGTGACATCTAATTTGTCCCTAAAAAAACTAGCCTTTACATCTTTGTTACCTTAGGCTTTAGGTTAAGGCATGTGGAAGTCCCTCATAAATCTGATCTCCTATAGAGCCTGTCTCTTTCCAGTAGCTTCCCAGTTGAGGTGAAAAAAAAAACCATCACAAAACCCACCACTACCCTTTCTTTCTCTTCCTGTTCCAAAGACCTCATCAGGAAGAAAGAAATTGTCCTAAATTTAGACATGTTAATCCCATGGCGTTTGTGTGAAATAGGTTAGCCAGACTGAGAACAAAAGGGGGGAGCAGAAAGCTATAAAAAGCAAATGAAGGAGAGAAAATATATATATCTACTGTACTTCACTGGCCAGAATCACTGTGGGTATATACCATACAGGGACATCCGTCAGCACTAATCAATACGTGTGGTGTTAGTCATGGATGATAAATTTGAAAGGGATTATAACTGTAAACAGTGATCAATAGAGACTTGCTGGAGGAGACGGAGAGGAAAAAACAACCTTAAAATGTTACACGGTTAATAAAGTAAGGGGTCAGTCTTAAACAAAACTCCAGCAAGACCCACTTATTTCAGAGCTATTTCTGCAAGGAGGGGGAAAAAGCCCTACCGATTTTCATAAAGCAATTGCTACTAAAAGGGCACATTATTAATTTACGGCATATTTGCTGATCCCTCTGTTTCGAAGTCACATCCTCCATTAATGTTTGGTTAGAGATGTTTTGCTGGATATGAGCTGGCATCCCCGAGACCCCCAGAGAGAAGCTTGCTCTGCTCCTCGCTCTGCACCCCCCCCCTCCCCCCACTTTCCTACCACTGACTTCACTATGGGCACATGAGTGATCAGAGCATTCACAACGGTGACATTCCCCTCTGCAAACAAATTCATCCAGGGCTTCAAGTAAAAAATGCAGAGAGCCTCTGCTGTTCACCCACAGATGAATGGAACTATCCGTCTTGTCACCAGGGGTCGTAGCAAGAGGTTACTGCGAGTATATACCTTGGCTTCTGTGCTGACGTTTGCAAGCAGCTCCCTTGCAAAAAATAAAATAAAATAAAATAAAAAATCCTGCCATATCAAGCACTTATCCAGTCCCTCTAGAACCCTTCTCAGATCATGTCTTTCCACACCTTTGGAGTCACAGCTCCAGGCTTGACATATATATTTTTTTTCTGCTGACCTTTTAGCGTCCTTTCTGCCACAGTGTGTAAACCATAAGCTGATATATGAAGGCAATTTTTAGTGGTGCCACTTGTATCTGAGTGATTGCACACGCTTTACGTTTCTGGCCTGCCACCCTTCCACCTTTTGAAGATCTCTCTATTTCTTTTAAAGGAACTGCAACAGAGGTGAAAGGAAGTTTAACTGCTTCAAGACTTTGATGGCCCAAGAGCACCTGTTTTGGGTTTTTGAGAAGATACGCCGCAGATTGGCTGACCAGTGCTTATGCTCAAACACTAAATCTCTCTTTTCTTGTATATAGACTTGCAGGGGTTGAAGGAGGGAAGGGGAAAGGCTGTGTAAAGCATCTTCTAAAATTTAAGCTGGCAGAGATCAGTGACCACAACAGGGCAGTTTTGCAAATGTGTTACCGATAAGCTCCAAGGATCTGGAGTCGCAGCGGAGACTGTGGCTTACAGGGCATGGGCCTCTGAAGATGTTCATCACCAGAAAAGAGGGATACTCTCTGTGAAGATTTGCAGCAGATGGCTTTGAAGAGTAATTTTTTGTTGCCTCTCTTTCCACTCCCTACCCTAGTCGCAGCACTGGCAGTGAATCACTCAGGAAAATGCGAATAACGAGGTGGCATCAACCATTCCTTGCAGATTTGCAGAGCACCAAAATGGTAAACTCCCACACGGCCACAGAAGGGACACGCGTGCAAATAAGCACTACAATGTTGAGGCAGTTCCTTTCTAATTTACTAATTAGACAGAAAAGCAATAATAGCAGAACAGCAGGCCAAAGAGGACCACCACAAGGCCAAGATGACCCTCTTGAGAACTGTGGCTACATCCTCCAAGGCACCAGATGCACCCTCTTGCAAACGTGGAATCTCAGAACCACACAGCATCCTGAAGCAGGCTCACAATCTCGAGCCAAAGGGTCAAATGTGCTTCAGAGCCTGCGGAGTCCTTGCCACCAGCTACAGCTGCATGAATGGAGGAGTCACCTGCAGCTACTAAACTCACAAGATCCCATATCAACAGCAAAACTAGCAGAAGTCCATTTTTGCCGTCATATCTCCTGTTCAAGAAGAGGTTACTTGGCGAGACATAATCTGCCAATGAATATGACTGCAGAGAAAGTATTTGGGGAGTCTAAGGAAAAGCATAATTCAGGAGAGATGAGGGAGATTTGAAGGAGGGAAGAACATGATTGTGCCAGCAAAGGTATGTTGAGACCTTGGGAGGGGTACACAAAGGAAGATGAAGGAAAGTCCACAGCTTAAAAAAAAAAAAAAAAAAAAAAAGAAAAAGAAAAAGAAAAAAGAAGTTGAAAATTGTCATACGGGAGCACTACCTCCGAGCCTGGACATGCAGCACCTATAAAGACGGTGGGATTTGGTGCAGGGTAAGGTACAGCTATGCCAAAAATTGACTACTTTTTAGCAGCAGAAGTGGAGGACCACATGGCTGCCTTCAAGTTGGGGATGGGAGGTTTCCAACCAAGCGACTCGCTGCATAGTTGCCATGGGCACAATTCATGCTCAAGCTGTGTGCAGAGGCCAGGATTTGGCTTGGAGCCCCCGGGTTAAACATTACCTTTAGAACACACTGCGCGGGTGCCTTTCCTGGGCAGGAGGGTGACGGGGCAAAATTCCAAGGCACTGCCTGATGGGTCACCAGGAGAGACCCCCTTGGGTGTGGGGCACATCACGTGTGTTACACGTACTATAGTAAAGAAGGAAAGAGAAACCACCAGACAGAGAACTGACAAAAAGATTTGACTCTGTCCTCCTTGGGTCTGATCCGAAGTACGCTTTCATCACACAGTCACTGATTTACGAGTCGGACTGAGCCCTTTCTTCCAATGGGAGCTGGATTCCCAGCTGCCCTTTTGTTATTTTTACTTTTTTTTTTTCAAATCCTGGCCTTGACAGAAAGGGAATATAAATAATTTTAATTTCAAAGAGGGCTGCAATTGCCTTGTATTTTAATGCCGGGACACTACGAGTAGCCTCTCCTTCATGACACTGGGAAACATCAGCCATCTCACCTCCAAGGGCCCTTCCTCCCCCTCGGAGGCATCCCCCAGTACAGACTGGGTTAGCAAAGGGGCAAAGCCCTGGGGGCCAGGCAGGCATAAAGCCGCAGTTTCTGCGCAAGGTTGTAGACTCGCACTAGTGGTCTAGTGACCCTGATGATATTGATGACAATTAGTAGACAGAGATTAAAATGGAAATGAGGGAAGGATTCGTCTGTCACTTTATCCATCAGCTGTAGCTTGCCCCAGGCAACAGACACACACTGGGCTTTTTGTTTTGTTGTTATTCCCTTGTTCAGCTCAGTTGGTTTCAGCAGTTCACTTAGTTATTACTAAAATTTTTCTTAAAACTGCTATAAAAAGGGGGTTTTGTCAAATATCCGCCACTGCCAATTCACAGCACTGAGCATGCAAAACTGTCCCTGGATATGTCTGCTCTTGCTGCCTCCCTGATGCTGGGGGTGTTGAAGGGTTCTGCTTTCTTCTTCCTGTTTCAGTAGCTTCTGTTTCTTTTGTTATTTTAATACTTAGAAAAGCAATTGAATTGCTAGGGCTGGAGCCTGAAGGTCTCCATTTAACTACATACCCACTCACAGCAAAGGCAATGGCAGCACTAAGTAGTTACAAGTCCATGAAGTTCAGGCTGGATGTAAGGAGATGGGGAGGAGATGAGGCAGCGTGTTCCCTCGCCGAGAACCGTCCCATCCACCCTTCTTCTCACAAGGCTGTAAATTGTCATCTCCTGCAATCGGAGGATACACTCCCTGAATTTTTCCTGAAATTAATTTCTAAATCTGATGACAACTCCCATGTTCATCTTGTGGGACACAGGGAGGTTTGTTGGGGAAGAGTGAATTCTTGCACAGCTGTTATAAAAATCTGGTTCACAACCACTAAATTTTGGCTCAGTAGTCCACCCAAAAGGCCAAGAAAAAAAAGAAAGTCCTCTGTTTGGGTTTGGAGTGCCATTAAGACCTGGTCCTGAAGCTCCTATATGGTCTGTACCTTGGAGTTGTCTTACAGCACTGATACTTCCACCCTGCTTGCTTGTCCTCTCTCGCTGTAGCTCTCCATCCAGACCATATCTCCCAGAATGCACCTTTGCTACTTTTATTAACAACACCCCACTCCGTGCTATGCACACCCCATATGCGATAAATAACGAGCAACTATGCAGACAGACAGTCATCCTCCTCCTGAAAAAAAAGAAAAAAAGCAGATTCGGCATTCATAAAATATTAGAGAGCAGGCTCACATCTGCCACAGTTTTTTCATGACTTCTGCTGTCACCAGCTCCGCTGATTTGCTCCCGGGAAAAGCCTGGGCACAGGCATGGCGGGAGCTGGGGAGCAGCTCGTAACCTCCCCCTGCCACAGCCGCCAGTGCAACCAGTACTCCAGGTCCCCAAGGGACAGAGGCAAATAAATAGAAAAGATGCTTCTGCTGCCATCGGGGCACTGGCACGGAGAGAGCTCCTTCCACTTGGCGCAGTCAGCAGTGATTAAGGGCTCGCTCTTGAAGCTTAAGAAGACCATGCTTTGGCCCTGATCCTGCCATGAGGTGGATGAATGGTTGTCACTCACGCAGTTTCACTGTGGATTTTTAATAGAAAAAAAATAAAATGTTGGAAATCTCCAGGAATGCAATCATTGTTATAGATTGAAATCCTGCTGGAAAGAGGGACTGGTCTGGGGTAACGTGCCGTGCAGCAGATATCCTGATGCACGACGAGAGAAGTAAGAACGATTTCTACCTCCATTCCCACATTTCCCAGTTGGGACTAAACCTGAACAACCTGATTTATTACACCTGCTTTTCACGTGGTTAGCTGCAAATGCTTCTCAGGTTTCTACTGCTGTTGATGGACTACTGACTAATCAAAAAGTCAGAAGTGCCAATTTGCAGTACTGGCTGCTAGCCAGTTTGCCCATAAAAGGTTTCCAAATGGTCACTGAGCCCTTAACCCCGATGAAAACAGCAACAAAGACACTGCCCCAAGCTCCTGCCACAGTCTCCTTCTTGCTTTGCTTCGTGCGAACATCATCAGCTTTTTTTACAAGAGCACAATTCCAGAACATGCAGTGGAGAGGCCCTTCCACTCATTAAAAGCTACATGTGGATGTGAGTTATTTTACATCCTCCTCAGAAATTATCAGACCCCCTCAGAAAATGATTAGTTTTCACATAAGGTGCCGGATCCCCCGGTCCATTTAGGCTGCTTTATGCCACTTTGATGGCTCAGCTCAGCCCTAAATAAAACAGGCTTAATTATCCTTAGGATTTCTCCTGCCTTGGGAAATCTCCAGGTAATGTGGAAATGCCACAGGGACTCCTACGCCACCAGAGCTATTAGCGGCAGAGCGCAGTAGCGGGGATATCCCCACGCCCCATTGATTTCCTGCTGCTGTGGCTGTGGGCATCTGGCACAGATGAGGGCCACCCTCGGGCTAAAGCTATTTATGCCAAGGAAAGGCCTGGGAGTCGAATGGCCCCGGGACTACTGCTTGAAAATAACCTTGCAAGTCTGAGCCCAACATAAACACAAAACACGTGCGGTTTTGGTTGGAACACCCTACTCTGAAAGTCCCCGGCTAATGGGACAAAAGATGCTCAGAGGTTTGGAAAACATCTCCCCTGGTTTTCCAAAGCCCTCATTCTTGCAGGAACACAAGGGACAAGGAGACACACACAGCCTCTGAATACACATCTCTTCTCAAAAGAAGATCCTTGCCTACCCTGAACAGCCCCAATCTGAAATCATGACAAGCCTGGGGTGTTGCTCTTACACAGAGGCTACGAGGGAGGGCTTCCCTGGCCCAAGGAGCCAGTCTGCAGGGGTCCCTACAGACACGGTAGAGAAAAATGAGGTCTTTCAGGATAAATTTCAGCTGATCCTAAAACCAGTGCCTAGAGGTGGCCAGGGGAGAGGCCACCACACACACACAAGTGGGTGATCAGTTCACAGGTTTATGTTCTAGTCACTGATGTGCCTCCTCATATGCTACTATCTCATGGGTATTCCGGGCAGGACGCGTAGATTTGCAGATCTGTCACCTGTGTATCTAAGCAAAAACAGAGAGAGGATGGACTTCTATGGGGGCAACAAACACAGCACACAGAATGGGGCCAGATATCGGCAGAAATCCACAGTCTCCTCCAAGCACACTCCCCAGCTAGTTCACTGCCTTCACAACGCCAAGACAGAGTTATTCTGGAGCTCATATTTCAGTTGCCTTTGTCTGTCTGCCTTCCTGAATCTGCAAACACCACTGCCGTGGAGCAGATCTGTGTCACATTCAGAAAGCCAGAATTTCTGCATCATGCTTAAAGGAAAGCTGAGATTTTGACAAAACTGATGGCCAAGCTCCCCTCACACTAGAGAAAGTTTCTTATGCACCATGGGCGAGTGGGCGAGGGAATTTGTTGAGACCTGTCGTAGCACCAACAAGAACTAAAAAATCTTGCAGCAGCTACTGCCATCTGAGCCTGTCAAATTCCACTGCAAACAATATGTCACTCTGCTGGGGAGGCGGCGAACAATCCGAGGGTGAGAAAAAGGGACGTCTGAAGTATCCAAAAAACTCACTCCAAAGGTTTTAAAAAAGCAGAGAGCCCATCCATGCACACACACACACATGCACACACACGCACACGGTGCCGCCGGCCAACACACGTTCACTTGAAAACCAGAGCTTCTAGATATTCATCAGTTAGTACTATCAAGCCTCCTTGGTTCCAGTAGAGTAGGATAATGTCAGCGTTGGCAAACTTTTCTTAAATTCATGGCCAGAGAGTGCAAACGCCAGTGGAGTGGGCAGGCTGCAAAGCTGCCTACCTTTCTGCCAACAGTCAGGATGGCAGGCTTTAAAAGGACCAAACCTTTTTCTGACCAAACACTAGTTTAACTGGGCTCCGAATTGCACACCCACAGAAATAATGTCATTTGCTTTGCACCGTCCAGGGGAGTATCTCAAAGCAGTTGAGAAAAACAGGGAAGCATGAGAATGTCAGAGTACGGGCCAACAGCCCCATACTCAGGGGCATTTTCCTCTTCTCTCAAACTTTCTCCCCCAGAGCTACACACGCTGTCTCCCGCACTTTGTTGCCCCTCCATATGCTGTATTCCCAACAAGCTAAAGCTCACAAGCCATAAACCCCCTCCTGGGGAGGTGCTCAGGAACAACACCAGCACTGCAGAGGTGAGCAGGGAAAACTCCTTGCAGTGGCCTCTCACAAAGGGACTGTTAGCCAATGTCATTTCCAAAGGATCTTCCACTCTTTCCAGGCTGAGTGCTAACTGTTTCCCATTAGTTGGGTTGAAATATCCCAGTGCTTTTCACTGCATCATAGCCTTGCAAAAGCCAGCATGGTAAAGGACATATTTTGGAACACATTCCCAAGAAACACAAAGTTGATAGTTCCCATCTGCGCTACGATTTGGCCCTTTCGGCAAAGGAAAATCCACAGGCAAGGGAAAACGACTTTTGACTTCAATGCAACACTCTATACAAAATTCAGCGGGAGGGTGGCAATATCCCTCCCATGATATCCGTTAACATTGTCTCTAGGAAGGAAGAGGCAAGCAACACAATCATATGACAGCAGTGCCAAAGCGAGCAAGAAATATCCTGGAAAACACCCATTGAATTAAAACCTGAAGGTCTAAGAAGAAAACAGAAAATTAGAAACCTGTGGCCACTGAAAAACAGAACCGAAACAAAACAGATCAACAACTCACAGAGCAAAACAGCATACAAATTGGAACAATCAATATGAATAACAAGAAAACCAAAGCTGCGGATCAAAACCTAAAGCACACTTGCTAAGTCTAAAATAACCACATTTCTCTCTGCAATACGAGGCCAAAGCTGCTTCTTAAGGACAAATCATTGACTCTAATTACCTGCACGGGTTTGGAGACCTCAAGTTCTTTTAAGGGAGGCAGATGGTGGAAAAAGACATTTTTGGTGTGCAAAAGCAAGGGCTTTTCTCCCCCTGCCCCTCCTCCCAGATTTGTTTTGTAACCCCAAATAAAGTCAAACCCCAAATAAAGTCAAACCAGCTTCCGGCTCCCCCAGCAAAATAACCAAGCTGTAGCACTGACTCCTCAGAATAAACTCACTTAAAAATGATACATTTGAGAATTATTAATGAAAGCAAACCGTTTTGCTATGAACCCTTTACATCTGAGCAGACCGTATCTTCCTGGCCCGTAACAAGATTCCCAATTTCTCAGAGAAGCGCGAAGCCTTCTTCCGTGTTGCCTATTTTAGTTGCAGGAGAGGAGCACCTCTCCTCCCTTGTCAGGTACCGTCTCACAGCCCCGTGGAGTCTTGTTAACTTTCTACCTTTTGTGCTTCTCGCTGCTCAAAGATTTCTAAAACTGCACACAAGAAAGAATTGAAGAGAAACTTGTCAAGGCCGATCGGTCGAAAGTTGGACCCATCAACTGTGATTTGCTTTAGGAACAAACAAAAGCAATAGCCTCTTGCCCCTTTTCTCTGACTGTCAGCAAAGAAAGGTGAATCTCTGAAAATTATCTAAACCCCGTTTTCCCAAGGATCAGTTAGCCCAAGAACAAGTACGCTGAACCGACAATTTAATACCCTCCAAATCATTACATTTTTCCTTGCTTCATATAAATCCGATTTGTCTAGATATATTATAGGTTTCCACAAAGAAATCCAAACTTCTGCCATTTTAAAGGGATGGACATTTTTATACCGAATTATATGCTCTGCAGCACAGGTGCAAACGTAAGCATTGCTCCGGGAGAGAAAGCAAAGGGGAGAAGAGGTGTATAACTGGCTTCGCAGCATCAGTGAGCAGATCCTTGAAAAGAAAAACCAGGGCCAACCCGTGGGACTTGCTGGCCACGGGTTTGCTTGCCCCCGGCTGCGGCAGGAGCTCCCTTAGTAAGGGATTAAGCAGTCCCACCTCTTCCTGCCAGGCAGAAAAAAGCGCAGGCCACCTGGAGACTGGCCACGCTGTGTGCCTGCTGGAAAAGCAGGCAATGCAGAAAGAAGGAATCCTGTTAGGGAACAGGATGACACCAAGCAGTTGTCTTTTTCTGGTTTTAATGTGTCCTTACTATTGTGCTGGCATTTAAAGGTGACCATACACCACACTGGCACATAAAGCCCAAACTCTGCAGCTCCCTCGGGCAGCCTCAGCCTGAAAAGCACATGAGCAACTCAAGCCAGGTGGGGAGAAAAGCCTCCCTGATGTTTGTCCGATCCCTATCATTTCAGAGTTTACAAGCAAGCCTGCTCAAAAAGGCAGAGCTCAGCATCAGAAAGCCTCAAGCCTGAGTTCATCACCGGCAGCGTGTGGGGCCACCAACAGTCCTTCACCAGGGCCCTGTGTGACCGGTGGTAGCCACCAAACAGCCATTTAAGGGCGAGTTGGTTGCTTTAACGAGCGCATTAACCAAAGCACAATTAGAGTTAACTTGACCCTTTGCAATGGATTTGTAGCCCAGTCTTGTCCTTCTTCGGGCTGTTGTAGCTGAGGACAGCCCTATTTACCACTTGAACAGAGATCTCAGGAAGTCATCTTGCCAGGCTAGCTGTGGGAGAATGGTGTTTCAAAGGGACAGATGCAAAATCATTCTTTCTTACATGTAGCGAATGATTTTGTAAGGGCCACTTCAGTTCGACATTGCAACATCTCTGTCTCCTCCTGCCTCGGGAGGTGTAAACAGGGGTAGTTCAGAGGATACAGCGCAGGGTCCAACAGCTCTAAGTTAAAAATCTCAGCAAGTCATATGCCTGATCCTGCTGATGATTTTGTCCTTGGCTTGGCCACAGGATGGGGTTTGAGGACCTTCAGACATGCCAGGGAAGAGATACCTAATTTTTGGTATCTCCTGTCTCAAATCCTTGGGTCTTTTTAATCAGTCAGCCTTGATTTACCCATGTAGCTAGCAGTTGCCAGGCCAGATCTGGGGCAGACAAAGGGAACTAGGAGACAGACTCATTTCAGAGCTGGTTCAAGAAACTTGCATTTTCAGGGGATGGCAGCGCTGGTTGCAGGAGCATGGCCCTGAGCAGCAGTGGATGGGCTCGATTTTCTCATCGTCTGAAAAGATTTCTTCAGAATGATGTGCAAGCAGTCATAACCAAGGTAAAAGAAACAAAACTGTGGTTTGGAAGTCCAATCACAGGTGTAACAAAGAATGAAGTACAGCAGTTTTTGCACAATCTTCCTTAGGAAGCACAGCTGCTCCTTCTGGGAAAGGAGGAAAATGGCCACAGAGGGACTAGACAAGGCAGAAAATTGGGGAAATACTTGAACACTGATCTGGAAGTTTATATGAAGGACCAAGAAGAGACTGTAGGGATAGATGGAGAGGGCATCCCTGTCGAGAAAATATCTCCACAGAGGTTGTCTGTCAAAGTTATAAGGAGCAAGTGTGTATTGACATCCAATCTTATAAGGGTCCTATAAGCAAAAAAAAAGTCAGAAAATTCTGTATATGTAGTCACTCCCAGGTATGTGCTGTGAGGGGTCTTGGTTGTAGTTCAAAATCACGTGGTCGAGAAAAAAATCAAAAAAAACATCCACTCACACAAAAGGATGAAATTATTTAATTGCTTATATGCTTCTGCTAGAACTCGGATAAAAACGAGATGAATTAGAATTGCTGATTTATGAGCATAACTTTGACTTGGTTGATATTACCGGGAACAACTCACATGATCTGAACGTAAAAATGAATAGTTACAACTCAACTCAGAGGGCTCAAACAGGCAAAAAAAAAAGAAAGGGTGCTGTACACTGTCTCAAAATCTCACGACCTCTGCAAGTCTGTGCAAATAGGATGTAAAAGATTTCAACTGCTGGTATATCTGCGTTCTTACTAGAAGGAGGTGAGCTATTTGGTGCCTGCTACACACCACCAAAACTGTAAAAAACAGGATGACCAGCTTCTTTAAAGACTTATTTATCATGTGTTGGTAAAAAAAGCTGTGTTAACATATGGGACTTCAATCTGAATGGCATATGCTGGTGTTCTCAGGCTACCAGCGCTAAAAAGTCCTCAGAATTTAAAAAAAAAATTACAGGCAGCCAATTTCTGAACTCAGCCCAGCTTGGGGTAGACTGCCTAATGACAGATACAGGGAAACTGGTCCCAGATGTAAAAATTCATTGTTACTCAGATGCCAGCGATCAGGACTTGATCACATTTGTTGTCAACATGTAGAATCTAGTCCAAAGTAATGTGTGTGTTTATGGGGATTCTAGTATGTACATTCGAAAGTATAACTGCTATTGAAAAAAAACCCTCATTTTCACAATGCTGACATCCTTATGAGCAATATCAGCCACAGAGGAACCTTTTAATGGTAATCAGAAAAGTCTTTAGAATACATTCCTAGATTTCAAAGGCCACAATTCCACAGTTAAGAAAGAAACTGACAGCATTTTAAAATTACTTTCAGTCTAAAAGTAGACATAGAGCAAAACCACCTTTATTTCAACACAAAGAACTAATGATAGAAAGAAAAACTGATAATTACAATTATAAAACAAAAGCCAGTAACTGTAGGAAACTGACAAAGGGAACCACAAAGGGAAAAAAAAAAAGAAAAATCAATGAGGAAAGGGTATCTGGGACTTTTAAAAGCATATTGAGAACAAAAATGTTGTCATCTGTTCCTAGAGGAAAACAGTAAAAATGTAGTAATAATAATAATGAGGAAAACATGTAACAATTCAGTGAATACCTGTCTTCCATATTTGGGGAATAGATTTTATATACACGTTGTCTAAAAATAAGGAATCGCATTCAATCTCAGCAATGAGTCAAAGAGTTTAAAACAGCAGCTAGAAAAGAGAGATATTTTGAAGTCAGTCAGTTGGAAAATGTCCATCAAGAGTTTTCAAAGAACAGGCAAGGAAGCTCCCCACCCTGTGCGGACTGGTGGAGTGCTCCGGGGACCAGAGCAAAGTAACATTTCTCCAAAACTGAAAAGAAGCAGATAGGGTCATTGAGGTACTGTAAGAAGTGCCAGTCTGATCTCAGGTACAGTGATGTGGACAGTTAATCCAAAAATTATGCGTTACAATTCAAAAAGAGTAAATACCAATAGCTTCCAGCAGTGCATGTTTGCAGGAAATAGATTTCATTTGTTTTGTTTTCACTTTTTAACTGAGATCACAGATCAGGTTGATAATGCTGGTATGCTGCACTTGGATTTGTGTGAGACATACTGTTTTGACTTGGTAGGTAGAATGATATAAACTAAACAAGGCACAAAGTAAAATGGGTTAAATCTGGGACTTCAGGTTTTAAAACATCACCGCGACTAGAAGTCTGAAAATTGAGTAGAAATTGTTTTCACTGGGCCAGCACTAGTCCTTAGCCTCATGCTATTTAACATTTTAAATCAATGATTGAAAAAAAAAAAAACCCAACACAAAAACAACAGAATAAAATTATTATTAATCCAGTCTGCAGGTGACAGAGCTAGATCAAAGAGCACAGGGAGCGCTCCAAAGCATGTGGCAAACCGTAAAACAAACAATATGCACCTGACAGAACACTGACATCCAGCCAGGGAGGAAGAGAGCCAGCCACACCATAAGACCACCAGCCCTACCCTGAGCCGTTCCAAAATGATGGGGGTTACCAGCTCCTGGTAAAATCTCCCTGCAGCCTGGCAGCCACAGAGCCCAGCGCAGATCTAGGGCAAACAGAGAGGAGGTTCGAGAAAGACGAGAAAAGTTGTCCTGCCTTGTGCCTTTGGCAAAGGTGCAGCTGCTACAGGAATAGACGGACAGCCCTGGAGGCAAAAAGTTCAAGGAGGAAATGGGTTAATTGTAAAGGATTCAAAGAGGAACAAGAATGCTGGAAAGCACTAGAAAACATGCCTTATCCTGAACAACTCGCCGGCCTCCTTCCCTACAGCTCGTCAAAGGAAAAGTGACAGGATTGCAGTTTATGGTGACGTGGGTCACGAAAAATAAATACTACGGGATACTTCAGCTCTGGGAGACAAAGCTGTCAGAAGACCCAGTGGAAGCTGAGGCCAGAGAAAGTGCATCTCTGGCAGAGAGTTTATTCCTCACTGAAAGTATTTGCCGAAGGGATCGTGGTGCATTTTACAGCGCGGGAAAAATCACAAAAGCTGCACTTGGTTTGCATTTCTAAAAGATACAATGTACTTGAAACGGGATAAATAAACTCAAAGACTTCTGACATGTCTCTGTCTCCTTCCATGGTTCATGATTTGTATCTCCTAATTTTTTTTCTGGAGCCTTCTTCATGTTTCACACAGAATATTTGCTAGAATATTTAGCTCCTCCCTCTCTATTTTACTTACCACCTTCTTCTCACCTAAAAGCTGCAAAACATATTTATTTGGTTGCTGTCACATAGACTACCATGATTTCACGTGCCTGCAGCGCTAGTTTTGAGAGACAGATTTCACTTATTTCTGTTCTTCAGAATAAATGGTGAGAAATGGCTAATTTGCTACATCACAACATTTTAGGAGGTGAAGATGATGGAAAAAAACCCCACCAGCTGTCTGGAAAGTTAGGCTATAAAATCCAGTCTTCTAATTATTAAAGGGTGTGTTTAAACACAAGAGGAGGAGGTACTGCGTTGCTTCAAATTTTAACAAGATCAGGGATTACAGAATTGGGGTTTTTCTTCATTACTCATAATTAAAACAAGTCATAATTTCCCAATTCAATTTCCTCCCCCTTCCCCCCCCCAAAAAACCCAAACCCAACAGCTAGTATCTATTTTGCATACTTGTAATGAAACAGCCTTTTGCAGCTATCTTCCGGAAAACGGAAAATAATCCATTTTCCCCTTTTCCCCACGTTCCGTCAATATTTTTTGCCAGACTCAAACTGACAGAATTTGTCAGATACCAACTGGAGATGCTACCAGTTTCCAAATCAGGCATTACGTGGGCCAACCAGTGGTCTGAAACCTACTGAAAACAGCCCCTAAGCAAGAAGCCAATATGGTAATTTGGGGAAGTGATTTAATATATTGGCTTCCGGTAACAAGTCAGACCCCAGGCAAGGAAACACACTTAGAGGGAATTCAGCGTGACACCGAAATCGGGATGGTCGAGAGCAGTTTCCTCTCCGGGGAAGGAAAACCAGCAGCGCAGAAGTGTCACTTCAAGCTTGAACAAGTTTCTACCAGCAGAACTTGTCAGGACACTGTCACGCAGGAGCTGACAGCCATAAATCAGTTTACCTACCTCCAAATGAACGGTCAAGCACGCTTGCTTTATAGGGAGTGGGTCTCCCAGTGACAACAGTCATCTAATGCTCCTTTACCTTAATAACTGCATAATGAAAATAAATCTGAGCAAGTACTCGGAAATGTCCTTTTCCCCCCACGTTGTTACACTGAGCTGGAGTTACGCCAGGGTTGGTGGGGTGGTTTTGTTGTTGTTCTAAAAAGGTTTTGGCTCTGCGACCCATTTTGTTTCGTTAAAACAAACAGAAAGGCACTCGCTATTGATCTCCCTGTTAAATAGTCCTGGTAAACATTTTTACTAGCTCCACAAACTTAATACAGATGTTCGTTCTGCACAGATAGCTACCGACAGCTGATACAGGGAAGTTAATGTGTGTCCGTGGCGGGGGAAGACAGCAGGACTGACGGAGCTCAGAAGAGAGGGAGCTGCAAAAAAGAAACAGTTTTCTGGCAGGTATGCGTCGGCCTGGGCAAATCTAATACCAATGCTCTCAGGACGTGTGCGCCTCCGTGCCATGCGTCCGAGGGGATGGGGGAGATTTCCACTTTTACACATTGCTGCTGCACAGAGCAGCATTAAGCAGAAGAAAGCCCCTCAGCGTGCGCTCGCCTACGACCGCCCTGATAAAAGGAGCTCCATACAAGGGGCTAAATGTGTCGGGGCTCTGTTCAGCAGAAATTCAATTTCTGGAAGTGCCAGGAGCGGAGAATCTGCAGGATTCCACACTCTGGCAACAAAAGAGGCTAAACCTGATTCCCGAGATAAAATAAAACATCAAAATAAAAAAGGGCCTCTCTGTTTTGCTCCCGAAGGTGTCTCGCACCTGGTCTCACAGCAAACCAGCCTCCCTCCACCTGTTGTTTTGCCAGCAACATTACCAGAACTGATCATCGTCCGTAAAAGTAAAAAGAAAAATAAAAAAGCTGAATTTGCAGCAAAACTTCAGTTTGGAAGTATTTTCACCCCTGCAGCAGGTGCTACCTGAGGAAGCTGCCTCACCTCACTGCCACAGCTTCACCTGAGGAGTCAGCCATGGCACCGGCAAGGCGGGGAGCCCACCCTGGGAGCAGGGGGCTCGCTTCTCCCTCAAGCTTCCCTTTTCAAACAATTTACCAAGGAAATGGGACGAGAACAATCTTCTTCTCTGGGCACAGTCGGTTCCAGCTGGTTCCAAATGGTTCCAGCAGTAGCACTGCTGGGTGCAGCCCAGCCAGAGGCTCCTCAGGGGAAGGGGATTTAGGAACAAAATGGCGCCCAGCAGGGAGGCGTGAGGGAGAAGCGCAAGGGTGGGAAAAAGCGTGAGGGGAGGGAAGGTGTTGTTTTAATTTGTTTCTCGCTTTCTGCCCCAAGATCCTTGAGCCTCCAAGAAGACTGGCATCTCCAGGGCCTAAACATTACCTGCTGGCACACTTGGACTAGAATTTGGGAAAGGAGAATGCAATTTGCCATAGTTCTTAGGCTAGCTCTCAATGCCCTTCCCAAAAAAACCCAGTGCTGGTTTCTTTGATCTAATCAGACCTCCCATACACACCCCAAAAAATTTAAATAGGGAATAATAAATAGGAAGTGATGAAAACTAAACACTTGAAAAGTAGCTTTCCAGGTGCACGTTCTTGCTGAGATTCGCAAAGCTTTCTGAACATACAAATATTTGTACAAACAGCCAAAGATTATCGCAAAGAGCAGAGCTGGTTAAAATAGCCTTGCAAAGAAGTGAAGAGCAAAGCCCTACTCATTCATGAATGTATTTATACGTTTGTTTATTACTATGCAGTCAGCTTTAAACCCTACTCAGCAGAGGGGGGACTATATACCTTATGCCTGTAGGCCTCCTAATGCTTCCAGTGGGGATGAAAAAACTTGAAAATAAGTTTGGCATTCAGATCCAGTTTCTCTGCTTATCTGCTGCTAATCCAAACTCTCCCAACATATCAAAAAATGTTGAACCGGGCAGGAAACCACACGAGAACAGGTTTTCCTACAGGATTTCTGGCATTTCTACATTAGATTCCAGATGGGAACACCCATGAGAACAGCTTCTATCCTGGTATTTTTGGCACATTCAGTTCCAATCCTATCCGGAAACCTGAATTGGGAAGGGAAAGAAAAAAAGGGGGAAAAAAAGAAGAAAAAGAAAAAAAACCCACAAAACAAAGCATCAACCATTTGCCCCAGTATTTCAGAACCTGAAGTAAGGTTTATCATTTGATCTGGGCTTTAATGTCAGGGAAGCAGGAGACAACGTTTTGTTTCACACATCCTCAAAAAAGAAATACCAAAGTGCTCACTGAGCGAAACCAGTTGAAATGACCATCCACCTCAAAATAAGCATGGATGCTACCCCCCAAAAAATTTGGGCTCCACTCAAATTACTTTCCTTCTTTCTATGCACAAATGACTGTTGGATACCGAAAAATAAACACATTAATTGAAACTTCTGAAATAAAGGATTTCAAAGGGGTTATCCATGGCTACAGTTGAAATCAGGCTTTTTGCCAGTCAGAGTGGATTACTTTAAAAGGTGAATCAATTTTTGTTCATTTATCCAGCTTTGCCACTCTCTCTAGATTGGCAGCCATTTCCAAAGACAGTAACTTCAGTGATAACTTTGAGCAGAACTTTTCCAAAACTATATTCATCCCTTCTCAGTGATTTTGTTATAATGGACTTATTTAATACGAGTCTTTTTCTTATTTCCTTATTATTATTGAAAGTGTATGTATTTTGTTCTTAACACTGTCCAGTTCTTTATCTCTGACCTACCAAGCCCTGCTCATTGCTTTTTGCACTGCTGCTCACACTGAGGGAAAACAGAGAAAAACCTTCAACACTGCATTGTCAGTTAGTTCATTAGCAGCTCACCTCAATATCCTCATCCTTCTGTTGTTTTTAACAGGAACGCCACATGAATCTATAGACAAGGAACTCAAGAAAAAAACCCACACACTCTGTTACTTTGGCTCAAACAGTCCATTTCAAGCTGCATCCAGAGATTCCAAAAACTCAAAATGACTGAAAAAACTTTTCTCAAAGCCTTGTGGATACACGTTCACGTAGTGTCGGATCCTGCCACCTTCACACCTTACTCCGTGAGAAATGCTATTGAAGAAGGAGGGACTCTTTAGTAAGGAATAAGGAAATGGTACCAGGCCTCCCTTCTTGCTCCCCAGCCACTGACTGCTGTGAGCTGGAAACGGTACCTTTGACCCTCTCTTGAGGTACAGAGGATTTGCTTGTGTTTATTTAATTTTTTTTTTCTTTCCCCTGAAGAAATGCTGCCGCATCTACTCACATGTACATCAGTTCCCTCTACTGGCAGCATTAATTAAACTATTCCTTTAATTCACCAGGTAGATTGTGGGCTTGGAAAGGAAGATGCGCTCTGCTTGGTGGGAATATGTGGGGCCGTTACCTTTAGGGTGTTCTTATGCTCTTGCACTTCATAGCAGAAACATTAGGGTGCTAGGTCTTGCCAATGTACTAGTTCTCTAGCTTTTTTAAACGCACTTCCATGCTATGGTCCAGGTCAGATACTTAACATTAATTTAACATATTTTTGTCCTTAACTGTGGCAGTAAGCAGGAAACTCAAGAGCAATGACTCCTGAAGCAGCTCAGGCAAACACAAGCTGCACCAAGCCTTGAGCTCTCTATTTTGTGGCTGGGGGGAGCATAAAGCCTCTCCTCAATCAGGACAGCCCCCTCTAAGGGGACTCCTTTTACTCCTTGGTGTACCCAGAGGCCATTCTAAAGCAACGTTGTTTCAAAACATGCTTAAAACCGTTTGCCCATTCTTCTACCTTTTCCTTTTTTTTTCCCCTCCAGTTAAAGTAGATCGATTTTGTCCTACCACAGGTAATGTTTTCCTCCTATGACATCAGGCCAGAGGAAGAAGTCATTTGCTATATTTGGGTGCTTGAGAAAACACAGAATGAAAGAGAACTGCTTGTCATTTAAAAAACAAAACAAACAACATCTGCCCCAAAGAGAACAAGATAAAAGATTTCCCCTTTGGACCCAAGCCGTCAGTATTTAGCAAAACCATCAAAAGCCTTTCAATTCTCCAAGAAAATGGTGGGTAGTATTATTTCATAGCTCTCTGCAGTTTTCCCAGTAGTTTTATTAAAATTGTTACTTAAAATCTCCACTTAGGATCAAACCAAATAAACCTGAATGGATATACTGTTCATGGAAATGGAGCTTTTCTAGAAATAGAAGTGGAAAGACAATGTAGAAATTAGTAGGAAAAATAATGACAGCCTAAATACACCTGAATTTCCATATGTAAATGTGGGGGCATAAAGTTAAGGACGTATTCAGCACCTCAGTTTAAATATGCCTCTCACTTCTAACTGACATGGATAAGATGCCCTCAGTATACACGGTTCTTAGAATTCTCAAAATGTGTCCTTACTGGGGATTTTTTTTGTTTAATTTTTTTTGTAACCTAGGTTGTATTTCTGAAAGCGATTGTATAAAAATGTTGTATTTGACCCCAGTGTTCTGATTAAACGCATTACAGGACCTGCAGTCATATTTAGAGGAGAAAAAAACATTCTTGCTCATGCTGCTGCACGAGTTCCTGTTTGAGGAATAAAATTGTTTGTTTCTGATTCTTCCAGGAGGTTTTACAGACTGATCAAGTGTCAAGACATGGTAGTTGACTCAAAGGTAACATAGATATTGCCTCATAATATCTTTAGGACCTGAATCAAATCCTGAGATACTTTTAAACTATGGGAGTATAATGAAAATACATTTCTTTCTTTGTATTATCCTTTGTAATGGGGAGCTTTACATTTCCTTTCTAGCAACTATGATGTACATTGTACTATCAAGGCATTTTTAGGGACCATTTACCTGAATACAATTTGTGTGTAAGGTGTCTGAGAGTCAAACTGGATTTATGCTTCCTGGTCCTTGTAATAGGTGAATAGATTTCTTCCCACCCCCAACCCCATCAAAATAAATGTCAAAATTCTTTGATTGTTCAGTAAGGGAGAAAAACATCCTTTTTCAAGTGAGAGAAATGGCTATGGGCTAGGTTTCAGTGTTGCTGGAAGCTCTATCGAGTCCTTCAATTGCAGGAGCAACATGTAAAAGGACACGCGTGTCCACAGGGTACATCCCCAAATCTCTCCCCACAACAAGAAGGGCTCATTCACTACCTGACTTTGGTTGCCCACTGACCTAGGCAAAGTCCTTGTGGTGAGAGAGTGGTCTTTGCAAGCCCTGCTGGGACTCTGCTGGAAAAGCAGCTTTTTGGGAAGAACATTCTCACTTCCAAAAAAGTACAGGGTTGTAGCTATTTACCTAAATCGTACTTTCCCTCGGCATTTCTTGGACTCCGAAAATGCTAATGCAGTCCAGCTCTTCAGAAGTGCCATGCTGGGATTTTTGTACATACACCCAGGCTGAACTGGATTCCCATAGAGGCCAGGTATGCAGCATAAATAGCTCAAATTCAGCCTATCTGGGGCATTATTAGAGTAGCTCCTGTATTCATGCACACAGGTACACACGTACAAATTTCTGAAAAATCCTTCTAAGAAAAACCCGAAGATTTTAAGATTATAGACTTCCCCAACTATGATATCAGTTCCTGCTTCCTACTTTCTTTTCACGGTGACTGGGGTGATGTCTAACATGTGTCTACCTGAGGCAATATCTTTTTGATATCATGCAGTGGAAATGGCAGAATCTGGCTCTTTAGTGGCCATGACATCCAAAAATTGGATGCAGAAATTCACCTCTCTTTCATAGGTTAAATGAATATTCTGCAGGTATCGATTGTTCAGTTCTTCCAGTGGAAGATGAATGTGATCGGCATCGATAATCAGAAAAAATATCATCTACATACCTCTCATATGCAGATGGCGGCTGTTCAATATCAGTCGGCAGTACAGCTTCCTGGTGTGACAGGAAAATATCTGCGGCAATTGAGGATTAACAGAGGCCATTGCTACATCAGTGTTTTGTTTGTAATAGTTTCCATTCTATCGGAAATAACTGGTTGCACATTTCGGTGTCTGACATTAAAATTCACCATTGAAATCTCACTCGGTAAAAATAAAGCCCCTGCAAGAGTCTCTACAAACACACTAGACTCCAAATTAAAGAGCAAGCGTATTGTTAGGGTTTGCAGGGATCTTTTTTTGAATTAGTGCTAGGTGAACAATAAATAAAATTCCAGGAGAAGTTCCCCAAGCTGATATGCATTCAAGGTATTATCTTTGCTCTGTACTGTGTGTGCTTCTGGGTGAAAAAATTCTAATTGCACTTCCATTCAAAAATCAACCGTGGGAATACGGAATCATGCTCATTTTATGCACAGCAGCCTGAAGGCCTTATCCTTAAAACAAATTACAGCGCCTCCTATGCAACTCACACTCTGAAGCTAATTCTAACCCTAAAGCAAAACTCCAAAATTAAACTTTAATCTGTGATCTAAACAATTTTGTGTTTGTGATCAATCTTGGTGGGGTGGATTTTAATATATATACGTGTGTATGTATACAAAACGCTAAGGTAATTGTTATCGCAGATGAAGACAGAACATTAAATACTCTGCTCAGTAAGACTGAGATAAAATACATACAGCAAAGACAGGGAATAAAGCCGTTAAGCACACACTCCTGTATGTAACAGAGTCCTGGACTTGCAACCAGCAAAACCTTAAATTCCACCACATGTATCATATTTACTACGTTCTGCCAAAGAAATAGGCAGGCTGCCATGCCATTAAAGCAATTACTCTTATCCTCTCAGATATGTAGAAATTAGATTCTGCTCCTTGAAATCATAGGCTGGGGGAGGCAGAGAACAAGGAAGGGGGAGCAACGAGGAGGAGAGGCGGAAAGGCACACCGAGGCTTTGGGCCAGCAAGAGTTAAAGGAGTTTGAAGTGTACGGTCTGTCTCTCCCCAACTTGGTGCAGTGACTCTGCATCCTGCAGGAACCTGTTCAGATGCTCTGATAAGTCAGAGAGAATTCATGGGAGATTACCACACAGCTCCTGCCAAGCTGTGCTGCAGCGCGGGTAATAGATATGCTCCAGTACTAAATCCTAAAAGGCCCTGCTACATCTGTCAAGCATGCCCTGGAAAAGCACCCTCAGTTCAGATGTTATCACTGCTCTGCCTGCATCAGAAGATTTAGTGTCCACCCTGGAGGTTGCTTTTGCCGCACAGTTTTCAGGGGCAAAACAACAAGGAAGAAAGATGAGAGAAAAAAGGCAAATTATTCTTGCTTAAAGCAAAAGGAATAAAGTGATGTGCTTGCAGACTAGTTCAGCTCCTCGCCCTGCATCCAGAAGGTCCCAAATCCCACATTAAGATGGTACTGATGTTCTAAGCTGATTAGTTCGGACGTGTTCGGCTCCCTGGACTGTGACACCATGAAGACGATCTTCTGTAGAGCGACTCTTTCCCAAGGAAAGCCGAACAACAAACCCAGCAGGGGGCCACAGGCGATGGATAGAAGATGCCTGCCTTTGATAATTAACCTTAAAACTGGTTCTAGAAAAGCTGCTCTGGCATATAATGAACTTCGCAGAGCACCACTCGTGAAACAACTGCTGCTCCTCCTATTAACCATGTAGGCAGGGATTTGGTCAAAAATGGTTCTAGTGCTATTTACTGGTTTATATCAAGCAAAAAAAAAATAGATATATCAAGATAAACACATGTTTACATAATATGTGTAAACGAACTCACATACCCCAAAAAAACAACAGCCTTGGGAATGACTCCTTTCTCAAACTACTCCAAAATAGAGCCACGCATTTTAACCATCTATCTCCTTATTCAAACCTGCAGGAAATATCAAAGTACAGCGGCGGCTCCTTTTTCACTAGGTGCACTCTCAGACTTCGAGGGAGAAAGGCTACAATTTCCTGGCCCAGCACATTACATTTTCAACTTCTCTTTCTTGAAGCTGATCTTAAAGTACAGAAAACTTTCAGCTATTGAGAAGTCAACAACATGCTGTCATGTTTGTATCTCCATGCAGCAGTAAAGGCTGGATTGAGATGGGGCAAATGGGTCGGCGCAGGGAAAGCCTGTGCTGGACACACACAGCGGTCAACGGGGACCATGGCAGAAGTTAACCTTAGAGTGATGTTGGACAGCCCCTCCTCTGGGCTTGTAGCTATCTTCTGCTTGGATGGATTCTGTCCCGGAGGAAGAAAAGATGAGAAGGGCAAGGCAGGAAGGCTGGTAAGAGGAAGGATTTGAGGTGGAAACTACAAATGCATGGCTGGGGAAGGAGCCCTAGGCTTCAGGACAGCTGTTGGAGAGGACAAAGGATGAATCCCAAAATGTGCCCTTCTGGCAGAGCAACGAGCAGCTGCAG
>CM036618.1:124589690-124624690 GCA_020746105.1 Trogon surrucura | reverse complement strand
AACTCCACCATTTCATTAGCACATTCCTAATTTATGCTCCAAGGTCATTAATGAAAATGTTAAATAAGATGAGTCAGACTGATCCTTGACGAGCTCTGCTAATGAGCCCTTCTCCTGCCCTGTGCTTCCCCTTTCACAAGCTGTTGCTGTCTCCCCTTTTAGCCATTCCTCACCACTCTCACATGAAGACCCATCTCTTCCCACTTAACTAGATGTTTCCCATGTGGCACTTTATTGAGCACTTCACTGATGTCCAAACAGGTTAGATCTCCTGCATTTCCTTTGTCCGAGGAATCGGTTATTTTACCAAAGAGAGACCTCAGCTTACTCTGGCCTGATCTACCTTTTATAAATCCAGCTAGAATTGATCCCACTCACCATAAACTTCTCCTTTCTTTGTTCTCCTCAAGTACATATCCCTGAGCCTTACAATAATATTGAAGTTGCATCAAGAAACCTTTAGGTCCCTGGATCGCTCTTCCTGGCCCAACCCAGATATAGATACATATATTTGCTCTTCGGTCCCATGCTATGTCACCTGATACACCTATTAAAATATTTGCTGTCATTTCGTATTTCTAGCACATCTGGAATCCTGGCAGAACCTCGGTTCACACAGAAGCACGTGCTCAAGGAGTGCTTTGATTCAACATATTTTAACCTATAAATTACTCATTCACTGTGATTATTCGTTCGAGGATTCAGTATCTAAGATTTATTATTCAAGCACTGTAATGAGTCAACCTACCACAAATCACGTGGTATTATTTCCCAAACCATTATTGTGCTCTCAAATTGTACACCCTGACATTAGTGAGCTCCATCTGAAACGGCTTTGTTTGCTCTGTTACAAATGAGTTTAAGATACTGATTAACAAACTTGTGTTTGAAAGCCTCAGAATTATTTCCTAGGAATATCCAAAATGGGCAGGCTCAACAGAAGAAGCCCTCCTGCAAAAGGCAATGGAAAGGTAACGTGGACCCAGTTAAGGCAGTGTTAGGACCAGAACTTACTGAATTGTCCAGGTGTTGGTTTCTGATCATAAACCAGTATTTTTAATCAGTTTATGCTCATTTTGAAAATAAAACCAAAAAATAATCCTTTACTCCTTCATTCAAGGGAAGTCATCCTGGTTTTGCAGTCAGGCAGGATTGGAATTACCCCTAATTTGCTTAATATAGTTTCACCTACAGCCTCACCCTCGTACGGATCATATGGAGAACTGCTGTCACTACGTCCCCAAGCACCCTGCCACGCTGCGCACGTCCGATGCCAGCCCTGTCACACTGGAGACTGTGCCACTTCCCGGGTGATAAAAGTCACAGCTCAGACCGTACCAGCAACCATTTGCAAGAACAGACATAAGAGGGGCTTAAAATACAATCATTTGGGAATTCTCAGTGAAATCCCGTTCTGAATATTAACTCATTCATTTGATGCTACTAAATACACTCCCAAAAAATCAACATAAGCTGCAAGGGTAAAAGCCATTATGGAAAACAGCTTTCATATTCTCCGTGCCACTTGCACTCCCTTACAAAGCAAAGTGCTTGTATTGTACACCGCAGCTTGTGTAAGGACAGGGACAATAGCTTTTCATGCACATTTTATCAGGATTATAACTGCTGCACCATATATAGAAATGTGTGGTAAGTGCATTATCAAAATTATAACTGCATTTTAATCGCAGCATAACAACCTCACAGAGCGTCCCTCTACAAGGCGGGCAAACCCAGTAATGCCTAAGTCTGAATCTGAATTTTGAGCCTTTCGTGAGCGTTTGAGTGGGTTCAAAATTAAGTAAAATGAGTTTATCATCCTTATTTCTATAATAATACTTAGCACTTAGCACTTTTCATCTTCAAAGCACTTTACAAACATTAACTAATTAACTATTAATTGGTAAATTTGAAAAGGCTGATAGGTGAGGTGAGTTTCGGATAAAACCCAGCAATACGGATGTTTAGTTTATCTGTGAATTACTTAATCATTAGTGAATCATAGAAATTAGAAATGAAAAAGACCTATAGGGTCACTCTGTCCAGCCTGCTGCCATTACAGGATTTTCCCTTACAATATATTCTCAAGTGCTTTGTCTAGTTTAATTAGAAATTATCCAAGCAATGGGGCTTCCACCATTTCCCTTGGGATATTCCTCCTTAGTCTAATGTATCTTTCTGTTAGGAGGTTGTAATATTCAACATACGTTTTTCCCTTGCCTTTTCATCCCATCATTTCTACAGATGCCTTCTCAGACCATCTCAAATGACACCTACGCAGTTTGATTACAAGTATAGTTTTTCACTTTGCTCCTCCCTGGACCAGTTTGGCCCAGAGCCACCAGATACTGGAAAATACATTTTCCTGAAGGGAGAAAAGCCAGGTTTTGTTGCCACTGATGGCCAGTTCCAGCCTAAGCCATATTCTAGAAGAAACCACCTCAACTCACTTCTGTTCAGAAGGTGGATTCCGATCTACTCTGAGCTCATGTACTAGCCCGGGTAAATCTTTCCCTCGGTACGACCAGCATTACTCTTTGTCTGTATTATTCATGCAGACCATAAGCTCCCCGGTCTAGTACTGAGCCTAAGAGGCTGTTTCTATTTTGTTCAGAGAAACAAACTTCCTTCTTTTCAAACAAGAGGTCCCAGAAGATAATCCTAAAGGGAGCTTGTTGCCAGGACAAATTGAGGTATGTTGCTGTGAATTAAAGCAGAGCTAAGATACATGGCACCAAACGGTCCAAATCAAAGTAATATAATGAAGAAATCACTGCACCTCATTGTTTCTTAACATCCTTGGCAAAACCCAGGGTTCATGGGTGCTTCTGCTACCACTGACACTGGAAATGCTCTAATTCTTCTCTGGACATCCCATTTTCCTGTCTGTCTCTTCCTAAAGGCCATTTGCATACTTCTCCAAATTCTGGACCAACACTGTTTTGGCTTCGTTGCTGCCTCATACGCCCATTTTGCTAGAGCCAGTCAGCTGGATCTGGGTACTCTTCTGTTCCCAAGTAATCCAGGGTTTCCCAGTGTCACAAGCTTCCTATACTGCATCATCCATTTTCTATACCTGGGAATCACAGGAAGACAACTACATCAATTGGTCTATTTAAAACTGTTGGTTCAACTGATCTGGATTCCTGAAACAGCATCATAGCCAAAAGACAAAGAGGCCCGCTAGCTTGTCCAGACAATCCATATCATCTAAGACAAGGACGATTTGAAATTTGGGACCTTTTTTTTATTATTATTTCCTAATGCAAAATCTTTACAGTGAAAATCTAAATAAACTCCAGCTATATAACGAGCAAAGACAAACATCTGTCACTCGTGCGATTTCCTTTCAGACTATAACAGATCATTCCTGGCCAGTTTACTGCAACGAAAATAAAGCTGAGTATTTAAAGTTCTAAAAATAAACAAACAGAAGTAGATACACTTGACCTGAGACACTCAGATGAGAAGCCAGGTCAGGCTGTTTTAATTTGTTATGACCCAACAAAGGCTGATGAAAGCTTTTACAAAATTGCATCGAGGTCCCTGTCTACAATAGTGCCTGGACCAGCCACGATACCTCAGAGGCAGCCTGATCTATGGGTGAAGGGACGAAAGCATGAATCAAGACTCTTGAGCCCGTGCCAACTCCTCCATCAAAGAGAGCTCCACGTACATAAAGGAAAGCCTAAAACTGTTTCCTCTAAGGAAAACTTTTGAAATTTCTCCAATACGTGCTGCGAGTCGCTCTCCTCCACCAGTGAGTGTAACAGCACCATTAGTAATTCCAAAAGTCTGCAACAACTTGAATCCTAACTTTGAAGGCTCTTTTTGCTCTGAAAGAGATACCCTTTCCGTCCAAAGGAAAAAAAAATAGCAAAAAGAAAGCTGTGAGTTCTTCTACAAAACCAGCCAGTTTATTTTCTTATAATGGCATGAAAAACAGTGCAAGTTTGAAGATGTATAAGCAATTGTTTTAAATATTTTGTAGTTCTCAATTTAGTATTTACCTGGAGGCACAATGTTCGTTTTACAGAAATCATCATCTGCCTATCATTCTTCCAGCTTCTGGTACTTAAAAGTCAAATTGACTACTTATTTTTCAAATTTTAGAAGAAAATAAAAGTTCTCCTTTCTTGTGCATCACAGAGGCACATAGCTAACAGTATTAAATACAAACAATTCAACTGCAAGCCATTAGCATTTTTATTTAATTTCTTAATTTGAAAGCAAGCTATCTTGGGGAAAAAAAATGTAAGAGACTAAGCATATATAGAAATAAACTTTGGTGCTTCTCTGGGAAGAAAAAAAAAAAAATCTTTCTCACACCAGCAGTAAGACTTTTTTTAAGCAGTTAGTGCTGTTTGGGTGCTTTGTTTGAAAGGTTGTTTCAGAAGGGGCTACATGCAATGCACTTGAAAATGATGGTCATTCTAGAATCTAGAAAAAAACACATCCAACCCCAGTGGTTCCTTGTCTGCACAAGAAATTTGGTCTTTTTATAAGCCAAAATAGCTTACTGGCATTTTAGTCACATGTGACTTCAGGTGGCAGAGCCTGGCTGATTTTTTTCAAACTGGTAACAGGGATAAAATTACATTCATATATAATTAATACACACTCAGTCATTTTTAAAGAAAGATATTTTTCAGGTAGACATTCAAAGAGCTGAGTTTTGATTTTGCACTGGTGCTAAGACATTTCTCAGAGACGTGTGTGTGTGTGAGAGTACGCGTGCCTGTGTTAAGGAAAGAGAGAATTTACACATTGCTCAAAATAAGAAAAGAAAAATTAAATGTCACTTGAATACACTTGAAAAACATAATTTGAGAAGCTGCCAAAAACCCCACAGACAGAAACTACCAAAAGCATATAGGATGTACAAAGTCGCTCTCACAGCTTATTCAATGCTCGCAACAGACCCATCCCCTCCGAAAACCCAACTTCTTCTTTGGTTGGGTCACGTGTAAACACGACAGATCCTCAATGGATACGTTGTGTGCACTTCACAAACCCCACCCCACCGCTCGGCACCAGGAGGGACCCCAGGGTCAGGAGGTGGAGAGGACCCCTGCCACACCAGCTCCTCCGGCTGAGCCACAGTGCAGACGCTCACCCGACATCTCCTCAGCGTTGTCACTTCTACCAGCGGACGAGACCAACTCCCTACATTTTTTTTTTCCTCCCCTGAAAATCAAAAAGCAGTTCATGAGTTGGTCGAGAGCCAGCAAAAATGAATAGTAATGAGCCAATTTCAATAGAAATAGGCTCATTACCATGCCAGCGGCTGATAAAACCAAATGCTCTCAATTCTCTCCAGCAAACGAGGTGCTGGAGGCAGTGTCCACCCTCCTGCCTGCAGGAAAGAACTCACAATTTCAAAATTAAAAGAATCAAAATACAAGTTGGAGTTTATTCCTATGTTCGTACCTCCGTCTCCCTGCAGGGTTGTTTCTAACCAGCTGCCAAAAAAAGCTCACACACTGCTCAGTCTTTTTCTTAAAAAAAAAAAAAAGTAAAAAAATTCTGTACATTGTTCATTCCCTGAATGGTAATGGGGAATCCTGTGTAAACTCCAGCAAAAGAGACTGTCTAAGGAGCTTCTTTGAATTCAGCACATTTCTCTGTGCACAACAGGAGGCTACAGGTAGTGTCAGATACCTACTTGCAGTTTCTCAAAAAAAAAAAAAAAACACAACAAAAAAACCCACAAACCCAAACACTCAAAACCCCTAAAACACCCCATGCCAACCCTAAACCAAAACTCTAACCAAGCAAACATAAGCCTCTCAAGCCAAAAATCCTAAACTAAAGATCTAAACATTAAACTACTCCAGCCATAAAGCCACCACAAAATGACAGGAAGGTCTTGATAAATTGAATTAAGATGATTCAGAGAAAATTAAAGAAACAGAAAAAAACTATTACTTGCACTCTTGATTTCTCCATGTATCGCCTGGCAGCAGTCAGACACGAGGAGCATGACTAGGTCTGCTTTACTCCAAAGAGCTAAAATAATTCCCTTTTTCCCCTAAAAGCAATTTGGACACAGGGACTATGGGCTGGAGAGGGTGTCCTGGGTGGCAGAGAGCACTCAAAACACCCAGAGCTGAAACACATTGGCACCAGTGCTCTGCCTCTGGAGGAGGGACAGACTGACAAGTGGACACCAGGACATACGGGGCGTCCCCACATTGGCATGTTTTGCCAGTGAAAATCTGTGGAATCGCCCACCCTCGCCTTCCCTTCCAAACTTCACAGCCAAATTTCAGAAGAAAGAACTCAATCCTCTGATAACCTGAGTAGAAACACCTCCTGTCGGATACATTTCAAAACGGGAGGAAATTAGCAGGGCAGGTTTTTTAAGCTGAGGAAATCAAGCAGCCCATGACATCACCTGGCCACACAGATTTCTCCCATTTCCATTTTTCAGCGCAGGTTCAACATTTGGCAGGCTCCCCTTTTTCCAAACCTCCCTCTCCCCGACCAACACAGCCCCTGCTGCCCCCAGCCCAGGCTCCCGGACCATCTGCTTGGTCAAGCCAGCAACATTCAGCCTTCACATTACTTTTTTTTTTTCCCTTCTGCCATAAAATGTTGCAAGGCTTTCCATTTTAGCAGCCTGAGAATTTTAACTATCCCCTCTTTGCCCCGCCAGCCATTTAAGCCCTGAAACTACAAGCCGGCTGAGTGGAGTACATCATCTGTAAACTCGACTTGCCTAGTCAGGGGATCTGGGGGGCTTTCTGCAGCACTGAAATAGAGCCTTTTAACACTGAACGGTGCAAATTGTTCACTGGGGACAACTTCAAATGTCTCTACAATGCATATTTCGCAGCACTTACTGGCTGGCTCTGGCTGAGCTGCTACTACTTATTTAGGAGCCTACCAAAACTATTTTATAGATTTTGTTTTGCTAGAGTAAATATTAAGTTTTAAATACATTAAGAAAAAAATCAGGGCAGGAAGAGGAACAGATTAAATAAACCTTTCAGAGAGACTATTTACTTTGTATTTGTACGTTTTTTTTAACGAACTCCTTTCCCCGAGGTCAGGACACTGACATTTTAGTACACACAGACTTTAAAAATGAGAATGCTCTCTCACACACACGCTTACCAAAGGCAGCTCCTCTTGTTAATATTAAACTTTTCTATCTGGTTATGACACTGGCTGATATAATAAAGCGGTGATAGTCTTATTATTCAAGCACTGCTCTGATAAATTATCTACACTAATTCTGGAGCCAAAGTTGTCTGATTCCAGCTGGTGTTGCTTAGATCTGTCTTAAATCATTAGGAATCAGTGGAAAACTCTTTTTCAGAGTCCAGACCTGACCCCTTCTTGTCCCCAGAACTTTTATGTGTGTGTGCTCAAACGCATAGAAAACACATCCTCATTGCTAATCCACTTCAGTTAAGGTTTAAAGAGAATATTTTTGGCTTGTGGAGTGTTCATCCCCCTTAATCTCTTCTCTTTTCTTGCCAGGTAATGCACCACAATTCGGCATCGCCCACAGAGCAACCCTTCAAAGACAAAAAGAAAAGCAAGCCGCAACTATGTTCAGGCGGAGATACACTTGTTTAGCAACAGGATTTTGGAGCTAAGTCTCTCTTCTCCGCACTGATAGGCATGACGATGTAACACACACTTTCCCCCGTCTCCCTCTGCAATCCTTTACACCCTCCGTGCTTGTGTGCACACTTCGGATGTGCACACACGGCGTTTTCTCCTGGCACTGCCAAATGCAGACATCCACACACGGTACTACCGTAGGTAAGTTTTATAGCTTGGCTGATAGACACAAATACCAAGTAGCAGACTCCCTCCAAGCAAAGAATAAACCTCAATTGCTCTACACTGTGCAGGTGTTGGTCCTCAGACCCATTTGGAGTTGACGAAACTAATGGTAGGAGAGGGCTGGTCCCATGTGAGCTTAGATCACCCCTGAGATCACTTAACTCACTTCCTCGCCAGCACAGGGTTGTTGCCCTGAGATTCATTTCTCAGTAGATCACCCAGTTACAATTTAGTCAAAAATAAGTCATTAGGCTCGCCTCAAGAGTAAATGGATGAAATCCTAGGGCCTGAACACAAAGAGCAGGGGATCGAAGAGTCCCTCCTGAGATTCAGATCTGTGAGTGTAGGAAGGAACAGAGCCTCCACCGCTTCATCCTGGCAGTGACTCACCAACCTCAGGCATCCCTCCACCAGGGAATCTCCTTCTCAATATTTGGTAAGTTCATCCAGTTCTCTCTAACGGACCTGCACTTGTCTCTCCCTCTTTGCGCTTCCCAGTCAAGCTGTACCCACACCTTTTCTTCATCAACCAGCTCCTTCAAGCCCCCAACACCATCCACCCACAGCCCTAACATCTTTGGGCACTTTTTTTGCTGCCAAATTTCAGGAAAACTCCCTTCACCCCAGGATGGATCTCAAGGCTCCACCGGAGGCTCTGGTAGCTGCAAGATTTGTCCACGTTAACACTCTTGTCATTTACTCATGTTTCTCATCTTTGAATTCTCCCTGTATCATTCTATATTTGATATCATCTGTGAGCATTTTCCTTGTTCTGGATCATTAATAAAAATGTTAATTAACATGAGACCTCATGCTGCAGTAACTCGTCAGAAGCCTCTTTGCAACTCTGCCTCTCCCTGCCCAGCTTTTTGCCTTTGATTCTGGTCTCTTCATCAGTGTTTGGGGTGCACGGTGGAGTTTGTGCTCCTGCAAAAATTAGAGAGGTGGCACCAATGTGACGCGGGAGGATTCGGGAATGCCTCCTCCTCCCTGATAAAGGATGCGTGTCCCCCCTCACCCCTCTCCCACCCATTTCTCAGTTTGCCCATCTGTGGAACGAGGGCAATGGTAGGGTGGGACAAAAGCACGGAATCTGATGTACGGCACGCTACAGGAGTGAAAAGTGACGCTGGCAGCACTTCTGTATGCTTCCCTAGTGAAATATCCTTCTCTGTTCCTCGAGTAAACAAAAGCCTTCATCTGCATACACACAAAATTAAGCAGGAGGTGAACATGCAGATGAGGCTTAAGGTGGGAAGGCAGTCCAGACCGATAGCCTAGGAAACCTGTGCGATACGCACATGTAAAGGCATGTGTGGGCACATATATGTACTAGGAACTGACAGTTCCCCACCGCAATTAAGAGGTTATTAACGCTAATAGAAAATTACAATTTGTTTAAGTTTCCCTGGAAGCCTCGCCTAGGAGAGCGCAGCAGCTCATCCAGTGTGCCCCTATATTCCAAACTGGTTTACATTAGCCTGTTCACAAACAGACCCAGATTCTTCCCCAGATAAAACCTGCACCAGCTGCACATTTTTTCAAACACAAAGTCGCTTGTTTTCACACCTCTTTAAAGGAGCAAACTCTCTTTACGGATGCAAAATCTCAGCAGAACCCAACCCTTTTAAAACAGCTCTGGCAGCATCCCAGCTGCATCTCTCCCAGGTAAATTATCAAAAAGCATCTTGCCAGAGAAGCCCGTAACAGCGACCTCTAAATAATGCTATTTTAACATGCAGAGAAACCTCACAGGCGCTCCACGGCCCGAAACCAGCCCTTTTTTCGAGGAAAGATGAGTCAGGAGGGAAAGGGCAGGTCAGCAACCCGCGCTCGAGGTCGCCGCTGTACAAACACCTGCTTGTTCGCAGCTCGCGCTGGCTCGCAAACACCGCGGGGCCAGCTCCATCGATACAGCCCTCTGCCCTGCTCCCTCGCAACTTTAACAAAAGGAAATGAAAGGGAAGATTTTTTTTCTTACATATATTTTTTTTTTCTGCCCAGAAGGTCAAGCTTCTCTCCCTCCAACATTGTACTTCTGAAAAGACTAATTGGGCCTTAAAGATTGCAGGTGTCCTGCCAAGCGAGTGCAGCGGCGCACGCTCCCCACGAGTTAAAGGATGCAGAAAAGCGCTTTCTTTATGTGACCCATCGGTTTTCGCCCGGATCCTTTCCAGACACGCAGATGCTTGCACAGAAAGAATGAAATAAGATGGAGAGCACCCAGCATGCTCTTTTCCATGGGGGAATTTTCCCCCATGGAGGGGGGGGTCGACTGCCCTCCACCCTGTACCAGTGGGTCAAGCTACATTTAAAAGCCCTTTTAAAAGGGCTACATTTTTATTATTTTTTCCCACACTACACACTATATAGCTTACCACCACCATTAACTGCCAGTTACAATATATATGTAAGGGCGAACAAGCCTATTTACTTATCTTCTTTGCCCCCTTCCACCTTTTTGTTTGAAGTTGTACTTAGCGTCAAGTTTATTTAAAGTCTTAAGGTTCTCCCTCTTGCAGGAGGGAGAATTGCTTAATATGTTGGCTTCCCCTCTATTGCCTGTTTTAATGTCGTTAGGACATGTTTCAATGCATTCTTGTTGTGTGTCCACCAAATTTACACAAGAGAAAAAAATCAGGGGTATTGGTCCTCTCTACAAAAACCCTCAGAGCAGGTACGGAGTATCACTAAACCACCCCAGGACCAAGAATTCAGCACATGAGTTTTAGGGATCCTCCACTCCCTCCTCCAAATCTGCAAGAGAAACATCTACAAAAGGTCTGAGCTTTTTCTTCCTAAAAGCCTAATGTTTCTGTTACTGCAAAACCCCATGGTGGACAAAGACATTCCTCTTGCCCAGCCCCAAGACAGAAAACACACCCAAAAATATAGGAACATGATGAAAGATGGGCATGGACAGATCCACCCGGAGGTAAGTAAGAGAGAGTTTTCTGATTTGGATGTCAGTCTGATCAGAGGCAGGTGCCACAGCAGAGGCACCGCCACAGGCATGGCAAAAACAACCATCAACATCCAGGCCAGGGCTTTAGTGCCCCCAAAAGAAAACAAACACAAGGGCTCCTGGAAATGCTGAGGAGAGGCAAAGTGAAATCGAACCTCTTCTGCTGCAAGTTTGGGTTTAAACCTCCATCCCTATCAGAAGAATCTGCATCGGGTAAAATCTGCTGGGTTAGAGATCATCAGTGTTCTCCAAGAGGTACTAGGCAAATTTTAAACAGCCACAAAAACTGTATGACAGTCTCCATCGTTTTGACAACCACCCGTGTGGAGTTGCTAGAGTTGAAGGCAATTTGGTGCTGATAAAGAGGGGCAGCGTCAGTGCTTAGAAGAGGAAATGTATTTTACATCATTTCATTCAAAACAACAAAAAGCAAGTGCCTTTGATTTTGAATACAGGCATCCAGCTAGCCCTTGGTGCTCAAACAGCCAGGATATATTTTAGGGTGACAGTTCTCCACCTGCCCTGAATCATGTCTAATGTTTTGAGGATGATCAGATGAAGATATAAAGCAGCAAACAATAAAAGAGCAAAACTTGAAAAAAAAAAAATACCCAGCCCTAAAGGCCTGAGCCTTTTCAATATCTCTCCACTTCAGAGAAGATTGTCATCTCTCATGTCCTACATGGATCCAGCATCTGATAACTATTACAAAACAAACAAGGGGTCTTGCAGCAGACACCAGCGAGATCCTGGAGGGTTCTGGGGAGGGCAGCAGAAGAGAAGCATCATCTCTGAGACCCTGCCACGGGAGATGGGGTTGGCAATCGGCTGCTGTTGGTACTTTCCTGCATGAAGAAAGCCTCCCTCAAGCCATCTGTCTGGGCTTGAGCCATGCATCTGAACATTAGACCAAAATTCCCAGCTCAAACAATGCTAATTGAAGCTCCAAAGCCAGCTGCTTCTCACCAAGCACCTACCGCCCTCCCTCTCCTACCACCACAGTTTCCATTGTGTGGCTGATGGGTCACTTCAGGAGGACAATCTCCTTGCAAAGCTCACATCGACATCACCAAAGCTAAGTCTTCAAAACACCGATACAGCTAAATAAAAGGGCAGTCTCGTTTTCCTTCCTTCCTACCTTTCCCTTCCCTGCAAAGCAAACAAAATTTAGCGTGATAAATGGCCACCTTAAACCCATGTAATCATTTTAACGCAATGAAACAAGATTTGCTCGAGTCACTCCATGCTCTAAACTTTTGAGCGGAAAGTGGGGACGACCCGGCACAATCCAGCACAGCCAAAGCAGACCTGCCCCAGGGAGTAGGGACCGATCCTGGCTCCCTTTGATACTGCCTTGCAGAGCAATCCGCCGTGAGGGTGCCTTCAACAGCAACTCTAAATTAACACCGTCACTACATCCACTGAGTGCATCAGCTGGGAAACCCAGGAGGGTGGGAGAAATGGTGGAAGTGGCTCAGAAAACCGTATTTTTGGGGTGAGCTGGATCTTCCACATGCTGAAGCAGAGAGAGACAAGCATCTTGATTTGTTCAGAAGTTTATTGCTGGTCTCTACTGTATATGCTTGGCTTTCTCCATCAGCATCCCACCACCGAAGTGAAAAAGAGTCCTTTGGAAACAAAACCGAGTAACTTGGCTTTCAGAGGAGGCAGAATTCACTGCAATTTAATGCCCAGGTACAAACGGGAATCACAAACCACCCAATTCCTTTCCAGGGACAAAAAAAAAAATCCTTAGCTGAACCAATATGCTTTTTCCCATATTTAATAATTTGATTTTGAAGGCTAGTCATATCAAAGAGCAAAATATTCAATATCGTTAATTCAGTTTTGCAAAATATATTCTTAATTTAAAAATGATTTTGCTCGGAGTGGTAGTGTAGTAATAAAGCAGGTATTGACCAGATCTTATTGATTGTGCTGTCCTCGGGCAAGGAACACTGACCTTGCTCACACTCTTATTGCTTACGCTTTCCCTGGCCGCCTTCATCTATGCCCGCTCAATAATATATTATTAATATATATTTTTAGCAAAAACTGTATGTTACAAGGTTAGGGCTTCTCAGTGATGTTTTTTTCTTCCCCTCCGTGCTGCTCTGCCTTTGGGGTTCTTCAGTAAAGAAAAGATTTTGCAGCCGAGTTGCTCCTGGGCTGCTGTTCACAAACACCTTTAAACCAAGTTGCTTTGCTGAACTGATGGAAGCCAGGCATATCTTTTCCTTCTCTTTTTAATGGAAAGATTGTTTGGTTGGCAGTCCTTTGTGGGACTAGAATTCACTGAGTAAATATAGTCAAGGGAAGGGTTATACCTCAGGTGTATAAAAGAAAGATAACACATATTTTCAGTGAGATCAAGAGTTAATAATGCAATTTAATTGTCGATCGTTCTTGGGAGATAATTGTAACTGATTGAAGGGCTCGATTCACTATTTCTTTGAACTTGAAACTGTCCCTTTCACCTAACTCAAGGTAGGATGAAGAGTGTGGGACACATGTACTGATCCTACCAGCCCATGATCCCATGCCCTCACAGTGTGAGCACCATTGGGTGCCCACCTTACAAGGACCCAGAGCACCCGTGTTTGACCATGCTGTGCTCCGAGATATCACGGGAGTCTCCAAAATCTGTCAGGTAGAAGCAAGTTTGCAATCACACAACCCAGACTTGATCCAGGCTCCAAGACTTTGGGTGTACATCCTTTTATTGGTGCAAAACTAATTACGAAAATAGAGGTGTATCTAAACAAGGCACCGACCTAGTTTTGTTCACAATATTTTATCCCTTATTGACCAACTTTCGTTAGACACTAGAAAAGCAAACCGAGAGGAAAATACAAAAATCAACAGGAGCAAAATCAGCTGCTGATTTGCAGCCTGGGCATGGGAAGGCACCAGGGCAGAAGTCTACAAACAGGGCTGTCTCAGACGAATAAACTGTTTACAGATTAAGGTCCTTAACAGACAGTAAAACTCTGCCCCTTTGGCTGATTAATTCTGTAAGCCACCTATTTTATTCCTGCATTAGCAGGTTAATTCTGTAAGCCACCTATTTTATTCCTGCATTAGCAGGAGTTACCTGGAAAAGAAACAGAATGACCCATGATCTACCTGCAGGACGTGTCGTGGCTCGTGGTTGAGCTCACAGTGTGTGTTGATATTTGCATGTGTGGCTCGTAACTGGGAGCCGAATGTTCAATGATACTTTTGTATGAATGATACCATGAAGGGGAAAAAAAATATATAAAAATTGTATTGCATTGTATTACCAGCCATTGAGGACTCTTTTGTTTAGTTTGATAATATTACATGTTTAATAAAACACTGCTGAATTTTGATTGCATCTTGTGAGCACAGTCCTTTATCCTTTCGCCAGCTGGCTGATACAAAAGCTTATTTTCTTTTTAAAGACGTTTTAATTCCCAATCTGCATCTCTCGCTCCCTGGGTGAGCAAGGAGCTGGGGGGGCGTGGGGAAGGCACAAAGCCCAGCCTAACACTGACCCCCTTCGGCCGGGCGCCGGCGGGGAGGTCAGCCCGGGATGCCCCCCGGAGACAAAAAGGGGGGGCAACACCAGGAGCCAGACAGATGCAGGTGGGGAAGGGTGGGAAGGCATTAGTTGGGTTATTTATGCCTCTAAACGAGTAACAATGGACAGCCCTAGTGTTCAGCTAATTACTTTGCTTTGCACCAGCGTGAGAGCAAGCGGAAACACACGCCGAAATGCACACCGCACGCACAGCCTCAGCTTTTCTTTGGTGGTTTTGGTTGGTTGGTTGGTTGGGGGTTTTTTTACCCTCCAGTGGAAGCGATCAAGAAGCTCACCTTGCATTAGAGCTGCATCGATCAGATTTGATTAAATCCCGAATCGTGAAAAATTTCATAAACCCTCCTTCATGATCAGTCTACCCGGAAAGTCCCATTTTGATGCTTCAAGATGCTCAGGCTGTTTCCAGGGGCTCCTTCAGCACCTGAGGAGACCACATCTTACCCCATGGACATCTCGCATCCAAGCACTCCCAAACGCCTCCCTCTCTAACCACACCACTAAGTTTAATTGTGCTGCTGCACAGGCCCTCAAATTCAACCATCTACACCAGAAATAGACGAAGTAATTCCAGTTAGGGTTGGATCAGTGAGGAGTAACCACGAGCCTACCCAAGCTCAGTCTTTGTAGGTCAAGAGAGCTCAATACTGCAGGCAGGATCCAGCCCCTGGGACCTGCTTCCCAACCAGACTTTTTCAAAACCCAAAATTTTCCATATTGCTGCAGGCATAGCAATGCAGAGTAGAAACATCTCAGTTTAAGACCTTGGAAAGGCTACTCCCTAAATAACTTCTTCCTTCCGTGTCCAAAATCCCAGTAAGCCCAACACCTAGGAAGACTTTCCACCATTTTTGTCCTGAAATAGAAAAGACGCAGGTAAAAGCACGCCCTTTCTCCACTTCCAGCTCAACTCCATCTCACCAGTCATGCATTTGGGGCCTGTGTCTAATATTTCTTGAGGTGAGAAAAGAGTTGGCTAGAGTATAGGAATACAAATGGTTTAATTTGGGGTGGATTAGATGTACAGCAGAATAGAAGTTTGTCTTGTATTAGCATAGCGGTGTCATAAAAATGTAGATTCTGAGGCAGAGATTATTTGTGGTACTGTTAATATGTTGTTGCTATAGCAAAAGATGTACACAATATTTACACTGTATTTGACCACATAAAGCATGTCGTATACAGACACAATTTTTCATTAGATGAAAGAGAGCCAGAGGGCTCTTCAGGCTGCCAGTGCTAGCGCTCCTGGTTTTTTTTTCTTTATTTTTTTTACCTTCAAGAACAAATACAGTTTTAAACCATCATTACTGTATTTGGAACAGTTAATATTTCATATCGTGACATCGCTGCTCAGAGGTAACAGGTTTAGTTGATTACTATTTGTTTATAGTGCTGGAGAAACCTGCAATCAGAGGGAACATAAAAGGATTGCAATTAGATCTATTGGTTGAGAGCTGCACTTCTCTGACCCACTGTAAAGTGCTTAGCACTATCAAAGAGATAATGCCTACTTGCAGCTGGCACATCTGTACATAATAACATGGGCTACATTGACATAGCCACTAAAGACTGCCACTACCCTCTTTAACTAGAAGCAGCAAACAGATCATGCTTTTTAAGAGCGTATCAACAAAAACCCCTTCCACACTTTGCCGGAATTAGCAACGCTCGCCGTCGCGAGAAGCTTTTCCTTTTCACTCCTGGGTCCTTCAGAGAAGTAAAACAGAGATTTTCAGCATAAGGCCAGGGACACAGCCAGGATGTGCATCAGGGAACATCATTTTCTGCAATTGCAGGCTTGCAGCAGGGATGAATCTTGCGCTCCTGGCTCACAGGACACTGTAACAAAACCTACTTTGCTCTCATAGGGTGGGCAGAGCAGGACCTGGTCTCACCTCAGTAAGTCACGAAGACCTCAACTCCTGATAAAATCCATTTTAAGGGAAACTCTGAAGCAACTGTGTTGCTTTACCTACGAATTCAATTGCTATGCAAGTTTAGGACACACTTAATTATTTTCTCAACTCCTGGTTTGAATTGGCTAAATCTCATGGGGGAGCATCACACATTTACGCTGGCCAGTTTATCCTCAACAGATTTAGTAAGACTTTATTTTTTTAAAATTATTACTCTTACTGTAATGGAAAACTGCTCAACCTTTCCCCTGCTGTCTTTATCATCCCAAGCAGGACCATGTTTTGAGGATGTAACCTTATTCACCAAGATGCAAAATTTGCTTCAATAAAATAAACATAAATAAAATAAAATAAAACAGCCCAATCAGGAGTCTCATGGTGCCTGCATTTCAAAGAAACGTTCCCATTTCTGTTACAGCTTTAAGTTTTGTTGCTTAACTTAACCTTTTCTCCCTAAACACCAGTGCCCCCATCACCGAGGATTGCAGCCGTGTTCCCTCGCATTCATAGCTCCAAGCCAAGAAGAGGTTTCAACTAAGTGAAAAAAGGGATATATATACAACCTATATAAAAGTGCCTATATACTAAAAGCCTGCAGAGTTCACTGCCTCATGCAACTGCCTGGCATAACGCACACCAAAAAAAAGGGATCAGACAACTATGTGGCCAAAGAGAATATCCCGTCTTGTCTCACTGACAGCAGTAGAGGACTCGCATTACAAGGGAAATTCCAAATTTCTACATGAAACTGAGCTTAAGAGGCTGCAGAACGAAAAAAAAAAAAAAAAAAAAAAAAAGATGTTTGGATTTTACCTGCTTAAAATATTTGCATGGGTTCTGGTCAAAACCTTTCACTTTGATACAATTTAAAGTGTTTTTTTCCTAGTTTATTTAACTCAATTTTTATGTTACTATGTAACTTAGTAAAAATATTGTAACTGTTAATGCATTATTACTTTCAGGTTGGGCAAAATTAGTTGGCCACTACTAATATGTTATGACTGAAAGAGTCAAAAGCTTTAAACGTTTATATTTTAAGGTTATAAGATCTAACAAGCAATCTCAGGTTTATGATTGTAATGGCTGCTCATCCTCAAGACTGCAAGAACAATCTTGGAAAGCACTGGAAAGGCCAACACACAAAACTGATAAAAAATAACCCCCACACCATGCTAATGTGTTTTTGTTGTCTTTTCAGGGAAAGCACCACTGGACTCATACTGGTTCAGCTTGGACTTTGCCGAGACTGCAGCAAGCAAGACCAAGAATTCTCCTGGTTTGCAGGACGCAGCCAGGGCTTTTTTGCGTTGCCCCTCGCTCATCCAACCCCAACGGACAAAGAAGAGCTGGTGCCATTATGGAGCGGATCATTTGTATTCCTTCCTCTGTCTCCCAGTGCCTTATCTCCCCACTATACACAAGTCCGTGCAGGATCCTGCCATTCAGATCGCGTTGTTTAGATGCTGGCGTAAACACTGGCTTGATTACAACACAGAAATGCTACTCCCTACTAGAGGAGGAATTCACTGCAAAAATCATTGGGTTTGTTTTTGTTTATGTTGCAGCACTCCAGTAAGTGGAACAGCTGAGTGTTTATCCTACTGCAAGGAAATTCATGATGGTATTTGTAATAAATGGTTTACACTTTAAGGGATAAAAACAATTTTAAAAGTCTCTGGAAGACAGGAAGGAAGAGATATGAAAACCTCTCAGCAAAGCTTCCCATACGCCCTTGTGTTTCCTTCTGCTTCCCTCTCCTGGGAGCCCCAAGCCATCGCTGCATGCTCTGCAGCTACTGGTGTGGGATGTACCCAGACCCAGAGTGGTCCCAGTCACAGTCACCACCTCACCAAAACCCAAATGAAGGCATGGGAAAGACACCCGCAGACACCAGGATGCTTTGGGTTTCTCATCGTAAAGTCTAGCAAGTGAATTGGGCAGTCCAAGTTTGAAGAACGTGACGATCTCCTCCCCAAAGACCTCTTCCAGTGGCTGCTGGTCTGGCCCTACTCCCAACCCAGAAATGAAATGAAACCAGAAATAACTAGGTATACTGCCAAGCAAATCTGTTCCTGTGAGATTTCCAGCCACCTTACTCAAGGAAACACAATCCAAAAAATCCCATTTCATCAGGCCCCTTCAACATACAGAGTAAGATCGGTGTAATTGCTGCCACATCTCAGAGGCTTAGTGTGGGATCTCCTGAGCCATGCCTTTCCTCCAACCACGGCTAGATCTTCTCTGAAACCACATGCAATGCCCAGACCACCAAACGATGAATGCAGACACACAGCAGGAGCCACAAAGTCCACCAAAATCTCATTTCTGTGCTGCTCCAGGTCTCAGGGGAGAAGCCCTCTATAAATTGCAGAATTAAATTCCCATTCACAGATACATAAGCCATGATTCCACCTAATTTCAAGCCATTTGCACTGCTCATGCACATCTGAAAAGAAGCCTCTCCTCAATAGTGTGTTTGGCAGGTTTCAAAAAAGAAAAAGAAAGAAGTCGTATTACTAATATATTTGAAGAACATCAACTCTAGTTACACAATACCAGAAGCAACCAAACCCTTCATGGGTTTGTATTAAGGAACTTGAAAAAAGAGCCTGAATGCATGACGTGGGTATTTGGCATTTCTTGCGAGGATGAATTGCTTCAAAATTAGCTACCTGAGGTCTAAGCAATGAGACATGGTAATGATGCTGAAATGACGGTGGGAAGGAGGGAATCTGCTGATGGCACTGGAGTGGGAACAATGTCATTATTCTCATTGTTTTGATATCACCAGCGCGTTATCCACAAAATAATAGAAACTAACGAAACAATTTATCCTCCACAGACACATTTAACGAAGACTTGGGAAGTAAAGGACAGACTTCTAAATTGTCTCAGCTATTCAAATTTAGACTGACACAAAGCACACTAGAAACAACAAGAATTTTCATCCTCTCCTAGAAGACGGTAAGGATGCCCAGAGATGCTGTGGAAGGATTCAGGCTCTTCCTTCATTAACGTTTCCATAGAGTTTGCTTCTTCACAATACACACGAGCTTCTTTTGGACAAGAGACCTGATCGTTCTTGGAGGGTTCATGCTCTTAAGTCACAGAAAGATGAATTTTGTTATAAACATGTAACCTATGTGTTGAAAACTAACTCAAACTTGCTGTCTGACAGAGTCACTCTGTAGCTTTCCTTCAGAACATGTGGGGGGTTTTCCCCAAAATTCTGCATCACCTTCTGCCCCTCATCCAACACTATTTTCACCTGACAAAGCATTGTTTAAATTCAAACAAGCAGCAACGTCTTCGCTTTGCTAATGAAGAAAGGACTGAAGGCCAGTTTTACTGGCTTTCTTCAATGGGACCCTGATTTGGGGGAATCTCCTATTTCACATGGAAACCTGAGGTCACAAACACTCCTGGGCAAGCCGTGCACCATTTGCAGAGTCCTTGCATTTCTTCAGCATGACAAAGGGATAAAACGTAGCCTAAAATAAAATCCAGAAGCACGTCACCTTGCAGAAGAAACCAGTAGCTGGGCACTTGGAAAAGCATGAGCACACGTATTACAGAGAGCAGGTATCAGCAGGTTATAAAGTATAGATTTCCTAATTCATAGAGCATCAAAGATCAATGAGTTACTTAAAAGGTAGCTATTTTCTATCACTCTGGTGGAGTTTCCCATCCTAGATTTTATTCAGTAGTTATCAGAGTACTATAAAGTTCTTTGCCTTTTTCTTTCCATCCTCACTTTTTTTTTTTTCCCCTAAGTGGTAGAAGATATTCATTTAAATAAAAGAGGAGCCGCGACTTTTTCCATTGGTAATCTGGTCCATGTGTTCCCTGCAACTGAGCATTTTCAGAAGGGCCTGACTGTCTGGGTTAATTGTTTAATGCTTTTAGTTAGAATTAAACTTTGCACCTGCTCTGACAGTGATAAATTAAATGTGCTCCTTTTCCAATACTGTTGCCCTCTTTAAGTAGAGACCAAGAAGTGTATCTCCCTTCTTTCCCAGCGTTTGAGAAATCTGTGCTACACTTGAGTGTAAACCAGTATAATTTGTCACTAGAGCTAGCGCCAATTAAATTGATTGCGTTGGACTGAACTTTAGGACCTCTAATGCAAGCACTAAGGGAAAAATGGGCTTTTTTCTGCCCATTTCCCCATGTGGCACTTAGACATAGCTCAACAGTGGAAGGCTTTCAAGGTTCAAAAGGGTTTTATTTTCAAAAGAAATGGGCATTGATCAGTTGCATTTAAAGGCAAAGATAATTCCAGAGCTTGAAGGCTGGATTTGTGTTTAAGGTCTAAATCTCTTTCTTTAACCTTGGGGGGCCAGTATAACATAAAAGCAACAAAGAGATTAAGATTACAAAGGGTTTGCAAGTGTAAATGATGCAGTGGTATTCTTCAAACACAACGCAGGCCAGCTTCACGACCATGGCCAGGGTCAGCATTTGATCTGTTGATTTTACACCTGTAAAAACAACTCGTGTTTATTTGTCACTTTGGCGTTATCTTGGCAAATGTTTGGGCAAGAGTGCTCCCCGCACTGAACTTGCTCGCGCTGGAGAGTTCAAGCTCACCTCCTTAGAGCTGATTGAAAAGTAAACACTCCAAAGGTCAGCCTGGCAGAGACAATACGAAAAAAAGCCCTTTTCTTTGTCGGTGCCACACAGCTCACGTGAAGGACAGGAGTGGTACGCACCGCTAGAAGTCTTAAGATGTATAGCTTTAACGCCTTGGGTAGCTCAACAGACGCAGGGAAAGCATAGGGCAGCTGCTGGCATTTGGTATGCAGCCCGCATAGGTAGCCTGCCCAGCGAGCTGCTGCCCTGTGCATGGTAAATACACAGTAATCGCCCTTTTGGGGGCTCCTGATTCCATTGTGTCTCCAGCTCTGCAGAGAAGCGTTCCCCCCTTGGAGACCTAAGACATCCCTGGGCAGAGCACCCACGTAGGTCAAGCCTGTAGCAACTGCAGAGTAGGTCTGCTCAGCAAGGTGCATTTTCACGGCTGGTGCAACAGCAGAAATACGTTTAAAAAAGCACTTTTGCCAGCAATTGGGATGCAGGCACTTGTTCACACCCTTCTTTTTGAAAGGGAGTTAGCCAATAGTCCACACAAGCTAGCCAGAACCTTCCAGTTTAGGGCCAAAATCTCTTCGTGATGGTTTGTCAGGTCTATTGGCTGTATGAGGCATCCTCACTTGTAGTCCCAGATGCACTGAAGGGAAGCCCAACACCTCTTAAGAACTCTCTTTTTCACTCACAGGGGAAGAAAACAGCAAAGTCTTTACCCTGCACCTGGGAATAATTCTTTTGCTGGATGCAACAACCAAGCCACCAGACAGATTTATGCAGCACCGTATTAACGCGCACAAGGAAACTCTCTTTTTTTCATTTTTTAACTATAGAAGGGTACTGCGCAGGTGATATCCGGGGAGGGGGATGTGCCAAGCTGTACCTTGTTGATTCATGCAGCCACAATCAGGCTGCAAACTGACTTAAGCAGAGAACATCACTGGCCAAAAGTAGTACAGGGAATATTTCACACATGTGCATGTACACGAGCAGATGCATATCTGAAAGATAGAGTCAGTTTCTTGGGACAACTGCATTTTTTGCTTTCCAAGTCTAAGTGAAGTTCAGGTACCACCCTACTGAGACTCTGACCTTCATGGTTGGTAACAGGCATACGCGATCGCTCGCCCACACGTGTAGGCTGTGCACAGCTCCCCAACACACCATTACTTTCAGCTCAGCAGCACAGGAGGCGCATCCACCGACATGAAAATTAACAACCCCCTCACCAGAACTCATCAGCTAAGGACAGGCAGCCCGAGTTGGGTGAAGATGCACACATATGCCTAGAGACAGTGAGTATATTTGCACAGATGTTCATGGACATATCCAAGGCCAGATGCCCCAGCTAACACCCACCAGCACAGCTCCACTTGCATCAGTGCATGATCTGGCTGCGAAACATTTCTATTATCACCTGACATGTGAAAGGAGAAATAAAAAGCAACTATTTCAAAGGTATCAGACTTGCTTTTGCAGGTTTTTTTTGGTGGGGTTTTTTTTTTTTTGAGACTTGTTTCAAAATCTGCAAAAGAAAGTAAATGTTGAAACAAGATAAACTGCACTTGAAGCCCACACACAAGACAACTCATCGGGTCACTTCATACTGAAACTCTACAGCAAAACCAAATCACAGATCAAGAAGCAGCCACACCCGAAACCTCCAGCTACCAAATTTACCAGCCAAAGAGAGTGCATTGTGGCTGACCAGAGGAATTCTGCTCCTCAGTGAAGATGGCAAAGGAAGGGCACAAAGGCCAGTAGCATTTGCCAGGGTGGAAACTTAAGACACATGCAAAGCCGATTGCATTTTTCTTGCTATTTTCAAAAGTGCAAGTTGTTTCAACAGAAGCCTAATCTGTGTATGTCTGGAATAGGAATGAATGGATTAGCCTTTCAAACCCGTCAAGATCAGGTCAAGATCACTGAAGCGAACCACAGCTACAGTGAAGTAGAATTCGGCATCCGGCAACTTGTATCGCGCAAAGAGAACATTCACTTATTGTAAAAAGTGCCGGGCACTAGCTAGCATGCTGCTCTGAGGAGCCTTTTGAGGATGACTAACAGAGAGCGCGAGACTAGTAAACAGTCATTTATGTACTCAGATACACTGTAGGCGTTAGTCATCCGTGAGCACATTACCTGCTCGGCTGGTGAGGGATGTGCAGGGCATTGTTTGGAAACCCTCTCCTGATCACAGCCCAACAATGGCATTGTTTGGTTTCAGGTGCAGGTATTTACACTGGGCATTCAGCTTCTCTGCTTTTCCTTGATTGGTTCTTTTCAAATGAGTCCCATTAAATTAAAAGTTCCTTCACTGAGCATATCAAAGTAACGCCAGAGAATTTTTCAGAAGCATTACTTGACCCAGCCCATGTATTTCATGTTTGAAAATGATTTTCACTCACAATGGCAATGGCTCCTGCTATTGTCAGGGAGGTGCTTTTGTTTCACTTGATGTCACTAACTAGCCCAAGCCTCAAGTGCCGTTAAGGTATTTGGCAGAGGTTCTCCAGAGAGAGTACTTCGCTGGAGGGCTTAATGCGAAAAATATCCCTAATCTGAGTCAGGCAGAGAGAAATGGAATCCAGATCACCCTCTGCACCCATGAGTCTCCAAACCATCAAGCTGCGAAGGCCAGTGCCACCATACGCCCCAGCACTGGTGGAAAACACAGAGCTCCCACTGGAGCCTCTTTCTCAAGAGGTTTGGTCTCTGGTGAGTGGCCTCTCTGTATTTAAAAAATACAGTTTATATATTCCTCTAAAAGAGAAAGGTCATTGCAAACAGTAAGGGAACTGGAGAGAAAGTTTCCAAGAGCATCAGAAAAACATTGTCAAAGGATGAAGGTAGCGTTGCTGCTAAAGCCTTGTGGAGCACAATCATTTCTTCACTTTGGGGACAAAACACGTTGCTTTCTGGATATAACATACACACTTCCTAAAATGTTTGAAGGTCTGGCTTTGCCATCCATGAGCAAGCCAGCAAAACATCAACCACTTCTGGAAAATCACTCCCCATTGCCCAGCGCAACCACTTTGATGTACCCACCACAGACTCCCACTTTCTTCTTCCTAGTGTAATGAAGCCCAAAGTCCCGACGGCTCTCCCTTAACTAAATCCAGTCTCATCCCACAGCAAACCATTCATCTTGGCATATACCCTCCCTAAGTCCTGTAAAATTCTTCCACTAGAGACAGATTTGTCTACAGACCATTTCCATCATTCATGGCTCAATTGCAACAGGCTGTTTCTCACTTCAACTGCCTTGCATCTTCCACCACCCCTTGGAGCCAATAGATGCTGTATCTCCAAGACCCTGCCCCAAAATACCTCAGATGCACTAAACAGTAGATAAACAAGTGAAAGCAGAGAGCACACAAGTGATTTTCATTTCCTTCAAGGTCCACCTGTAGTTCGAATATCCCTCCGTTTCTAGAACATAGTTAAACATATCACACAAGCAGCACTGGAGAGATTCAGAGGATTTTTTTTTCTTTTCCTAGTAGAGAATTAGCAATAGGAAAAAGCCACCCCCGTCTCCTGTCATGTTTGTTTTCAGGAGTACAATCAATCCGCATTATGTTAAGGCTTTCATGAGAACGTAATTGTAGATATATGAAATGAGTGGCAGATGCTCTTAAACCTAGAAAAAAGATTGAATCCTAACATAAAAATTCTCTGCCCCATGTTCTGCAAATAAACCCACTTTTTGGACTACTAAAAATGGACATGAGCAAAGTTGGTGAAATCCTGCAAACATCTCGTAGGAATATTCATTGACATTTTCATACATGCGTTTTGGCCAATTTTGTGTCACCGTTGTAGCTCGTTTCCCCCACATGTTCCTGAATTCTGAGGTAGGGAGGTCACACTGAAGCTAAGATCTAACTCAATCTCTTCCATTTCAGTGTAGAGCCTCAACCAGGAGGACTTAGACCTTTTCTCCTTCAGCTAACTAGTGATCATCTATTACCCTGTACAGCCGTCATCCTACACCTTCTCTATTCTTGCCTGAATAAGCTATTATTAGAGCCAAAGTTGGAGAGAGGGAACCCGACACCCCTTGCCCTAGGAAACAAACATGCACCAAGATGAATTTCTGAACTGTTAAATAAAATGACAGGTTTTGTTTAACCCAAATCTCAGCCCATGCTGTGGCACAAGTCATTCCATGCAGCACTTCTGCCTCGAGAGGGTGACCTCAGCGAAACCACAACTAAGGCAAATACTCTGCCCGACTTGGGGCGAGCAAGCAGTTGCCGGAGATTTCTCCTGCTGTCTTTTGCCTTGATTGCAAATGAGAGACACGTGTTAAGAAAAGTGATCATGCTCAAATTCAAGTGGCTGAACTTCTTTTGTTGGTAGGGTGTGTTAGGGTTTTTTTTCCCCCTGTACTCTTTTCCTTTTTAAAAAGACATCCCTTAGACAGCTGAGCTAATAGAGTCCAACATCTTTGATGATAGCGATGCTAACACTAGAAACAAATTATAGTGTTCAGAAAGTTTGAAAGACTGAAAAGAAATGCAGAACGTGTAACACCAAATTTGCCTGTCAAGTATTTTTTTTTTATTACTGCGTGTTTCATTTTATTTTATTCTTAAAACTGATGGGTTTGCAGCTATCTGCCTCCCCATTGGAAATTCCAGCTTGGAGAATACTGATTTGCAACTTCAATCATCACCTGACAAACACAGTCCCCACTAAGTGAGAGCCGATCCATAACAGGTATTTCAAATTTTCATAAGTCACAACATATCACCCTGAAGTGAAGCATTTCGTTAACAGGACACACTCTTCCAAAATCAGCAAATATTTGTAATTTTTTTTTTTAATGCATAAAGCCAACTTAATATTCTGAGCACAAGTGGCCACATATACACCCTGCCAACACCACCTGGCAGAGCTCCTCAGACTACAGCAGAAATTCCCTTAAATAAAACCAGGTGAGAGTCTGGCTGAACATTTTGACGTAATTCCGACTCAAGATTTCTTTTGTCTTTTTTTTGTTTTAATTACCTTTTTATGTGGTTTTAACCAGATATTCCCTTAGGCGATACTCCTCTGTCAATAACAGGGGCTGGCTGCGAAACCACATGCCATGGACTGCGCTAACCCGTGCCTTAAGGTATCGCTGCTTTGCCAATAACTCTTGACACCAATGTCTGCTTATTGCCACAAAACATTCTACTTGAGAACCTCTCATTGTGTCCTCTGGTCTATTGTGTCCTGTACTCCTAAAGAAAGACTCTCCATGTCTAAAAAGAAAACCACCCAGCAATGTCACTGCACAAAAGCTGAAGGAGACAGCCACAACAGCACCTTTACACAGCATGGTCCAAGTTCATTTTCTGCATGTTTTTTTTCTGTATTATTTCCTCGGAAAAAATAAATAGGCAGGTCCGAGCTTTTCTGCTCCAGCAGATGACCCGTTACAAGCTGCCTTTTTTTCTCCTTGCAGACAGCAGAGCAAGAGACCACCTCCTTAGAAGCCAACCCCAAGCAGGCATAAGGCATATAGCAACATGTGCCCAGACAATAAAAGCGGTGCAAGCTCCAGGGGTAACACATGTTGCTTGCTAGTTCTTTATTTGTCTAGCAGCATCTGTGTGGAGAAGGTGGACCACATCTACAGAGGCACCTTGGTATAGATGCCACCAGAGAGGAGGAAGCAGTGCCACAGGACATCGTGCCCAGCGATACAACAGAGGTTGTCCCACAAAGCTTCAGTGTTCTTAAAAGGAAAAATATGGCCAGGAATGACGCTGTTTCAGCTAGGCTTGAATCAGCAGAGATACTCCTCCTGCACTGAAGGAGTTACAATAAACCTGGAAAACTGATTTCGTCGTGGTTTCATTGCACCAACACTCCAGGTATCTAATGCAGATCTGCCCTCAGACAACGCGATGGAAACGTTGTGTAAATGAGAATGTCTGAGGAATGGCATAAAGGAGAAGTGTCTGAGCCCTTCTAAATGTAGCTGTGGAATACGTCAAATTCAGCAAAACAATCGTGCAGTGAGAATCAGGTGATCTCTTGGTTTTACAGAGCTCTGTCGGGATTATCTTCTGATAGAACTGGATCTGTGTCGAGTTCTCACATCCTAAATTTCACATTGCCTTTCGAGTTCAAATGGACAGCATAACTCAGCCCAAACAAGAGCACTTCCACTTGACTCTAACTCAGGCCAGACTCACTTAAAACTCAGCCCAGGTTCATCAAAAGATTTGCAAAACCTCCGTGGACCTGGCCCAAGTTGGGCTGCGTGATGGGTTCCAGCTGTAACAACTCTCACCTGGTTTGAGGTTTCCTCACTGAAGTTTTCCCACAGTCCCCATTAGGGCTCAGATGGGAACTGCTGCTCCCCACCCAATTCCCTTATCTCAGCATCTTATAACTAATATTATTACGCTAATGCATTCACTTTGCTCTTCAGCCATGGGAAACAATCCTCCTTCTCCTATCCCTTTGATTTTAGTATCGAACATGAGAGCACAGACCTAAATTTGGATGTCGGAGAATAAGGGAGGTTGGCATCGACCTCACTCAGGAGGTTCTCATGGGTAACAAAGGACATTTTTTAGACCACATGTAACACTAAGCTGATTATAGGATGGGATAATTCAACGTGCCATATACGCAGTTTGCCTAAAGGTGCCTTGAATTTGATAAGTTCACGGCAATCATAGTAAGAGTTGCTTTTGCCCTTTGGATCCTAGATCTGTACACTCCCTTAAGCACCTTTTGAAGGATAACCGTACTTGAAGAGCTTATACCATCTCATCCCTTACCTCCCTGAGAGCGGGTGGTGCTGTATAGCAATGGAGAGAAATTAAGCCTGAGCAGAGCTGGCAGGAATTCCCAACATTGTTCCGGTAGCCAAGCGAGTTCATTTAGTGCTGCTCAGGCAGCTCAATGCAGCAATTTGGCACGTGCACGTAGCCACAGTGACTCAGTGCAATTACCAGGGTGTCCTCTATGCCCAGGCTCTTCATGCTTACCAACACAAGCGGCAATGGCAGAAAAATTTAAGACAACACACCCAGTGACACCAGCAGACTTGTAAATTGTTTCAAACCATTGGAAACCGCTGCATGGGAACAAAATGTACCAGCTTTTAGAGACATGCAACACAACTCAGTCTTCCCTTTCCTCCCTGTGCTGGCTTTTGACTAACAACAGATGCTAAAAGCACCAAAATCCATATTTGGGTTGATGCTTGGTCTAAGCAAGAAAACAAAATATCTAGAAATTCAGAATTACAGGAAGGTTGCACAACAGGAATGGAAAAAGAACAGACTCAAGTCAAACCACAACTCAGTAAAGAATTATTCACTTCAGCAAATGATTTTGACTGGAGTAATTATATATTTTAAATAAATATTTGCTAAGAAGCCTCATGTAATATTTTTTTCCTGATGCCACACATAGCCATTTTTTAATTTGTTGATGATTGCTCTGGGAACGGCTACACTTTCACTGAGACCAACATTTAAAAAACATCTTGGGTGTCTGCTGCAATGCAGATGAGACATCGCCAGCCCTTCTGACCCCAGAAAGGCCATGGGGTGCTGCCTAGGGTTTCTCTTTGGATCTCAGACCTGAAGTCTTTCAAAGACACTGAGCAAACCAGCAGGCTCTTCCCAGCTTTTAAAGATCCATCCCTCTAAAGTCCTTCGGGCAGAAAAGTCCAGTCTTACAGTCCATGCAAGGAGGTCAAGTGAAAACCTAAAGATACCACCTTGCTCTCCTGACAGGAGATCATAAAAGATTTCTATAGAGCTTAGTAGAGACAAAAGCATCAAAGATAATTTTGGACTTGAAGAGCCTGAATCAAAGCGTTACGTTTCCCTTTCCAGTCAGTTGCAATCTGGCTACAAAATGGGTAAGAATGTTTTCTTACAGGAAAACTAAATGAGAGCTTGTCCTTCTGGTGCTGCCCAGACTTCCAGGACAGCATCACACCTCCTCACAGGGACAGGAAGAGCTTAACCATATCACTTCCCCACAAGAGATTTCCACAGGTCCATTTGAAAAAAAAACACAACAGACATTATCACGAGACTTGCTCAGGAATTTTAAACAAGATCAATTTTTCCATTCCCCAAAAAATATTTCTGTAAAACCTCAATTATCCAGGAGAAAGTATTGATTTTTCCTGGTGACAGTCATATTTCTACCAGGAAACTGAAACGAGTTATTTTCTTCTAGGCCTGTCCAAACTCCATCTGAAACACACAGAATGACCCAGAAGGGTTCAGCACTCCCAGTACCTTTCCTACAGCAGGGTTAGGCTTGCTGTAAGCTGTATTCTCTGCCCCAGACTGCCAATGCCACAATACAGAACAACTCTCCACCTGAGCAACATTTGGGGTCAGTCAGTCGGAATACCAAAATGCCAGCACGAAATACTCTATTTATTATTAAATGCAAACGAGCAGCATTTCTTCTGGAACAGAAAAATCTATATTAAAAATACCAAACAAACACAAAATAACATGTAAAGTTGTGCATTTTCTGTGAGATGGCCCTTCACATTTTTGTTCAACTAAAGTTTTAGTCCTTGTACAGTTCTAAGATTTTTATATATATATAAACACCATACCTTCTAAACACCTGTTTCGTCAGCTCTTTTTTATGAGGCAAGAAGACCTATTCCACAGAAGATACTGGTTGGACTGGCGGACGGGTTTTGAATGCCTGTTTCTCCTGGCTATACTCACTTTCCAGTCTGCACTCAGGGAATCGCAGAGCACTTCGACTTTAGTTACTAGGCACAAGGAATATAAAAATGCTCGGGCAAAAGGACAGGAGCCAGTTAAAAAAGCAAAACCATGCATGACTCCTGCAGCGCAGAAACTCTAAATATTTCTATCTGAATCCAGCTTATCATCTACTTTACTTGTTTTCACTTCTGTTCAGTAAAGGAGAGCCCAGACTAAATACAAGAACAATCACACTTAGAAAATATTTCAAATATTTTTTTTATCTCCTATTTTGCCAACCTGCTTGTTTAATGACTGCTATTTTTAGCTGGAAACTTTTTTTTCCTCCCTCCCCTCCACCTCTCCAATGGATTGTAGTGAGGAGGTTTCACTGATCCATCGTCTTTTCTTGATGACAGAGGCTGCCACAGTAATGTGAGGGGTAATAGCTTAACATCGGATCTCCTCACATGCAAATCAGAAGGTGGTAGAAGCCAGGTTTCAATGCAATATGTAAACAACATTAAATATGTTAAACAACATGTAAAATCAGCCGACCATGTGGGCTTCCCCCCTCTGACATAACTGCGCTCAAGACCCCTTTCTTGGGAAACTTAGCTGTGCTCTTACGATTTCTAAATAGGCTTGGGATTTCTAGACCAGCCTGTAGTTCTGGGTGTTATAAGAGGATTTTAAGAAAGGCCAAGTTTTTAGCACTCTCTGAAATCGGGTGGGAGTTAATAGTGGTTCTCAGTGACCTTGGCTGGGAGCTGTGAGCAGCCTGGGGCCAGGACGCCCAGAAAGATGCTCCTGGAAAAAGTCATAGATTCTCCCTCTTGACCTTCCCGTGGCCCCAGAGCTGCTGGCACAAATCTGGGAGGACAACCAAGACCTTCACCTTCTCCACTCGGATCACCTTCAGCTCATAAGGGAGCTGAAGGGAGATTTTGGAAGTACCAAAAGAAAGGATGAATAGAAAATTAACCTACTCACCCCCCACCTTTGCTTTTTCTTTTTTTCCTCCTTTTTCCCCTCCCCTCCCTTACTAAAAAAAAATCAAAAACAAACCCTCAGGCACTATTTGAAATTACCCATGAGGAACATAAGATCGAACTCTGCCGTGGATTCCGCCCCAGGAGTGAGGTGGGTTTTTTTTTTTAGATGGACAAAAACTATCCCCACACTGAAGTTATAGAACAAATCTATCACTACAAGTCTAAGAAAAAAAAAATTATCTGTCAGCAAATAAAAAGGCCCTCTTCAACAACTGATAGGAGCTTGTGTCCAGAAGTTCATCCAAATATTCATACAAATTTCGCTGCAGGCTCTCCGGTGTTTGCTCAAGAGGGACCATTAAATCACAGGAAGATGAGAACTGACACCTAAGCACCTGATATTTCTAAGCCAGTCTGTGATTCAGAAACAAAAAACCCAACTTGTTGTGAAATGTGAAACGTATCTGTTTTTCCTTTAGACGTGCGTGAATGGTTGTGGCAGTACGCGTATGAATGTTGATGAGATGAGGTTGGAGAGCCGAGGGAAGTCTTGAGGGATTGCTCAGTGGTAGGAAGCGAAAAAAAAATATCCAAAAACCCAAACTCTAGGATTTCTTCCTGCAATGTATGGCAACAAAACAGAGCAATGCATAACTTAAGCCTGCCCAAGGTCCTTGCTTTCATTCCCAGGCCCTGTTTTGTGAAGAAATAACACAAAACCGCCTCCTTTTGCCTATTCCCACCTCTCCCTGCCCTTTCCCTCTTTAGTCTGTTCAATGCTGCCAAGCTCCATGGCGTTTGCTCTGGCTTTCAAAGGGACAAGAAAGTACTTTTAGGTAACAGAGGCAACTCCTGAATAAATTCTCCCTTGGGAAATAAAATACATGAAGAATCACTTCATGTCAGATGTGGTTTATGTGCTGGAGCCCAGGTGCATGCAGGTCTGCGTGTGCAAAGGCCAGCCCGGGTAAACTCGGTAAGGGGGTAAAAAAAGAGGGGGAAAAAGTAATAATAATAAAAAAGAACTATAGTAAATTCTGCTTGTAGTCAAACTCAGATTTAAAAAAAGAAAAAAAAAAAAAGAAAGAAATCCCTCAATTGAAAAGATTTTGGGGCCAAGACCAGATGCTCATAAAACTTTGATAAATGATAGTATGAAATATGCATGTGGGGGCTGGTTTGGTAAAGCTTCATTCACATTCGCCTACTCCCTTCCTTCCTCTGCTGCCTCTTCAGAAACCAAAACATGCAAGCAGAGCTTCTCAATCCAGGGTGGATTTTCACCACCCACCCACCTCCTTTTTTATTTTTTATTTTTCATTTTTCAATATTGTGAGAAGCTCAGACCCAAGGCTGTCTCTCCAAGCCCTACACCTTCACCATGGGTCTTTTCAAGGCCACTCTGCTGATAGAGGTCAAGACTTGGTGAACAACAAACAGCACCTGCACACACACAGCCTGGGGGAGCTGGTCCAAGAGGAAAATTTTCCCATAACAAGCCACTCCAAGGGACACTTGCTCCTACACTACAGCATCTCCTTCCATAGTTGTTTTTTTGCTGCACATATGGATATTTGAGGCCCTGGTTGACCCTCCTGCATCCTGAAACACCATGGCCACAAGATGAATGATGCACTATTTGGAAAGATTTAATTTTTTTTTTCACCCCAATTCAGCAAACCCGGCAGCGTGCTGGAGAACACAAGGTCCAGTCCAGAGTGGTGCAGGGCTCCCCATCACTGCCAGCACTGTCTTCTCCCCTGCCAGCCACCATGGGAAGTGACCTGTAACATCAGCCTCAGGGAGTGGGGATTCCAGCAGCAACCCTGCTTTGAGCGGTCTTCCTGCCAGACCAAGTTTTTTCACCAAAACCTGGCCCAAGACACCAACATGGGTCTTTCCAGTCAGAGCACTTGATGTGAGTTCAGGAATGTCATCTTGGCTTTAGAGTTACAGGAACAAGCACGTTCACACGGCAAGATATATTTCCCTGCCTCTATCATCTAGAAGGAGTAAAAGACACAAGAAAAAACACTTACTTTAGCTCATTACCCACCAGCTAAAGCCACAGGTGCAATCCCAGACCTGGGCATCATTTTGGGAAGGACTACCAGCAGCACGCTGCTGGGCAGGGATGGAGGCAAGACAAGTTGAGGTCTCTATCCACACCCACCCGTAGAAACAACCCTATCATAAACATCAGCTACTCAGGGTCATTACCTCAAGGCCAAGAGAACATCTGCAAGGGGTGGGCAGGGGGCCCAGGCTTCCCTCTCACTCACTGTGAGGTGATGGGAGACAGCACCTATGCAGGGGGTGAAATGCTCTCATCTCATGCCTTTCCCTTTCCACAGTGAAGGCTATGGCTTTTGGTTTTCGATTTGGTAATTTTGACAGTTAAAAACACTTCTATTAAATCTGGAACAAAACCCAAAGATTTTATTTATTTATTTATTAAATTCAGTACATTGAAAAACTCTGCAAATTGCTTCAGGTTGATGGTACATTGATTTTCTAAAATAATACTGATTATTCCAATAAAATCAAAATCAATTTTCAAATGAAAGCCTGTTCAGGAGCCGACAGACTTAACAGTCTGCACAACAGGCACGTGCTTATACAACGGGAGCCCCTTAAAAAGGGATCAGCATCAAGGGTCTGTGCCAGTCCCCCAAGGAACCGCACATTGTGGCAAATATATATCCTAGCAGATATAAAATCCCAACACATATATATGCCCCAGCAAAGCAGCACAGGCCCACAACCAAGATGGCATAAGGAAATCCAAACCCCCTCTGCCCTGTGCTGCGGGTGCTGCATGTCTGGGTGGTCCTGCCAGCTGCTTTAGGTGGAAAACATCTCCTGAAACAACTAAATATCAACCACTGAGTTGGAGAGTCAATTTTTTTCACCCCCGTGATGCAGCCAGAGCATTGGGTTGCCTATATCCTTCCACTGACAAACCTACAGCAGCGTCGGTGCGAGCCGGACATACCCGTTCCCAGAGCGGCACCGAACGCCGTATGCCATATTTGTTAATGGAAAGGTCACAAAGCAAATATTAGCCAAAGCAATCAAGAACGTCAAGTGGAAATTCCCTTGGGAATGTGTCCCCTTACACCCCACAAATTCAGGTTGGCAACTTGTGACAGGTACAATCTGGCTCCCATATGTCTCGCACGCAGAGCGGAGGAATGTGTATCCATGCTCCTTCCATCACTATAACAACATGTCAAAAGAGCCACCTCTCAGCAGGAAGGCACACAGAAACACTGAAGAAAAAAATAACAACAATAACAACAAAAAAAGCACCCAAAAAGCTCCCCCACAGCAACTACCCAACCACGCAGTGCTTGGCATCATCCCTGGAAAACACGCTGCGCTTAAAGAGCTTGGCTGCTGCCATGGCTCCTGCAGGCTCCCAGGAAGGCTGTCCCAGGACCACTGGAGCTGCACCCCAGCCCCAGCAACTCACAGTGAGAGATGTTGAGCACCCCTTTTATTTCTTATTTTACCAGGTTGAAAAATTCTTTACAAAAGGTTTTCTTCCTGATGCAGCATCCCTGGAGATATTTAAAAAGATATGTAGATGAGGTGCTTAGGGAGGTGGTCTAGGGGTAGACCTGGCAGTGCTAAGTTAACAGTTGGACTCGATCTTCAAATATTTTCCAACCTAAATGATTCTATGATTCCATGTTTCCTTATTATTCAGGCTCAGTTTAGATTGGGGGAGTGGTCTGAGATTTGTGGTTTGGAACTTTTCTTATTTTGCCACCCTTTGAAATTCGCTCCAATCAATCAAGGGGAAACTAAAATAAGCAACACCTGTCAAACCCATGCTCTTCCCATCAACTCGCTGTGGCTGGATACTCGTTGCCCTAGGATGGTCATGCACAGGTATATTTGGGCTCGACCACTATGCCTTTTGCAGACTTGACAGAGCTGTTTCAAACTGTTTGAATTAACAGAGTCTCTGCAGTTGAATACCAAAAACTTTTATTTGCTAACAAACCCCCTGGTTCTGGATGTGACCTAGTTTTAACAGGCCGATACCTTCACTGACAGCCAAGGCACGGCTCCTGCTGGCCTCAGGAAGGGTTATACCCATGCTAGGTGTGAGGCTTGAAAGGTGAGGCACCCAACTACTTCTGCGGGCTTTCCAACAGGTACTAAGCCTATTTGGAGATGGCATGAGTAAACCACAAAAACATTCATTTACTGTTAGAGCTTCCTTGCACACTCCACCCCTCCCTGTTCTCCCAAATGGGCATAGTTCTCTTTCATCTGTACAATATTCTCCTTTGTTTTACAAAGGATAACCTGTAGTCCATAGTTGGAGGGGGAAAGGGCTATTTAAAGATTGGTATCACTGTCACAAGCTCTTCCTAGTCAGGATTCATCTTGCAAAAGCATCTTCAAATTCACAAAGGCTGAAACTCCAAAATTAAGGCATTTGGATGCAAAGGC